>JACYXH010000256.1:352500-505000 GCA_026745465.1 Lota lota
ATGAATAGCACAATTCAGTTGCTTTTTAAAAAGCTCTCCGGGCACCATGTGCAAATTCAGGAACATATTTGAAACATAACCAGTTACAAGTAATATGGCAAGATCCTGGTTATATCATGGAAACAAACAAGGCTTCCTTTTACAGTACCGTTTCAGCTTACTGAGTAAATTATAGAAACATCTGCAAAAACATACCCTGTATTAAAAAATATGTATCATGACACAAGAAGAAAACTGTTCCTGTGGAGGTTGTTACCAGTGAAGTATTGATGTAATTCTTCATCTTAAATCAAGAAGTTGATCGTTTCTAAGGTAAATCTAATAAACCCTTTATAAATAAGTGGAGCCATGAACAATAACTATTTAAGACAGAGGATTTTATAAGAAGGTACTACTTAGTTTCTAGATAGTACTTAATTAAACTTGGGCTGTTGCCAACATACTAACTTTAATTGATGGGTAATAGAGGAGCTGTTTCTAAGAATTGGTTGCCTACTATCCTATAGGAAGTACGCAATTATAGTTATCACCAACCTAAAACAACACAGAACTTAATTAGATGAACAGTGGAGGTTTTTCTTAGTATTTCAGCTGTAGTTTCTCTGTATTTACCTCTCATTTACCAGGGGTAATTACCCAATAATATATGATCATTTACCATATATTTACCAGGTTAATACTTAGTAATTAGGGGACTGTAAAATGAAGGGTTACCAATCAAACTAAAAACAATCAAGGTCTGTTCAACTGGGGAATATTTTAAAGTGCAACAACAAGGCATTTGTTGTACAAACCACCACAGGAAAAAATCTCCTGTCTCCACAGAGGTTGTCTCCACTGATAAGGAGGAGGTGGCCTTCAAGGACCTAGATGTTGCCATCTTGGTGGGCTCCATGCCTAGAAGGGATGGAATGGAGAGGAAGGACCTGCTGAAGGCCAATGTAGCCATCTTCAAGAGCCAGGGAGGCGCCCTGGACAAGTTTGCCAAGAAGACTGTCAAGGTAATAGCAGAGCTTAGCAGGCTTTCAAAATCTTTAAACTTGGTTGATTTTAAAATACACCCTCCCCTCATCACACGATTTGAAAAAGACACATCAGGGCTATCAAAGTTGTTATGGTCACCCTCGCCTCATTCGAAATGCCAGGACTCTTGATAAAGGTCTGCTCTGACTGCCTCATTTAATATGGTCTTTAGATCTGCCGGCATTCCCTTTGTAGCCAGGGCCTCCTTATGTCTACTGCAGTGGACGGAAGTGGTTCCACCGCTTCCTCACGGCCCATATGGGCCCCTGGGCTCTGTAATACACTACGCCACCGGGTCTCCTTCTGATGCCATGGTGGATTGTGGAGGATAAAATAAAGCTTTGTTGGATTTAAAGGGCGCTAGGTCAAGATTAACAAAAGATAAACAAAAGGTTATCTTCTTTTATCCCTCCATCATTTCCTGTCGTACATAGGCCAGCAGATTTGTCCAAGTTCCATAAGCCATAACTTCCAATCTATTGGAAGTGATGATGTAGGTATTAAACATGAATACCATAAAATTACTTTTGACACATGAAGAAGGAAAGAAATGTATTTTCATGAAGCTTGCCAATCATTTGACTGTCCACCATCCATCACTGGTCAATTGTAAATTCATATTTTTACTGTAAAAAAAAAGAAGGAATGTGTATAATATGAAAAGATATTTCCTGAAAGTCGCTTTGGACAAAAGCGTCTGCTAAATTAATTAATGTCATGTAATCTTATTTGCCTATGTGCGGTTGCACCTTCATTTGGGAGTGAATAAAACGCATGTGTGTTTGTGTTGGCCCAAGGTGCTGGTCGTGGGGAACCCTGCCAACACTAACTGTCTGATTGCTGCAAAGTCTGCTCCTTCTATCCCTAAAGAGAACTTCTCCTGCCTCACCCGTCTGGACCACAACAGGGCCTGCTCCCAGGTCGGTGGCTGTTTAAAGAGTTGAAATACACAAGTATACTTTTTGTGACTTTGACATCTTATAGGGTAATGGCCTGAGAAAATCAAATGCGGTTCACTGTGTAGTATGGCGCTGTACAGATGGTAACCTGACCCATGGCTTGTGTTTACACTGTTAAACAGACCTGTGAAAGCAGCAGTCTGCCTATTCACACTTACCCCCTTCCATACGGAAAAAGAATCCAATATTTAACATGTTGACAAAATGTGCACTGCACTAGTACTTGGTAGACATAGGTTCCAGTACTGTATGGCTCCAACAGTGGATAAGCATCCTTAATGATGTTTTAATGACTTTGTTAATACGATCAAAAGTTAATGTTAAGGGTTGATTCTGTCGCACTGTCTTGAAGAAAAGCAAAAGGTTGATGGAACATCTTCATCCATTGATCTAAGCCATTGGTAACCTAACAACTTCCTGTTTGTCCACCAGGTGGCGATTCGTTGCAGTGTTTCTGCCACCCACGTAAAGAATGTGATCATCTGGGGAAACCACTCGTCCACTCAGTACCCAGATGTCCACCACTGCAAAGTCAACATGGCTGGCAGTGATCTGCCCTGCTTCGAGGCTGTCAAAGATGATGCCTGGCTCAAGGGCGACTTCATTGCTGTAAGTTGAACCAAGCTGCTACTAATGTGTTGAACAGCAAAATAACTTCCTAGTTGTTTGTTCGTCGTGTGTGTTTCTTGGCTGTGATGAGAGGTAACATTTCCAAAGTGAGGGCTTTTGTGTTTATTAAAGATATACCAAGTAATAGTTTCCTTAATTAGTATGCACTTCCATTGTGAATCTTGTGTGATTTGTTTTCTCAGATTGGTAATGGTTTGAGTCTAGTAAAATATTGTAGAAAATCACTTGCATTTTCACCTCTCCTCTGGGCCCACTCTCAGTTGATATTACAATGTCCTGTCCTGTTCACGTTACAATATCCTGTCTATTTTATAAAAAAATTTAACACCTGCTATCTGATGCTTTATACTGAACTGTAAGGTGTCCTGAAAGTCGCCAAACAAATACAATGTATTATAATTAAGTCTCTCACATCCTTGTGCTTTTTAATCCAGACAGTCCAGCAGCGAGGTGCGGAAGTCATCAAGGCCAGGAAGCTGTCCAGTGCCATGTCTGCTGCCAAGGCCATCTGTGACCACATGAGGGACATCTGGTCAGGAACCCCTGAGGTTAGCACTGGGTGGCAGGGGCCTGCCATCTCCCACATTTCATCTATACATTGTGTTAACTATTTCCCCACCATGCTTTTTAGGGAGAATTCATCTCCATGGGTGTGTACTCCAATGGTAACCGTTATGGAGTCCCAGAGGACCTTGTCTACTCATTCCCTGTACAGATTAAGGTCAGTCTGTTTCTAATGGGTTTCAGTTTATTTTGCTTAAAATCTGTTTTGTCCAATCATGTGGCTGGAGGCGGGGCTTTCGGTGGACGCATGTTACATGGAATGGGTCTCTACTTGAAACAACTCGACTGGCAGGACCAGAACAAATGTGATATGGCTTCCCGTTAATCTCAGATCCGGAAGAGGACGTTAGCATAGTCTTTCCATTGTCGGTAAACCTCCTTGGCGAACAGCAACCACAAACTGGTTATCAAACCTTTCCCGTAGCCGGTGGGAAGACAAGCTAAAACGTTCTGTCCGGACACTAACATCCTTAGACAAAGTGTCCGTAAAGGTTTAAAGTCAAACCTAGTAGATTGGCGACTGTAGAAATACATTTGTTAAAAGCGTCTTCTGAAACCTCCATCTTGCCACTCGCAAATGAGTTTATCTATAGAAGAATATATCCCTAACAAAACAGGATACACTAACTCCGCCCCTTGCATTCTGGTTTCTGGCCCAGGCGCTATGCAGTCTCTCCCCAGAAGTTCGGCTATAGCATTGTCGAATTTCTGGATCTGAGATGACCCAGCTTTCAAATAGTTTGTTAGAGTTTTAGATAAAAAAATAGATATCTTATAATTTTTCGCATTCTTTATTTGCTCCAGTTGGTGTGTACATGTTTCTTTGTTATGCAAACCAAACTAAAGAAAGGCCACAGTTTGGAATGGCTGGTTCCTCTCCGAGGACACGCCCGTCTCTGACAATGACAGGTTAAGGAAACAGAACACCATGAGTGGCTGCCAAGACTGTTACTAACCTTGTTGGTAACAGGCATTCTCATCTCACAATGGGGTCGTATGTAATGGGGTGCTTCGAATGTGTCATGTTCTGTATGTTATGCTATGTTCGGATAGTGGCGAGGGAGAGGGACTTCCTATGGAGGGATATCTATTTACATTACATGTTTAGTGCCGAGAGAGATGGAGGGATATTTAACTACGTCCATATATTTTATTTCCATTTCCACAGGACAAGTCTTGGAAGATTGTGGAGGGCTTGGCCATCAATGACTTCTCCAAGAGTAAGATGGACGCCACTGCTGCTGAGCTGATAGAGGAAAGGGACATGGCACTCTCAACTCTTGCCGTATAACTAATGCCCAATTCAACCAAGCAGCCAGAGACCATGGAACATCCAGACGCACGCTTCTGAGAAAACGCCCCATCCCTTGCGGTTGTGTTTTGTGCGAGATCATTTGTGCGTATTTTCCATTTAAAGTGTAGGTGAACACCCTGTTTCAGCACAATTTAGAAGAGATGAATAAAAATGTGTTTTTGGCTGAGAGTTATCACATGGTTACGACCCACGCCAACTTTGTGATCAACCGCTGCCAAGACGGAGCTCCATACAAACTGGTATGCAAACACATAGCATTTTACACCGGTTTTCTCTCAATTAGTCTTATTTATGTAACAGCGACAAAATGGCATAGATTACTATGTTGAGCTCATGTAAGAGATATTACCACGTTTAACACCAAAATAAATCGATTTTGATTTCACCTCCCCTGTAACCATTTTTGCAAGGGAGGCAGGGTTCTGCGTTACTGTTACACTAGTCCAATGCACCAAGTCTATTATTGGGAGTGTTTTAAAATATAAGTCAATTATGTACTAGTCAGTCAAGTTTTGGTGGATATCATATTTGCTAGGTTTATCAAATGAACGAAGGCAGTGTCTGTAATCACTGGGTTTTATTGTGTTACAGGGTAATACTTAATGGTGTTTATTTCTTCAATGTATGCAGCACAGACATTTGAAAAATAGCTTTATGGTGGTGTGTATTGCCATTTCCTAATCACTATGTTCAGATTTAGCCTCTCATTCAAGTAATAAGTATAACTGCTTATTTTATATACAGCTTAGTTATATTACAAATCCATTCTATTTCTTGTCTTCGCTGTCTAAAATCAATTGAAAATTGACTCATACAGAGCCGTCAACCGGAACAGATATTCTCAGACAGCATGTCACTCACAAATAGCTGAAAGATGGCTATGGCATTTCTATAGCTCTTTCCCAGCACTATTACTGCAACCCCAGCTGTTATAAATTATATCGTAAATTCCTTGGATGCTAAAATGAATTGTGCAGCCCTTTTGGTCAATTTGTAAAGCATTAAATACAGCTGATCGTTCTATTGACTTTATGAAGAGGAAGAAAATCCTAAATCAGTTAAAAAGAGTCAAAAGTCAACATCAGATAGCATTTTTGCAGGGGAACCATCTTTCGGAAATAGTACACGAGAAACTGAAAAGATAGTGGGTAGAATTTAGTAAAAGGCATTTTACTCATCACATCAATCAGTTAGAAAGATAGGAGTATCTATTTTGATACATAGATTTCAACATTGATTCAATTTTACACCAACTTCACAAAGACACAAAGATTTAGTCTGATAAATGGAGATATAACATATATGCTCCAAATGAGGATGAGTCTGGCTTCATTGGTACAATCTTTACCACAATAACACAGCACAGGTATTCTGCTGCTAGGAGGGGATTTCAACTGTGTAAGGTCTCAGCTTAAGGATAGACAACCTACCTCAAAAACCCCCACTTCTAAAATGAGTAAAATGCTTAAAGACCTATCGATAGAATCAGGTCTGGTGGATGTTAGGACAACTAAATACCCTAAAGGTAGAAATTTTTCTTTTTATTCACGTAGACAGTCATCTTATTCTAGAATCGATCATTTGTTTACCCCCAAAGCAGAGCTACACAGGACAGAGGACATAAAGATTTGACCAATTATCTGATTATGCACCTCTTGCATTATCATGGGACATGGGTCAGAGCAATGTGCTCTCCAACCTAAACGACAGAATAGGTGGTGGATGACATTCGTTTTATTCTCAGTGGAAACTGAAACATTTTAGGATAGTTTCAGCATTGAAATGCGTTTTGATAACATTTCTAGCGATAAATGGGAATTTTATTTTCGTAATCTTCAGTCAGTGAATGGATATGATGTTTAGCATGTTAGTTAATGCAACGTTTTCTATCGTTGCCATGGTGATTTATATGGACGCTGCTATCCCTGAAACCACCCAGCTTGCATGTTTTTTGAATCAATTAGTCTCATCTGAGTTGTTGTGTTCAGTGCTATTTTATGTAACTGATTATGTTCTCTCTAAATGGCTCTGGGCGGGGCTGGACATCCGATGGAGTGTCCTAATGAGACAAACAGCACCATCTGCTGGACAACTGTAAGAAGTACAAATACAAATCTGTACTCAACTAAAATGAATTTAATCTTATATTTAAAACGTTATTATTAATTAATTATTTATTTAGTCACACAAAAGTCACTACTGCTTACTTATTTTGGTCCAAGCACGGCTTGCGTTGGTAGACGTGTAATATTAAGTAGGACTGCTATTGGTAGATACATGCGAGTCTTTCCAAACGTGTTCAGTGATTGGCTGTTCCGAAGTTGCCATTTCCAAGACGGAAGTGAGCTAAATAAGTAAACATGGGCACCCGTTTGAAGGTGAGTTAGCAAACACTCAGTTATGATACTTTGGTTTAACTGTACCATTTTCTACCGACCACATTTTGCATGGGCCCTTTAAACGATCTTGTTATGCCCAAAAAAAAAAGATCCTGTTTTCTAACAGCATAACGTCAAAATGTCATCTGGCTTATTTCTATGGCCTTCACTAAATTTGACCATTTACAGTACAAAAGCACAGAATATAATTACAATTCTGTAATGTATCCGTCCACATTTAGGTCCTAAGCGTGTTCAAAGCGTTGCACAGAACAAGGATCGCAGTGTTCAAAGATGATAATAGAGCATTGACAGGTATGTGCTATAGGCCCATCTTGTGATGTCCTTTAATATTATTACTACTCCTAAATATAATTACTAACGTTACGTCACGACTGGATCCCACTCAAAACAGTGAAGTAGACCCCAGACATGAAATGGATCATTGATCTGATCTACTTCTGTAACCAGGTTGAAACAAACATTGAAATCAACCAAATATTTCTGTGAATGTTTGGCACAGTTTGACTTTTAATGTGTAATGTACTTTTCTTTGCTGCTTTTCTGGAAGGTATAAATCACAACTGCTATAATTTGTAAAGCCTACGTGTAATTGATAGATACACCTTGTCGGATATTCTATATTTGTTTGATAATTGATTCGAATGGTCTTTTTTTTATTTAATAATTGTTTCAACACAGTTAAATAAAGTAACATGCCGGCTGAGATAAGGGCACTGCTCATGGACAAACCTTGAAAGATCACTGCAGAATCCGGAAAATTGGCATTCTATTACGCATTGATTCTTGGATCAATTGGTTCATTCTTTCTTGACATTCACCTTTCATTGATATTCATTTTGACATAGCTTTACAATTTTACAGCTGCAAGGTTAAAGATAAACGAGGAGTTCCAGAAAAACAAAAATGAGACTTCACAGGAAAACATTGATAAGGTAAAACACCCACCTGATTGTCTCCCTTCAAAGCCTCAAAACAACTTCAACAAATTCAACATAAGATAAGAAAACACTTTATTGATCCTAAACAGGAATTTCGGGATCGTCCATAACGTGACCAAAAAGCATCCACATGTATCCGCAAATGGCAGGTGGTGTTTTGGTCAGCAGAGCTGTTTCACAATGATCCCCTGCCTTGCTTAAAGTCACAATGTGTCACATGTCAACTACTTCCTAGCTTTAAATTACCTGGACATATCTGTAGTCAATGCTCATTGATAGTAATTTAGCTAATGTTATTAATAAAATCACTTCCTATAACTGATATATTCTACAAATAAAAAAGGCTGGCCAGCCCATACCTCTCTATTTGTTCACAAGAATCGTACTATTGACTCTCCCAAAACCCCTCCCACTTACGCCACCCAGCCATCCGAGCTACGCTAGTTTGCATCACACAGTGGCACAGCCAGTAGAAAGGACACTGTTGTTACGTTTTATTTATTTATTTTATTCCGAAGGTCTCCCACCTACTAACTGGGAGTGGCTCAATCTCACACATTGCGACTTTAAAGAAGCCAACAAATCCTGACACAGTGAAGACTCTGTGTTGATTGCCTACATATTAGTAAAACATTTTCATGTTTTAAATAAGTGTTTTGTTTATCTATTGAGAGGGAGAAAAATATTAGACCTTTGTGGTTTTTAATTTGGGCAATATGAAAAAAACAAAAACGTGTGCTCATAGTTCTTCACATTCTTATTTTCAGATGATTAAAATGGCTTCATCTGTGGAAACCGTTCTCCGGAAAGCAGTCATTCAAGTGGAACACGTGGCAGCAGATAGGATATGTGGGTACCCTGATCTTTTTCTACTTTGTTTTACAAAGATGAATTAAAAGTGTTAATATTCTTTTATTTTCAACAGTGCTTAGACCAAGAGAGAGCCTTCTTCTCGAAAATGTGCCATACAGTGACCAGCCAAGGAATAGATGATGACGTCAAAGAAAATCATAATTTATAAAATAACTAATAATGTTACAATGCCACAAAAAAAACAACGTTGGGAGAGAAAGTCTTTTGTTGTTCAAGTTGTCCCAGTGATTGGACCAGTGATTGTAATAGTTCCTTATTCGATTCTAAATTGTCTACGTTTATGAAAGCCTTACTGTGGTCATGTGGTTTTCTCCTAATGAATGTTTGTATATTCCCTCTTCATTATTTTATTCCCTAAAATAAAAGTCACACTAGATATCTTAACCAAACAAAACACATATTCTGGTGTGTGTACAAAATACTGAAACTAAAATAAGTCTAGCCTAACCCAAAACAAGACGGCACAGATTTGATTCAGATGAATACCTATTTATATATATATATATATATATATATATATATATATATATATATATATATATATATATTATTTATTATATATATATATATTTTTTATTATAATTATTAATAAACATTATTGATCAGTTTTTATTTCACAATGCTTTTGATGAAAGAAAACCATTTTCTTATTGAGCAAATAGCAACAGTTGAAACTGTTAGGTAAAAGTTGAGCTAAAATTGAAATAGATATAAACACGATCACCAGAGGGGGCTGTAGGCACAGTTCTAGATAATAGCCTTGACGTGGATCTAAAATTACCCTTAAAAAAAGAGGGTCAATTTTAGTATGTTTTTGTTTGGTCCCTGGATGATCTTAGTTTCTAGTGTGAGTAACGAGGACAGCTGCAGACTAGGAGGAGCAGAGAAGAGAGAGAGCAACCATCATTGGTAACCTAAACACCACTGTGTTGATATCAGCAGCAGTGTTGCTTTGAATTCTATGCCTCCGATCTCCCATAGGAGAGAAATACTATAAAATTACTTTAGGGCCACACAGAGAAAGTCAACTTGCTCTGAGCAGCTGGTCTGATACCTCTGTTGAGGTTCAAAGTTACTTTTAGAATTACATTTTAGGTTTTTAATTACTTAAATTATGAACCACCCTTTTATTTGAACTTGATAGCTTACCAACAGAACACCTGAGACTGCATGGACTCAGACACCAGAACAGATGGACAGCAGTTAGTAGGTCTACCTTAGTCAGTCTGAGGGTCTAATGCTTGAGTCTTTGTCCAAAAATGTAAATATTCCTGACAAAAAACACAAGTCTTAACAGTTAATTGTTTGACAGAGGCACATTTGATGTTATTTTGGATGAAGAAATGAAGTAACAAATAAAATGAGTAAATAAACATTTAAAATAAATATGACATGTAGGCCTAATATGAGGTTGTGAAATTGTCTTGTTATGATCAGGCTTGATGGCTGGTCTTTTCCGTGTCTTCACTGCAACATAAGTTTGAGCAGTTAAAAACTTGGTGCAGTTAAAATCAGAACAACAAAATGTAAGTGTAAATGCTAGTTGAACTTGAATGCTAGTTATACTGTTGAATGAATCATATCATTTTGTTTGGCTGTGTGTAATGATGTCCATAACACACATGATGTCTTAACGGGAAAAATATATAAAAAATATGATCATAGTAGGCCTATAGTATATTCAGAATCAGGCTCTATTGGTCAAATGCTGACACATGAAAGGAATTTGAATTCTGTTTGTTCTGACGTACAGAACAAACGTTCTGTAAACAAAAACAGAACAAAAAGATACTATACTATATATTATATGCTATAGTAATGTAGTATAGTATTGTAATAAATATAGTACATATAATAATAATTTATATAAATTTACAGAGGGACAGACAGACAGATGATACAGCAGCCCATCATGCTCATTCCCGTCAGCCTGAAGGGATTCTGGTGGTGACTCTACTTGAGGTGACCAACGTGAGTGGTGAACAGAGATCAGGTGTAACAGGGTCTCCAAAATGAATGCTCCAGATGGTGGTGCAGCCCAATCTAAAAGATGAGCAGCAGCAGCACATTGGCCAATGGCGAGGTCCTATTTTTGGAAGGGCTCTCAACAAGCCACTGGGCTCCCAAGCCTGAGTGACAGGGCAAGTGTTCTCTGCTAGGCCCTCCCCCTGTCTCACTCGGGGCCTGCATTCCTGAGTATAAGCTGACCTAGAGCACCTCCCATCACTCTGTCTCTATCTCTGCCTCTCTGTTTCTCTCTCTCTCTGTGTCTGCCTCTCTCTCTGTCTCTCTGTGTGTCTCTCTCCACTATCATGGTTGGCCCACCCTGGGGGTAGGTGCGTGTGTGTGCGTGCGCGCGCATGTGTACACAGCCTGAGTGTGCTGGCGGTGACAGGAACCAGTCGGCCACTGCACCAGTGCAGGGACGCTCAAGACCAGGACTCAGAGCTGACTTTGGGGGCCCTGGCCACGGACCATGGGGCCATAGCACTAAATGGCCCCCTCCTCCCGCCGCCTGTCTGACACAACTCGTTCACAGAAGTAAGGAGCGGATCGTTACAAAGAAAAAAAAAAAACAAGGACAACAAAATAAAAGTACATCGTTAAGAAAAGGGCGACTTGGTGAGGAGGACGATGGTGGTGGAGGAGATAGTGATAATCTTGTCCGGGGGAGGGCCATGGGGCTTTCGACTGCAGGGAGGCCTGGAGCAGCAGAAGCCACTCCAGGTAGCCAAGGTGAGTGAGCAGCCGTCTCAACAGGTAGGAGCTGAGACGGTCCTGGCCCACTGGAGTTCTACATGGTAGACCCATAGTGATGTGGTCAATCTGGAAAAAATGAACAATGAATGATGATGGAACAACTGATAGAAATGTGTTTGAGATAGTGAGATTCAGAAGAGCCTATGACCTGTCGTGGTCTATAACGATTTGGTCCACATGATGATTAACTATGTTAACTTTGAACTTTGGGGTCAGCTAACAATGCGCGCCATATCTTCCTTTTTACATTGTCGGTCAAGGTTTTGTTGTACATTTAAGTTGTCAACAGCCTGAAATTAATTTCAGGCCAAATACACACACTCCCTAAGGGATTATAATATTCAAATTTGACCTTTGTCCGATGTTTTGTTGGAAGATATATGACAGGCACCATCTGTTCCCATTTTTTATTGAATGGTGCTTGGAATATGTCAGCAGACATGACTCATAAAGGTCATACTTTTGTACAGCTTGATTCTTTCTTTAGTATTTTATAATATTTAGAATAGGTGTGAAATATAATCCATGAAAATACTGAAACAGATTTCTTAAATTATATCATCCATAACCTAATTTTGACAGTTACAATCGATCAAAATAAGAAATAATGCTCATTAGTTGTTAGATATTAATGCAAGCAAATCACATACAGATCGTGACCAGTTAGCCACTAAATATAAGTATAGACACAAGTACAAAACAAACATACCTCTCTCAATAATGATCTCCCATTTTATATTAGTGGGGCAAGGCCATCTCAATAGTGTTATTATAGTAATAGTCATTTGCCAAACCAATATACCCGTAACAAACAAAATCACCTACTATTTATTATTATAATTTCTTGTAATCACTTGCTTCTACTATTTATGTAAATCTTTCAGGATCCCAACCTGCCTTAATGTGGTAGGTATGCTCTTCAACACTAATGGCTCAGACTGTTGGCACAGTAAAATAATCACGTCAGGTTCATCAAACACAGAGTTTGAATGGTGATCCTTGGCAAGCAATAGCATTGTCTGTTTTGTATATATCTGTATTGTATAAATCCACGAAAACAAGTATATTAGCATGGGCAGAGTCTCAGTTTACAATAAAAGGTTTGAGTCTTTTGGGTATTTAAATTATCCTGTTCTCATATTTTTTTCACCAATCATTTATATACAGTATATATGTGTGTGTGTGTGTGTGTGTGTGTGTGTGTGTGTGTGTGTGTGTGTGCGTGTGTGTGTTGGACAGACAGAGACAGTCAGACTTGTGTGTTGCGTTGTGTTGAGTTAGCACAAACTGCTTTTCCTGTGATGCTCTATTCACGGGGGGGGGGGGGGGGGGGGGGGGGCAGTCAGTGGGTCACAAGGTCAGCTGAGGTGTGGGTTTCCACCCTGTACCCCAAAATTAACATAATACCCTGTTTTAGCACATAGCTGAGAGACGGTTAAAAAGTCCTTTATCCCATAAATAATGAAAGCTGCGATAGCCTGAAAGGCTTTTCAAATGTTTGAAGTCTGTTATTTACTCATTTAGATTTTGTTATATGTAAAATGTGCTGACAGAATTTCCATAGAGAAAATTCATTGCCGTGCAGTGCAACATTTAGCATACTAATAAGACTAAGCCTTTATAATGCAATGCAACATGGAGGTCACTTTGGGAGTGTCATAATAAGAACAGACAAGAAAACCAGGTCACATCCTTGACGTCTCTGGAACAGCTTGTCCTTCACCATAGAGAGTGTAGAGTAGGCCCAGTCCTGCAGGGGATCAGACCACAAGCTAACCAACAGGTGGATGTGGTTGTAATTGTTGCTTCATTAAAATGTCCGTCGTGCGTGTCCAATGACTTTGTTGATGCGGACCGTCACTTTATAAGCAGGTGTCATTTCATGCATGCACGCGCGCGCGCGCGCACACACACACACACACACACACACACACACACACACACACACACACACACACACACACACACACACACACATTTGACTCTACAACCAGAAGGTGACTGACTGAATCACTAATTGACATGCCACACTACAAGCAGGTGTTAGCCACAACAACAGTGCTGTGGCTAACAAGGAACAAGGGAGACCTGCTGAGATTTCATTACATTACCACACTTGTTTTTAGCGTGACCTTTTTATTGTAACCTCTTGTAATGTCTTATGTGCATATATATAGTACCCGTGTTTTCTTTTCAATCATATTTACATCACAACAACAACAACAGCGCAGTTTATATTTGCATTGACCTTGCCAAAATAACCAACATGATGGACATGAGCCTGTTTAGAAGTGGGCATCCTGCCACGTCACACCAGTTTGCCTCTTCTTCTGTGTGGAAAGCGTTTGCAGGTAGAACAGCAGCACTAAATGGAGATAGCATCTGGCTGGCTCTTCCATGTTTAAAGTGGTCATAAGTGTCCCCCACTTGAGTTGCAATGTATGTGGTATGTGTCTACACAGGGGGCATTGCGTGGTCTAAACAAGACCTGGTGTGTGTCTGGCATGAACTTACACAGCAGGACCAAAATCTGATGGATTGGGTGTCCATTTTATGAAGACATTTTTGTAATAATAGGAGTTACAGTTATCCATCTTCAAAAATATAGGAATGTTTATGGGTAAAATGACCAGATCCAAAAAGTGTAAAGTACAATTCAATAGTGAAATACTGCAATTCAAAAATGTAATTTATAAACGACAATCTTCAGATTCAGCGTGTGTGTGTGGGTTTGTGTGTGTGCATTGTATCCCCCTGCTGGAACAGGTACGGAAGCGCAGCAAGGCATGCAGGGCCGGTCTAAGAGAGGGGGATGAACTGGTATCCATAAATGAGCAGCCATGTGGAACCTTGTCTCACGCCCTAGCGATGAACCTCATCGACAGCTCTCCAGGACTACTCCACATCCTGGTCAAAAGGTTAACCATGTGTATGATGTATAATATGTAATGCTGTAATTATGCTATGTATATGATATTAATAAAACACCTATTTAGTACATATCATTAATATAAATTAAATGTTTGCCTATAAAATATATAAAATTCCTGGTAAAGTTTTGCAGGCGCATGTGTTCATATGGTTAACGCTTGATATTGTGAATGATTATGAAAATACCCCTGATTCTAAGAGCCTGAGCAGGGCCTTTGTCTGGATGTGTTCTCACAAACCCCCCCCCCCCCCCCCCCCCTCCCCCATTGTACCTCTTTAGGGCGCCTGCCGGCTTCCAGTCCGTGGTGCTGCTGACCCGCGCTCCCTCGCCCCGCATCGACAAGGAATATCGCGCCACTCTGAGAGCCATGTCCCCCACCCACGGCCAGCACCCGCCCGTCAGAGAGATCCACCGCAGCCAGTCGTCCCTGACCAGCGGCCTCACCTCGCCCCCCGGCAGCGAGGCCTACTACGGCGAGACAGACAGCGACGCCGACGTGATGGCCCACGGCAGGCAGCGGCGCCAGAAACGCCGAAGCCCGAACGCCGCCACTCCGGGGAAGCCGGCGGGCAGGTCCTCCCCGGAGGGCGGGGAGACTTCCGAGATGAGCGGCTACGACAGCGCCCCGGACGCCCACGCGTTCCCGGGCCCCTTGGATGGATGCATGGGCTGCGGTGAGGGGATGAGAGGAACGGTCGGGGGGGGTCGAGAGGGGCCGCCGGGCGTGGCTCGGAGGGAGGTGATCTACCAGCCTCCGGCTCCGGGGATGTGGTCGTCTCAGACATCCACCGAGACCTCCTCCATCATCTCCTCGGCTGATGACCAGGGGCCCCGGGATGGGGGCCCGGAGGAGGACAGCGGCTTCCTGGAGCCATCCAACGTCCCCCTGGTGTCCCCCGAGAGAGCCAAGGAAGCCATGATGCTGGGCTCCCGTAACCAGCTGGTGCCCATGGTCGGGCCCATCGACACGCCCATGGATGAAACGCTCACCACCACCTATGTGGAGAAGGCCAAGCAAGCTAGTGAGTACAGCTAATGTTAGAAAAATGGCAAATCAGTGTCCAATCAGTGTTGATATGGCTTATGTTAAGTAAATGACTGACTGTTTGGTGTGTGGATCTCATCACTGAGTGAGTGAGTGACTGACTGATTTGGTTATTTGATATTGTCAAGGACTGACTGATGAGTGAATTTGATTGAATGTATCCATTCATTTCTTAAATGAATTGTTCCAACAAAGACAAAGACAAAGAGGTTACAAGCAAATGTAGTTATTGTTCAATTGAATCATTGAAAAAGACTAATGTAGAAGTGCGACACATTAAGCCTGATGTGACTGAGTGAGAGACCAAGCTTCCTCTCTTAAAGTGAGATGGGCTGGTACATGCTTCTAAATTTACTCCCCCAGTTCAGTGATCCGATAACCTCCTAGCTCAGCCCAGGAGCTGGGAAAAGCATCTGCAGCTGCTAGCTGGTGTCAAGTAGCAGTGGGGGAATACTTCTCTAGCTAGCCCTCACCCTACACCCTTTCTGATAGTCGTATGTCGACAGGACATGTATCACAACGATACAAGCCTACTGCTCATGAGGCGATTTACATTTATAATGGGCAAAAGAAAGAAATCCTATTGTAATATTCAAATATTTACTCTACTTTCTACTCTACTCTTTACTATAACTCTGCAATCTTGTTATTGTACACTACAGAAACATACCTTTAAAGGAATATCATATTTATTGAATGCATTTCAAGTATACAAATCTATTTCAATGCAGGGGCATGCAGGGCAATCACGTTGCAAAGCAATGTGTTTCCTTGTGTGTACGCCACGGCATTACTCATTAAACACAGCAATGTGCTGGGCTGGTCAATTTAAAAGCAGATCGGCTGTTTTAAGAACTTCAATAAAATGACCAAAAATATCCATAAACTCTTACACCGGGTTCAACGTGAAGGATTCTGACGTCCAGATCAAGGACACTGAGAGAGAAGATATAAAGTTCTCGTCTGATCTAAAATTATTTCACTGTAGCTCTCCTTTAAAATACTTTGTCACAGGATCTTCTGTCAGTTCGCAAATGTTCAGTTCAGTTTTGTGTATCTAATGCTGGTAACGTGTAAATGTATCCTTTACCCAAGCTAATGTGAGAAGCCTTCAGGCTTGTCGTGAATTTCTTTCTGGAAGTACTCCTGTAGTATGTGAAAAGTGGAAGCCTGTTGAGGGCTTTCTGGTTAGCATGGATACAGACTGATGTCATAGTCAGAGTTTGGTTTAAAGGTTAAATGATACTGTTTGATGCCATTAAAATGTTTACAGCCGTAGTCATGTTTGCAAGCTTGTATTGAATAACCTCCCAGCTTGATTGGTCTGCATCCAAATACAAAGGTTTCATCGCATCACAAGACAAGCTATGGATTAAACTAGGGCTCAATGGACTAAAAATCCTACATTTGTGATGAACTTATGAATAAGAAATGAGTAATGAATAATTAGAATAGTTTTTTTCCACATATTTCATCATTAGATGGCAGCAAACTCACCAACGTAATCTTTTCTATGGTCCTAACCTCTGTGACACTTGCCCTTCCTCAGAGCTGAACCGTGGGGACACTGCACAGGACAAACATGTAAAGGAGGCCAAGACCAAGTGCCGAACGATTGCATCTCTGCTGACGGATGCTCCTAACCCTCACTCCAAGGGTGTGCTGATGTTCAAAAAGAGACGTCAGCGCTCCAAGAAGTACACTTTGACCAGCTTCGGTAGTGTGGACGAGGACATGTGCCAAGAGTCCCAGGAAGAGGATGGTGTATTTCCAGGAAGTGAGTCAGAGTTTGATGATGAAGGCTTCTCGGCTGCACCCGATCCAACCTGGGACAGCGACTGCCTGGATAAGCTAGATAAAAGGGCAGCAGCGAGTACTGGGGATCGTGGGGAAACGGCCGGAGATGCTCCCAGTCCAGGGTTGAGTGACACCACGGGCAAAGGTGCCCAGCTGTTTGAGCAGCAAAGGAAAAGAGCTGCTGAACACGCCAAGAAAACGGAGGCTGCACAGCCTCAGGTGCCCCCACAACCTCAAAGCCAGGGACACGACCAGTGGCAGCCTCAATCAGAACCACAGGCACAATCAGTTCTCCTGTCTTCACAAATGACACATATCTTACGAGATGGTGCTCAATCTATGATGGCCCAAGCCCCAGTTGCTGTGTCATGTAACCCAGCTAATAGCAATATAAGTTACACTGGAGTGGGCACAGCCAGCATGGTCATGCCACCTACATCTGCAGCCCCCTCCGAGTCACCGATACCGGACATTTCGTCTAGTAATGTTCTCAACCGAACAGCCCGTCCCTTTGCACCGGGTTTCATTACCAGCAGGTCTGCCACAGCCCCTGTTGTGTTCCGTCCATCTGTAACAAAGAAGAACCAGCGTCCTGCCTCAGCGATGATTGCATCGCCTCCATTCTCCACTTCCTCTGAGCTAGCCAATAATGGTGCATTGGCACCCTCACAGCCTATTGGTCCACCATCAATGTTCTCACCGTCTTTCAGTCAGCCTGTACCTGGTGGTTCTTTCCCCTCAACACCAATTGGCTTTCACAGTTACATCCCTCAACCTCTTCCTTATCATGTACAGCTCATGCAGGCCACACAACCAATAACAAGTGCTCCCCAGGCGCCATATACATGCGTGGCTTCCCCTTCAATGCCCTCTGTATCAATGCACCAACCAGTTTCCTATGTCTCTTCCAGTAATGCTGCGCCATTGCTCCAAACTCCAGTATCAGCTGCTCCTTCCCCAGTTGTGCCAGTCCCTCCAGTTCAGGTGCCAATGGTCCAGACACCGCCAGTCCAAGTCTCCCTAGGCCCTGTAGCTCCAGTATCTGTTGTCTTTCAGCAAGACACTGTGGCTCCCACACCTGTCCCTGGGTCAACAGGTCGCACAGGCATTTTGTTGGATGCTCGTCGGCGTGGTGGAAAGCATAAGCCAATGTTCAATGTTCCAGACGTCAAGAAGAACTCACCTAATCCTCATCTGCTGTCCATGGTTCAGAATTTAGACGAAAGACCTGCCCGATATAGGTATGGCCAGCCTCCAGATGTCAACAGCGAGGGTGTAGAGGAAGACTACGGCAGTGATGGTGGTAAGGGCAGGATGCCCCCCCCGGTGGCCCCCAAGCCTCGCGTAATCCATGAAACCCCCCAGATTCCTCAAGCTGAAGGCAAGGGAGCTCAGCTGTTTGCCCGCAGACAGAACCGGATGGGCATGTATGTGGTGGACACCCCACCTGAGACCCCTTACCAGCAGGAGGTAACCATTAATGCTCGATCTCAAGCCTTATCCCCAAATTCTTCCCTCTCAGCTCCATGGAAGTATTCCCCCAACGTCAGAGCTCCACCACCCATTGGCTACAATCCCCTCTTGTCCCCATCTGTCCCTTTGGGACCTCAGAGAGATACATCTAAGCCTGATATCCAGGCTAGAGGAGGAATGGGCACTCAAAAAGAGGGAATCAAAGCATTGGATTTCATGAGAAGGCAGCCATACCAGCTAAACTCTGCTATGTTTAGTTATGGAGGCAGTAATGCTAATCTGTCTGCCATGCCTTCCTACCAGGCCCAGCAGCAGCAGCAAGCTGGTTACTCCAACACATTGGTGGGCAGCTCACTTACCCAACCAAGGCAGATCCCTCTGAAAACTGCTCGCGTGTATGAAATCAAGCGCTTCTCCACACCAACACCAATGACAGCACCCACTCTGACCCCCAAGGTTATTGCTCCCCGCTCAGCTACCACTCTTGGGGAGCGTATTACATATTCTGACATGATCTCGCCACCTCCCAAACCTCTAACTTCAACCCATGCCTCCTTTTCAACCCTTGCTCCAACCTCAGCCCCTCTGACTGACTTCGCCTACTCCACTGCATCTGCTGGTGTCCCGGCATTCCCGTATGCTCCAGCGCCCGCACCCAGGCCCGCCCCAGCTCTGTTCCCACCCACTGGCCTGCCCAGTCTACCACATATCACCACAGCACCTATTCCACATTATGTTCCCAACGCTCACCCCATGCCCTACACCCCAGTGTCATATACCTCTGGACTCCAGTATGCCAAGCAGTTTCAGAGCGCCCCAGAGCTCAGCATACTCGCCTCCTTGCCCCCACTGAAGCCCAACCCTGTCCAGGTGCCCAAGCCTCGCTTTGTTGCCACCAAGGGGGGCGTCCAACCCTGTGTCTGGAGACCCAGGGCCTTTTAACTCCCGTGCACCATCTCATTTACAGTGTGTGCTGAATGAATAGTAGATTGCGAGGTTGAATATTAACTCCTATTACTTTTTTTGGGGGGTTGCAAAATGCTGCTTTACACATTTATGTTTTTGTTGACACTGGTAACACTATGTTCACGTTTGAGAGTGATTGACACAAGTTGTTGGGGACACGCTAGGTCTTGTTATGTGTGGAACAGCAGGTCAAGTGTGTGCCTGTCCTGTGTACGTTTTGTGAAAATACTTCTAGACGACACCTATTGATTCAGTCATCATCACCACTGTCTAAGTGGAGCCTGAACTGAATTGTGCTTTGAAACTTGAAATGTCTGAAATGTTTGAGTATGAGTTGTGGAGATCGGTTCATAGAGCACATAGTGAAACAGCCACCATACAAGCAAAGAGCCAGAGGATTTTTAACACTGATCATTGAAGGTGTTTTTATTTAATGGTTAAACACTATTACTAGTAAATGATTAGCAAAATATGTAATTCTATTGAAGAAGTACTCCGTAAGTGTTATATGCTTTTTTTAAAGACTTACATCTGACGCTTCTCACACTTTTTTTCTGCTCTTTTATTAATCAGAAATATAAAATGCTAATATATTACTGCGTAAATAGCTGGTCACTAAAAGTATAAGAGTTTGGCCAGACAGAAATGTTATATTTTTCTAGAGGGTTCTAGTTAACAGGTGGCCTGGCTGTGGCTGAATCCACTGTCACTGGATATCTCCTCCTTCTGACCCCCGTTCAGACACAACCTACCTTTCTTGGATGTTTTAAACTCGTACCTTGTATTACTCAATGTTCAAATGTGTATTTTGTGTTGCTTTATTTTGACGTAATATAATTGCCATCTGGGTGAGATGACCGAAAGCAGAGCACCGGCATTGTATATAAGAGGGTAACAGGTAAACGGTGGCTGTGGACAGAGATAGAAGCAGGGACTGAGACCACGCCAGACAACTGACTGAAGGGCTTGGAAATCCGGCCTGTAAATGAAGTTCTCTGGTGCTATGGAAAGTTGTAAAGACAAAGTTCTGCCTGTACAGACTCACTTTAGAGAGGGGAGCATCCAGAATGCAGCAGCAAGACAATTCATTGAAATGAGATCAACGATTGCGTTTAAGTTTTAAAGTCCCACAGCCTGTCGAAATTAAAACAGCATTGTAGTAAAAGTTTAAGTTCTGCAGGTTTTGGCAAAGAAGAGAGAGGAGTGATAGCCTACAAGAGACACATAAAGGAACTGTATATGCCGGTGGCTCCCTATAAAAAAGAAGCTTTGAAATGTTGCCTGTGGATATACATCATAATCACTGCCCATAGCCATCAAGGTATTTGAGAGAATGGTGATTTCAATGCCGACATGAAGTCAAATTAACGTAGGGGTGAGATTATTGACTTGTTTCATTTGTGTTTTTTGTTTTTTCAAACAATATATATTTCAAAGTTATGTTTTGTATTCATATTATTGTAGAAATAGTATGGGTCAAAAAATAAGAATGTTACATTTCTGGATATAGAATGAATTAGGTGTGGGTGTGTGAATATGTTTATTATACAAATATTCTATAGGACAGCAAGCGCTTTACACTGACTTGGGCAAACGCATTTTTAATTAAATAAAGGTAGGCATGAAAGCTGTTCAGTTGTTTGACTGAATGTGTGATTTGACACTGCCCCCTGTCGTTTATTGTGTGACTTACAGTATCTGGAAGCACATGCCACAAATAGCCTGCTTATGCTAGAATGCACTATCAAACAGTGCAATACAAATATCGTCATACAAATGTGGTGATTGACACATTATGCTATATTGCTTATCAGCCTATAGCCCATTTAATGTGTTAACAGACACCAATAATATGCCTATACATTCATGTACGCATAATAAGACATACATTCATGGATTTCAGCTATTATTTATTCATTCCTAGGGGAAATGCAGTTGTAATTAGTTGTATTTAGTTTGCTCATGTGTCACCTTCAATAATTAAAAACAAAACACAGTACCATAATCCAGTAGAATTTTTTTAATGATACAAGTAAAGGGTAGGCTAGTGGGAAATGCATGTAGAAGTAAAAAAAGCAAGAGTAGGCCTGGATCACCTATTTACAGCCACACTTAACCATGAACATGTGGGTTGGTTTCTAATGAAATCATTTTAATAAATAATGGCTTTAGCAATAGCTCTCACACATTTTAGGAAACAAGGTGTCATTCACTGGGAACTAATGAAGAAACCCACTGACAAACACCAAACACTGTTATTATTATTAGTTTTATTAGTACACTACTACCACTGTTATTATTATTAGTTTTATTATTACACTACTACCACTGTTATTATTATTAGTTTTATTAGTACACTACTACCACTGTTATTATTATTAGTTTTATTAGTACACTACTACCACTGTTATTATTATTAGTTTTATTAGTACACTACTACCACTGTTATTATTATTAGTTTTATTAGTACACTACTATGGTCCTAACCCCTAATACCATGTATCCACAATGACCGCCCACCAACCATAAGGATGGGAAAAAACATCCCATAAACACAAGCAAAAAGCCACAACGGTAAATAAACTACTCAACTGAGAATATACTCGTTTCCCAGAGGTGTGGTCGTAGCGCAAACGTCACTCATAACTCTTTAATGGCACGGGTAGTAGACTAAACTAGTGACGATAAGTCTACTACCCGTTGGTCCTACGATGACACCGCTGAGAACATCTGTGCAGGGCACCTCAGGTGTACCCTATTACCCTAATGAGGTGACTCATCTAAAAGGAAAATGGAACTTAAAAGTGCTGTAGGTGAGATTTCAAAGTTGTTATTATTTGAGTGTATTCTTTTTTTAAATAGCACAGCCACCCGTCAGCTATTTGTGAGTGAAATGAGCTATGAGAATATCTATTTTGAGTTGACTGCGACTGCCTCTGTGAGGTTGTTTAGATTTTAGGCTCCTGGCTCATTTCTGACCAATCAGGGCATCTCTTCCTTGATGGGTTCTGGGACTCCATCTTGGCTGTCAATCACAGGTGCGTGAATGCAATGCTTCTCAATGCGGGGAAACGTAGGGAGGGAGGGAGGCAGCAGAGAGGGAGGGGATGCTTTTTTGGTTGCCTCGCTTACTCTCTTCTGCTCTCTCTCTCGCTCTCTCTGGAACTTTCAAATATTAGCAACATCCCTTTAAGTCATCCACTTTGACCTCAACACATCTCTACTTTTAGCAGTAACTGTCATGTTCCTGCTTTTATTCTGTGTTTTTGTCTGTTTATTTCACTTCGTTTTATTTTGAAATGTATCAGCTTCCCCAGTCCCCATGCATTAATACTCACCAGTCCCACTTACCTGCGCCAGATTGTAGTCGTACATTAGTCACTCTCTCCAGCGTTATTCTCAGTTCTTGTTTTTCCCAGTGTTACCAGACAATTGCTTTACTCCTGATGACGATTTCTGCCTGCGACTTTTGTACCTTTGCCTTTGTTCTTTGAACAAATAAATACTCTTTACTTGTGATTCCCTGTCCGAGTCGTGCATTTTGAGTCCGCCATTGTACCGTGACAGTACAATCTGGCCAGCATGGACTCAGCCGACTCTGAAGCGGTTCGATCAGCTCTGCGCACTCAAGCTCAACGTCTGCAGCAGCAGGGAGAACAACTCCATATTCTTCGGAATGAGCTGGTGGCGACGGCTAATCGCCAGGAGAACCAGGTGATCGGAGTGAGTGACCAGATTGCTCAGCTTGCCACTCAGTTTCAACGCCTCTCTACGAGGGAGTCGTCTACTGGTTCTGGAACGGAGAGAGGGGCCGCCGCCACTCCCGCTTCAACGTCTTCCAGAGGAGATTCTACGGAACCAAGGACTTCCTCGTCGCCGTTTCCGCATCTCGCTCGTCCAGAGAGATTTTCCGGGGATTCCGGAGATTGTCGGGCATTCTTGACCCAGTGTGAACTCCATTTTGAGCTGCAGGCGGTCGCTTACCTTTCTGATAGAGCTAAAGTGGCGTTTATTATTTCACATCTTTCTGGAAGAGCAGAGTCATGGGCAGCAGCTGAGTGGAGCCAGAAGTCTGCAGTATGGGACTCTTATATATGCTTTACTCAGACTTTTTCACGGATTTTTCAGCACTCCCGGTAGGGAGGCTGCTCGTGCTCTGGTGGGATTACGATAAGCAAGACGAAGGGTTTCGGACTACGCCATTGAGTTTCGCACTCTGGCTGCTGAGAGTGGCTGGAATGCTTTGGCTCTTTCTGATGCATTCCTGTGTGGATTATCGGCTCAGGTGAAGGATCACTTGGCACCTTTGGATTTACCAGCGGATTTGGATTCACTTATAGCACTGGCCATTAAGATAGACAAACGACTGCTGGAAAGGGAGAGAGAGGAACATCATGGAAGCTGTTTTTCAAGTGACCAGCAGAGGGAGCCTTGGTCACCCAGAACTGCTGAGCGCTCTCAAACTGCTTCGTCAGAACTTCTCCGTCCGAGGATGTCTACTTCCAGAGTTCTTCATGACACCTCTTCTTCCACACCAGAACTACGCCGACCTGTTATGTCATATTCCGGGACACTGGCAGCTGAGGAGCCGATGCAGCTGAGTAGAGCTCGCCTTTCTCCAGAGGAGCGACAACGTCACATGAGAGAGGGACGCTGTCTCTACTGCGCCCAGCTGGGTCATCGTATTGCGTTCTGTCCAGTAAAAGACGGGGCTCATCAGTAAACCAGAGGGCGCTGGTGAGCCATACACACATTCCTGGTTGTCCCTCTCGTCCCAAGGTTGAGGTGGGTGGTAGTGAGACCGTTTCCGTCAATGGCGGTCAGGAGGAACAGACATCGGATTTTCCTGATCTCACCGACGTTCCTGAATGCTACTTGGACTTAAGAGAGGTATTCAATAAGATTAAAGCCACTTCACTGCCCTCTCACAGACCTTATGACTGCGCCATTGATCTGCTGCCTGGCACACCCCCTCCCAAGGGCAGATTGTTTTCTGTCATCTCCTGAAATGGGCTCCATGAAGGAGTACGTGGAAGCTACGCTTAAAGCTGGCATCATCCGTCCTTCTTCTCCGGCTGGAGCTGGGTTTTTCTTCGTGGGTAAAAAGGACAAATCCCCATGACCCTGTATTGATTACAGAGGACTTAATGACATTACTGTAAAGAACCGCTACCCTTTACCTCTGATCGCTACTGCCTTTGAACTTCTGCAGGGGGCCAAGATTTTCACCAAACTTGACCTCCGCAACGCTTACCACTTAGTCAGAATCAGAAGTGGTGATGAGTGGAAGACGGCATTCAATACTCCTACTGGTCATTATAAGTATTTGGTAATGCCTTTTGGCATTAACCAACCTCACGCTGTGTTCCAGGCGTTGGTGAATGACGTTCTAAGAAACATGTTGAACGTTTTTGTGTTCGTCTACTTGGATGATTTTCTCATTTTCTCTCCAGACTTGCAGACACACACCCAGCATGTGCGGCAGGTGCTACAGCGGTTGTTGGATAATCCGCTTTATGTTAAGGCTGAGAAGTGTGAATTCCACGTTACCACAGTTTCCTTCCTAGGTTTCATGGTGTCGAAGGAGAGTTCCGCATGGACTTGGAAAAGGTGAGGGCAGTAGCTGAGTGGCCCACTCCTATCAATCGTAAACAAGTACAGCCGTTTCTTGGTTTTGCTAACTTTTACCGCAAATTTATCAGGAACTTTAGCACTGTTGCTGCTCCTCTCCATGATATCACGTCTGTCAAGGTGCCTTTCCAGTGGTCTCCGTCGGCTGAACAGTCATTCGCTCGCCTGAAGAGGAGTTTCTCCACTGCTCCGGTGCTCGTTCTGCCAGATCCTCATCGCCAGTTCGTGGTAGAGGTGGACGCATCCGACGTGGGTGTTGGTGCCGTCCTTTCTCAACGTTCCTCTGAGGATGGGGGGCTTCATCCCTGTGCTTTCCTTTCCCGCAAGCTGTCGGGGCCAGAGAGGAATTACGACGTGGGAGACAGGGAGCTGTTGGCTGTTAAAGTGGCGCTGGAGGAGTGGCGTCACTGGCTGGAGGGAGCAGAGCAGCCTTTTTTGGTGTGGACCGATCACAAGAACCTGAAGTACCTTCGATCGGCTAAGAGACTGAATGCACGACAGGCGAGATGGGCTTTATTCTTTACCAGATTTAACTTTACCCTGTAATATCGTCCTGGCTCTAAGAATGTCAAACCTGATGCTTTGTCTCGCCTGTTTGACCCTGACCCATCTCCCTTAGCTCCTACTAACATTTTGCCAGACTCCTGCATTATAGGAGCTGTCACATGGGAGGTGGAGGCGAAGGTTAAAGAGGCACTGGAGGGTTTAGATATTCCTGAGGAGTGTCCTCCAAATCGTCTGTTTGTCCCTTCTGAGCTACGTTCCCAGGTCATTCATTGGGCTCATACATCGTTACTCACCTGCCACCCTGGATCCAAGAGGACCATGTTTGTGGTGAAGCAGCGTTTCTGGTGGCCATCCATGAAGACGGAGGTGATGGAGTATGTCGCGGCCTGTCCAGTCTGCGCTCGGAACAAGACTTCTCGCCAAGCATCCGTGGGTCTTCTACAGCCTCTGCCAGTTCCCAAGCGACCATGGTCTGACATTTCCCTGGATTTTGTCACTGGACTACCCCCTTCTGACCGTAACATTGCCGTTCTTATGGTAGTGGACAGATTTACTACAATGTTTCATTTTATTCCTCTGCCGAAATTACCCTCCGCCAAAGAAATGGCGGAGGTTATGCTCTCTCACGTTTTTAGGTTACATGGATTACCTGCAGATGTGGTGTCAGATCGAGGCCCCCAGTTTGTCTCGCAGTTCTGGAGGGTGTTCTGTATGCTGATTGGGGCCCAGCCTGTCGTCTGGATATCATCCTCAGTCCAATGGTCAGACGGAGAGACTCAACCAAGAGATGGAGACAGGTCTTCGCTGTCTTGTCTCTCGTAACCCAGCCACATGGTCCAAACATCTGTTGGGGGTGGAATATGCCCATAACACCCTACCCTGTTCATCTATTGGTAAGTCCCCATTCGAATGTGCCTATGGCTACCAGCCCCCCTTGTTTCCCGCACTCGAGAGTGAGGTGGGGGTCCCTTCTGCTGTGGCTTTGGTCAGACGTTGTCGACAGACGTGGACGAGGGCTCGTCAGGTTCTCATGAGGAGCAGAGCTGTCTACAAGAGACAGGCCGACCGGCGGAGGTCCGCTGCGCCTCATTATCGTGTGGGTCAGAAGGTGTGGCTGGCTACCAAGGACTTACCACTGAGTGTCGTAAGTTGGCCCCTCGTTTTGTGGGTCCTTTTCCTGTGTCCAAGATTGTTAATCCTGTGGCCGTTACGTTGAAGCTTCCCAGGTCCATGAGGGTTCACCCCACGTTTCACGTGAGCAAGGTCAAGCCCGTCAAGGAGAGTGTTTTGGTGCCTGCCACGCCTCCTCCTCCACCTCCTCGCCTCATTGACGGGGGTCCCGTGTATACTGTCCGACGTCTCTTGGCAGTTCCGAAACGGGGCCGTGGACGTCAGTTCTTGGTGGATTGGGAGGGGTACGGTCCAGAGGAAAGGACCTGGGTCTCGGCCAGTAACATCCTGAATCCCAGTCTTATTCAGGATTTCTACCTGCTCCATCCTGAGGTGCCTGGGCCGTCCGACATTCGGCCTTAGAGGGAGGGGTACTGTCATGTTCCTGCTTTTATTCTGTGTTTTTGTCTGTTTATTTCACTTCCTGTTTTATTTTGAAATTTATCAGTTTCCCCAGTCCCCATGCATAAATACTGTCCCAGTCCCACTTACCTGTGCCAGATTGTAGTCCTACGTTAGTCACTCTCTCCAGCGTTATTCCCAGTGCTTGTTTTTCCCAGTGTTACTAGACAATTGCTTTACTCCTGATGACGATTTCTGCCTGCCACTTTTGTACCTTTGCCTGCATTTGTTCTTTGAACAAATAAATACTCTTACTTGTGATTCCCTGTCCGAGTCGTGCATTTTGAGTCCACCATTGTACCGTGGCAGTAACCATCCCAGAGTCTATTGAATTATTGGTTAGTGAACTTTTTATATACATTTCAAATACATATTTTCATACTCAAGCATTTACTTTTATATTCATGTAAAATGCTTGTGTGTTGATAGCACTAAGGCCCACGTAATGTTGTTTTAGCAAC
This sequence comes from Lota lota, assembly GCA_026745465.1. Taxonomy (NCBI): domain Eukaryota; kingdom Metazoa; phylum Chordata; class Actinopteri; order Gadiformes; family Lotidae; genus Lota; species Lota lota. The sequence continues at coordinate 380,349 of JACYXH010000256.1, forward strand.
ACACTGCCATTCAGTGGTGCTGTGGGCTCACTTTTAAACTGAAGACATCTTTATGGCCCCTTTGATGGAGCAGAGGACAGCAGGCCGTCCCGAGGCATTTAGCCAGCCTTTACACCCACAAGGGAGGCTTAGCACCTATATATAGTGTGTGAATATTCACACAGTACATTATTTATGGATAGGTCTGTTTGCCTGGTGATAATAAACAAAACTTTGTCCTAATTTTAGCAACCTGGCAAAGGTAACAAAATAAATATATAAAGCACAATGGTTTCTAAAGAGCCGCTCTAGGTACTAGAGCTACTGTCTTCTAATCAGGTCCCAAGAGCCACGCCCCCTTCGATCTCTCCCCTAGGGACCGAGCTTGATTGGAAATCAAACATCCCGGTATACATCCACTCGTCTAAGGGACCGTGACCCCTGGGTTAGCCCTTATTACATTCCCAAGGTTGCAGTGGGGAGCTTCACTGCGGTACCTCTACTATACCATCTACACCTATCAATACATCCATCCATACACCCATCCTTCTATCCATCATTCATCCATCCATCATTCATTCATTGAATCAGACATTTTACAAATTAAAGAATAAATGATCCATTTGATATTAATCTAAAAGACTGGGTTGTTGTGATTTAAAAATACACACACAAAAAAAAGGTTTATTTAGCAGCCAATACATGAACTCCTGCTGTGCATTGGGCGATGTAAACATCAGCAACAACAGCAAATATTTACCAAGCAAGTAATGATCAAGAGCATGTCTCTACATGTATGTCACAAGGGGACACTTCAGAGAAATGACAATGTGACAATCTAAGGTTGGGTCAGAGGTAATTATGACAGGTGGTGAAGGAGGAAACAGATTATTTTATCCATCTGCGCAAATACTGACACTGTGTTTAACATATTTAAAGATGTTTGAATATGCAGTGCTTCAGACACACATATCGAAACACTACTCTCTCTCTCTCTCACACACACACACACACACACACACACACACACACACACACACATGATACTATCTTATAACAAGTAGCGTGGAGTTAATATCTCCCCCTTCGTCCTTCTCCTCTGGCCTCTGTCGCTAATTATAGGCCGGTGTGCCATCTGCACGAATAATTCTGGAGTCTTTATATTCCCATCAGCAGTTTACACTGGCCAACGGGGACATATCCTCTCAATCTTCACTGGCCACCGCAAGAATCTCCCCCACCGACCCACCCACCATCTCACCTCGTATTCACACTGCTAACTTCAGACCCCCCCCCTTGCCATTCCCATTCCCACTGTCACTCCACGCCACACCCCCCCCCCCCCCCCCCCCCCCCCCCCCCATACCCCCGGCAGAAGACCAGCTATCCGAGGGTAGGTTGGGCTTTTGCACTCTCTCCTGATTCAGGGTCCCGCCATCAGGATCTAGAGGCACCGCAGGGGGATTTGTAAAGGTGTGATTCCAGATCACTCACGGAGTAGAGCAGTTTTGGGGTTCTCTTGTTCTCCCACCCCTGTATTTATAGACCCTGCCTGTCAGGATTACAACAAAGACCTGGTGAGTGGACCTGCTTCCAATCACGCTCAGTGTTTGTTCTACTAACCAATCAACGCCGCCGTCTTGTTGTTTTACAGGGATGTGCATCGTCAACTCGTGAAAGGCTAACCAGAAATGCCACACGCTTTCACACGTCCAAAGCAGGGGAGAAAATAAACAGAATCATACACGGTTAACACGGGTACCAATGCAAGAGGGGTTTTACAACTCAACAAATTGTTACAATAAATTTTAAGAAAGATGTGCAAAAACGTCAGCAATTGTGATGCCAATCAGTTGGGTGGAGCAAAGTGAAATTGGGAGTATAGTGTTTGTGCATCTGGAAGTTTATAAGTCAAGTCTTACAGTGACCAAGGGAAGGGGGGAATATACTGACTAGATGCCAGTGCGTGCGTTGCAAATCTTTGATATGGCGTTGCCAAACTTTGGCTGATCCATTTAGGAGGAGCGAAACCTGAGCGCACAAGTTGTTTCCTAGTTCCAGATTATTTTAAGAGATTTAAAATAAGGTGCCTACCATTTCCTTTCTGCTGATGTTTTTTGAAGAGCACTTTAATCCTTCTTCTATTGAATATTTGTGTATTCTTTCTTGAATTTGTTTCAGTTGGTCAGTGTGTCCTTTTGAGTTGTGTCTATTGCAGCTAATTTGATAGACCAATGACGCCATTGTGCATCAGTAAAATGTCTTGGCTGTAAATGGCATTTATAAATAGCGGTGGTGGCTTGAGTTACAGTCAGTAGATGTGATGTGATGTCGTGCTACTTGACAAGGCCTTAAAGAAAGTGTTCTGAGCTGAACGCCCACACAGCCAGCATTAAGGTAAATACTGAAAAACGTGTACATCAAATGCTTTTCAAATAATTGACAATGATCATGACACCCCTTTTTGAAGTGAAACTATATAAGTCAAGTCAATTCTATTTGTATCGCCCTTTTTTACAGTTACAGTTACAGTCTCAAGAAGCTTTACAGGCCAAATATTTATGACACCCAATGACCCTTGCCCCCCAAAGGGTGAGACAAAAACCTCCCTTAATTATCAAGGAAGAAATGTTGTGAAGGAAGGCAGGGTGGATGACCTCCATTACATGCCTCTTCAGTATTATTTAGTTTTCCAAACGCAATCCAAGATGGTGTTTTTTATTCGTAAGCATTTACAAAACTACAAAGGTATGGTATGTAACACAAACAATCCACACAAAAACCTGACAACGCTCGTCGTTGTGTGTGTATGTCTAGAAGATACATGATATCTATGCGCGCTACCACTATATCCAGTGTCAAACAAAACTTACAGCTATACGTTTCCTAAGGGTGAGCCATCTGTTAGGCTGGGGAATGGGGGGAATCCAAAGGCACTGACATACCCCTTGAACCTGAAAATTGAGCTCGGGCCTCGGCCCTGCCCTTCTGAAGACCTCATTGGGCGACGGTCTTATTTGTTTGGCTAGTGAGGTTTCACTGTGACGGTGTTGTCACTGCTTGTGATCTTGAGTTCGAACAGCAGCAGCACTTAAAGAAAGAGACCAGGCAGATGATTGATTATTTAAAGTATTTCAAGTGACTCCCAATCTGATGTTTTAGAGAGGTATTCCTCACTAAAACAATTGTATTTAAAAACATAATGAATTAAACAAATAACTTTTTCAAGAAAAAAAAGTAGAATAAAAAACAACATAAACAAAGAAAATCTGCTCTTCTGGCAAAGGATAAATATTGCTATTAATTCTAATTTATATTTTCTCATCATGCAAACCTTCAAGTGGCATTTGAACAGTAAAAAAAACCAAACAAACCAAGTAAATGAACCAACCAGATACAATAGTGTAACTGATTCTCTTGCCTTCTCCAGCCATGCCGCTAGGAAAGCCTGCCCCTCCGAACAAGCGGAAAAAGGGTAATATCTCTAAGATCATTACTGACCTGGCCCACATCACTCAGGATGGTGAGCTCACCACAACACCACCCGCAGTATGACCACCGACAACACACCATCATCCTCACGTAGTTCACTTTGCCTATCATGGAGAATTTTCCTAATTGCGAATATGTCTGTGATTGAAATAAAATAAATGTATTTTACTGTGTTTAACTATTATGATCATTATTACGATACAAAGAACATTCAAATACACTATATACATTCCTTACCTATACTTGAAAAAGGCCTTTGTCTGTGACACACATCATCCTCAATGTTCCGTTGTGTGAGCAGAGTTCGATTCGGAGCCAGAAGCGTCCGAGTTCGACCTGGGCACCAAGATCCGGACCCCGAGAGACATCATGCTGGAGGAGCTCTCCCTCATGAACAACCGTGGCTCCAAGATGTTCAAGATGAGGCAGAAGAGGGTGGAGAAGTTCATTTATGAAAACAACCCAGACGTCTTCTGCAGTGAGTCTATGGTGAGAGATCGATCCATCCATCCATCCATCCATCCATCCCTCCATCCCTCCATTCCTCCATCCATCAATCCCTCCATCCACCCATCCATCCATCCATCCATTCATCCCTCCATCCATCCCTCCATTCCTCCATCCCTCCATCCCTCCATCCAGTCGCAAAACATAGTTGCCATGGGCCCTGGTGCATGATTTATTGCTCATAAATCTTGCGCATGCAGACACGCATACACACACATGCGTGCACACACGCATACACACACTACGTGTGTCAGTTAAACAATGGCAGTATTAACAGATTGTCCTACATAAAAAATGGTATGCCTACACTATTGGAAAGTAAAGTCAATAACAGGATACAGCATGGATCAATTAGAGTGATTTGTTAAAGAACTCAAACAGACTGTATCGTATACGACAACAAAGCAATTCAATAGAGCAAATAACATGTTTATTAATTCCGTCCTGAAAGTGTGCGCGGTGCACAGGCTGGCATTAGAAACTGCAGGCTTTTTGCGGCCTATCATCAAGAACATCATAACAGGTTGGTACACAGCCTATCATCAAGAACATTATAACAGGTTGGCACACAGCCTAACATCAAGAACATTATAACAGGTTGGTACACAGCCTATCATCAAGAACATTATAACAGGTTGGCACACAGCCTAACATCAAGAACATTATAACAGGTTGGCACACAGCCTATCATCAAGAACATTATAACAGGTTGGCACACAGCCTAACATCAAGAACATTATAACAGGTTGGCACACATCCTAACATCAAGAACATTATAACAGGTTGGCACACAGCCTAACATCAAGAACATTATAACAGGTTGGCACACAGCCTAACATCAAGAACATTATAACAGGTTGGCACACAGCCTAACATCAAGAACAATATAACAGGTTGGCACACAGCCTAACATCAAGAACATTATAACAGGTTGGCACGCGGCTCTTTAAGAAATCAAAACAGGATAGCATCTGCATGCTTCAGCTCATTAGAATCCCCAAATTCCCTGAAAATCATGCTAGGGCCTAGGCCTAGTCAGGGCAGGGCCCATTCCGGAGTCCATTCCCGTAGGCCCCTCCCAGCCCTGGGCCCTGGTTCACCGCTGCACCCCCTATACTCACACCAGGGAATCCATTGATCCATCCATCCACCCATCTGTCCATCCATCCACCCATCTATCGATCTATCAATCCATCCATCCATTCCTCTATCAATCTATCCATCCATCTATCCATCCGTCTGGCAGAATTTTTTGAAATACCAATAACCTTTGGAAACACATGACTACCAATTTAGCAAAGCTTGTTGATGCTAAACACCTCTTCCAGAATACATTAGGGATGGGTTTGCCAGTCCCAGCTCCTCAAACACACAAATTAGAACACCAGCTGTTGGAATGTGATTGATTGGATACGTTGAAATAACTTTATTGTAAGTGTTACCTATGAATGGTTGAACACAGGATAACCTGCAGAAGCTGGGCCCTAGTCTGGGTGGTCAGGTGGATGGGTGCTACTTTGGAGGCAGGCAGGCTGGGTGGCTGGTTGGGGGAGGTCCCCCCGTGCCCCCACCCAAGCCAGGAAGCAAAGCGTGGTCAGGGGCTGGAGCAGGAGGAACTGGATTTGGAGCTGGAGGTGCAGCTGGAGGTGGGACGGGAGGTGGAGCAGGAGGTGGAGCAGGAGGTGGAGCAGGAGTAGCAGGTGCAGGGGGTCAAGGAGGCAGCGTCCAGGTTGGAACAGGGTGGACTCCCCTTAAAGGTTCGTTTGAAGATATCCTTTTTTTCAAATTAAGAGTTTGGTGATAAAATGGAATATAAATAACTAAATAAATATATATATATTAAGTCGATTAGAAAGAAAAAAAAACATCAATATTTTTTAAATTTGAAAGAAAATAGTTTATTGTTGATGTTTGTGTGTTTCTCTAATCCCAAATGTTAAATCCCTCAAACAATCCCTGTGGTCCATTTAGGCGGCGGAATGGATGACCCGACCAACCCAACAGTTGCGAAGACCTATCTATCTCCATGGGAGAAGGCGATGAAGGGAGACGAGAGCCTCACCTCCACCATGAAGTCTAAAATGCCTGGGCCGTGTGCCCAGAAGGACCTCATTCAGTACAAGTGCTTCAACAGGTATTCTCCTTCAAACCCTGAGCACAAGAGAAATGCCTGAAGTTTAATTTTGCAGCAACACATCTGGGGTTTTTAATGCATAAGGTGAAAGATACTTCACCCAAATCTAAGTCACGTTGTTACAGCTAACTCAGGATTCTAAATCTGTTCTCCCCTGTTAGGTCTGCCATGCCCTTTGGGGGCTACGCGAAGGCCAACATGCTGATGAAGTTCCAGCTGCCGGACAAACCGAAGGAAGAGCAAGAGCAAGCGACAGTTTACCAGCACGAGATTGGCTGCAGGCCCTCATTCAACCGCACTCCTATTGGCTGGCTGGGCAGCAGCGAGCCCAGCAGCATACACATGGAGACAGAAACGGTGCCCTTTGACGTAGAAACTGATGACCTGTGAAAACCACACACTGTGATGACATCATCAACAACAACATTCAGACAACAACAACAATCACAACAACAACAACAAAAACATTATGCACCTTCATCCCTAAAAAACACACACACACACACACACACACACACACACACACACACAAACATGCATGCATGCCTACAGAGTTGCACACTTTTTAGCACGCCCACGCTTGATAGGTACACTTCAACAGATATATCTACCAACGGACAGGTTTCTTTCAATGGGCAAAGAAAACAAAACAAAAAAAATTGGCAGTTATCTTGATTATGGTTTATAACCAAAGATATGTAGGAATGTATTGGCATGCAATAAGCTGCTGGGAAAGGATATAATTAAACTTTGATTGACTACTAATATTTATTTTCACTGAAATGTCACATTCTGTCCATTTCTTTTCGCAAGTACGACTATATGTTGGTTACAGGTTATGTAAGAGATGGAAGAATGAGCCTTGAATGAGAGGAGGTTGAAGGTTAAATGGCCTATCTTTGTGGTTGCTGGTTTGCTCTTTGTTGCTTATATTGTTATAAAGTGGATGATATGTTATGTGTCAATATATTTTGGAATGTGCAATAACTAATGGCCTGGATACACAATAGTGACATTTAGTTAAATTTTCGCAATGATGGTGAAATGTCATGTTTTCCTTTGAAAGTACAATTTCTTGCTGCTAAGCAACTGTACCCCCACATCATTTCTCCATAATAAATTATCTCCATTTAAACTTTTCCTGTGTATCCTACTGTAGATTTAAATGTATATATAAATATATTATAACATTTATAAAATAGTATATGACTGTTTGAGGCCATTCATTTTTTTGATGTAATTTACAAGCATTTGGTTTGAGCTTCACAGCATATATATATATATATATATATATATATATATATATATATATATATATATATCCACTCATAACGTACACAACATTGTGAAAAATATATGCCTGCCTTCGCTCGACATCCTGCAAAGTAAAAACTTATTTCGACGACAATAAAAAAGATTGCACGCTTTTATTTTGAAATGTGCGGACAAAGTGGTACCGGAAGCGTGTTTCTGATTCGACCCACCTAGTGCTCCCATCCGACCGACACTACGCTTTTCCTTAGGAGGCGCATTCAATAGAAAGCGTATGCCGCATTTGTCAATTCAGTTCTGTACTCTACAGTGTGTTCATGCTTTTTGCAATCCTCCGACTGCAGTTTGGTCAACTTAGCAAAAGAACAGTCTAGAGCACACAGGTATTGTTGAGTTGTACACTTAGAAAGGTAAGCGAAGTTGCATTCCGTTAGTGATATCAAAGATGGTTACATAAAATGTAGTCTAGGAAGCGGAGACAGCCCCACTAACATCACCTTGCCTCCATCTCACCGTGCAGTTGTATCTGTTCCTTACACAATCATAATTGCTCCTCAGAAAATACATTATTCTCAAGACAACACAAATCTCAGGTTAACACATCACAACTTAATACAAGTTTTACCATTGGCATACTTTCGACATAGCCACAGGGAACACGTGTAGAAAATGCTTATTTATCGCTGTTGTAGCTGTACGTACCATGACTGTGTGTGTGTGTGCGTGTGTGCACAGGTCAATGGAACCCAGTGGACAGGCCTGCAGCGCGCGCGCGTGTGTGTATGTTTTAGGCACACTCTGATGGCATCTGAACCAGTAAGCCGTTTGGCAGCTCTGCCACGGACAGAGATCCTCATATACTGGATACTTTCCTTTGGCTCTCATTTCTACTCTTTCTATGAACTGCACAGATTCTCCAAAGGTAAAGCAAACAAAGTACATTTGATTAAAAGTATACATTTGAAAATCAGCGGCCCTGTTCCTGTTCCCCTCCCCAGGCCCCAATCAACACTTAAAGCCATGCAATACACCCAAAACCTGTTCATCAGAACCCCCTCAGTACGAACAACTAACAAAAACACTTTTTTTGTTTTATCCCAGAACATGAAGCAGGGTTGGAGAGAGATTTGCAGCTGGAAACAGGACTTCTTCCAGGCTTTAAGAGGGTATATTTCAGACAGTACAAACTTTAGTGCATATAGAATAACTAGTTTGGAATTATAAATGTAATGTTAATCCATTCCTCCTTGAAAATAACAGGATTTTGAGTGGATTAATTACTGGAAATCGTAAGCCTACTGCCTTATACTGAAAAAGCTTTACGTTGGTTATTGACCCCCAATCAAAACCCAAATGAACTTAAGTATTTTCTGTTTAGTGAACTTTATAGGCTATTCAGTACACAGGATGCCTTTGGTGCCATATTAATACTTTCAAGTACTTGGCAAGTAACTGATGTAAGCTGTAGCTATGTAACTACAAATGGAAGCCGTTGTGTCTTGGCATTCTTATACATATTAGTATTTAGTGTTTATGTCAGTATTGTGTAGACAGGGAGTCCTGAAGCCCCCATGTGAACGCTTGGTCTCTGTCAGGACCCTGCAGACTTTGAGTGGAGTTTCTGGACTGAGTGGACCAGGAAGTCTCTGCTGTGGACTCTGACCGGCCATGCTCTGCTGTCCATCTCCACGGGCTTCTTCATACCAAGGGTAGCGTTTTTACACCCGTTTAAAGGCACCACAGCTAGTATGATAATGCTAAATGTTAAATCTGAAGGCTGTACTGTCATTTCACGTCATTACATCACTTTTCTGTGCTCTGATACAAGAAAAACATCCTTGAATGTGCAAACCTACTTGGCAATAAAGTCCTTTCTGAAGATTTGTCCGCCTTCAACAAAACCTTCCAATCAGATTTATCATTGGCGCATCAAAAAATCTTTTGCAAATGTAAATACGGCATAGGCCCAGGATCCAAAATGAACACCTCCCATTGCCAATGGCATCTAGAATTGACCATTTGGCAGGTAAGAAATGGGTTAAAGGTTAAAGTTAAAAAAAAAATGGACCCTGAATAGACCTTTTTATAGAGATTATTATAGAGATTATTATTCCATACCATTGGGCTTTGTAGGCAACTGCTTTTTTCAATTTTATATTTATCTGATGACCGGTAACAATGCAGCTGCACCAATATCCGTACTTCATTTTATTTCCAGCACCTCTCTCCCCCCCACCACTCCTCTCCCAACAGCTCAGGGTGACAGTGCTGCTGGTGTATGGCCTTCTGGCAGCCGGCGGTGTCTTAGGGGTGAAGGGCGTGTGTGTGCTGCTGCTCCACCTGGGCCTGTCCTTCATGGTGGTTCAGCTGCGTCGGCCAGCGCTGTGCTGGGCCTGCAGTCTGCTCTCGCTCTCCACCCTCCACATCCCACCACTGCAGAAGATACAGGTAGGATCGTCATGATGCAGTGCAGGCCCTGTCTGTCTGTCTGTCTATCTTCATTTTTTGTATTATGTATAATTAATATAATTCTTCTTAATATTCTTCTTATTATTATTGTTTTGATTGTTCTCTAGTAATGTAGACAATGTTCAACAGTTGCTCTGTGGTATAAACCACAGGGTTGTTGAAGACTTGATTCTGATTGGTCAATAACGTTCCAAGGATGTGCATTCTTTTTCATTATACCACAGTGTTTTTAAATACTTTATCCTGATTGTTCAATAATGTTCTTGGGTGTGGATTATTTTTCAATAATGGAACACCGTCCATTGAATTAACATGCTACAAATGCAACATTAGAAACAACAGTTGAATACCACTACTGACCAGATGTTTCCTTGAGAAACACCTGGAAATGAAAAAACTATATGCTTAGAGCTCCGAAGAAGAATATTTCAGCTGATTAAGTTGATAAAAATCATCTGATCATTTTTTATATCTGTGGTATAAGCGAGCAAACCTCATTGTGGTTTATTCCTTACCTGTACCACGGCATTGTTAGATTCTATTTTAGTTGGTCAAAAGCGTTCAGAAGAAGAAGATTTATTTTACAATAACAGGACAGCCCGTCGTTGTTTATTGCTCACATATGGCTAGATTTTGTTTCAGTACTGGAATTTTATGTTTAGTCTCGTATCATGGTCCATCGTTTAGGGGGCTTTAGGTAAGATTTAAGAGCTATTATTTGAGTGTAATTAGTTAGAAATGGCATAGCCATCTGTGAGCTATTCGTGAATCAAATTTTCTGTGAGAATATCTGTTTCAAGTTGAATGCGCCTGCATCTGAATGAGAACATACTGATTCTAGACCGCTCCCGGCTCATTTCTGACCAATCTGAGCATCTCTTCCCTGATTGGCTCTGGGAATCCATCTTGCCTGTCAGTCACATGTGGGCACACAGCGTTATCATATCTCCACCACAGGTGTGTGGAACTTCTCAATGACTGAGGGAGGGAGGAGAGGTTTATGGGTTGTTTGTTTTGAAATCTTTTTTTTTTCCTGCTCATTTCTGGTCTCTCTTTAAAACTCTTGAATCAAACCTACAGCAGCTTTAACCAATCTTTTTATATTTTGATAAAATTTAAGAAGCCATTCCATAATTGGAATATACTGTGTTCCTCTCTTTAAATAAAAACAGGCAGGAGCATTAGTAAGTTGGCATGAGCGCTGGTCACACGGCTGTAATATAAAGATACGAACACTAGATGGTGGAAGATACTAACATGATATCAGACCGAACATTTTGAATTTAGGTCTATGTCACCTGTATGCTATTCAGGGTATTTATTCTTGCTTATTTCATCAGGCTTCAGGTACCAAGTATTTATCATCTCAATGTATTGTGTTGATTGTCTTGGTCAATTAGCGAAGAAAAATATATTCTTCGTTTTCGCTGCTGCTAACAGAATCCATATATCTTAGCTAAAATATTGTGGAAGAGGCTTGTGTATCCGATGGTCAGTGTGGCCCTTTTTAAAGCATACATTTAAATACCGTAAATACCGAAAAATACTCTCTCTGTGCGCTTTTATTTTCCCATGCCTTCTGGCGAATGATAGGACTCTAATAATAGAAGTAATGAAGGCATGTTCCCCCGACAGAGAGGATGGTATGACACAGAAGAGGAATACTATCTGCTGCTGTTTAGCGTCGCTGTCTGCGGCCTCCGCATCATCAGCTTCAGCCTGGAGCATTGCTGGCGCCCCCTGGAGCCTGGTGGGGTAGTGCAGCTCTTCTGGTTCCTTTCCTACTCTTTTTACCACCCCTTGTTCTACAATGGGCCGATTATCACCTTCAAGGACTACACACAGCAGGTAATTCAGGGTGTTCCGTGTTTATTGGTCTCTCAGTATTATGACCACTCCCACTCGCTGCGATCTCATTTAGGGGGTGTAGCCCGAATGTTTGATCGACGTAATTTCAGTCTGTATTTACATAGTTTCCTAAGTTTTAAACCTTTGTGCATTAAGGTCACAATTTGGACCAGGATCAGTCCGTAGCACTACCACGAAACCCACCACATCACGTTTAATCTAAAATAAGAAGTTTTATAGATTGGTTTTGCTTGAATGACAAAATAAACCATTTTGTGTGACACATTCAGCCAGCCCATGTGCCAAGCCAGTAGCACCAAGCAAGTCGAATACACTGCCAACGACTTGTGGCTGTTTTCCGCAGATGAGGCGCTCCGCTGGGGAACGCTTCGCCATGGACGGCGTGTTCCGTTCCGTTGCGCTCCGTACGGGTCGGATCGTCCTGTGGTGGCTGACGGCGGAATACATGATCCACGCCATGTACATGCACGCCATCCAGGCTAATGAGACCTACTTAGACAGCCTCCCTCCTTGGGCCCTGGGTACGCCCCTCCCTCCCCCGCCCGCCACATCATTGAGGAGGATTTAATGTAAAAGAGTCAGTTGGGTCTATTCAGACCCATGTCTGGGTACGAAAGGTGCAAATTGTCCTGAAAATAAAATGTCTCGCAAGGAATGCTAAACACATTCTTTTTACCAACAACTCGAAAGTCTCCTCACTCTGACAAAATATCATAAATTGTTTGATCACAAATGTAGACTATACACATAATAAAACGTACACGTACACAGGGAATATCCAATTGCAAATCCAATTGGTGTCGGATTTCATTGTTTCTGCAGCTTTTATTGAACATGATCGACTCGGGTTCCCCGACTCAAATGACATCTTTTGTCTTTTGTGAAAAAGAAGTGACAAGCATTTACACCCTTGATCCCGAGAGGTATTTTCTATGTCTAATAATGGTGGAGACAACCGTTTTGTCCCCCTTTCTAAAGGTTTTTCCTGTTCTCTATGTTTTGTTTTGTGACCACGGTCTCCCTGCGTCTCATGTGGCAGGCGGCCTGGCACTGGCCCTGGTCCAGTTCTTCTACGTCAAGTACCTGGTGCTGTTCGGCCTGCCCTCCATGCTGGCCACACTGGATAAGCTGTCCCCCCCGACGCTGCCTCGCTGTGTGAGCACCATGCACAGCTTCACAGGCATGTGGAGGTGGGGCACGCATGCACGCACGCACGCACGCACGCACGCTCGCACACACACCAATGGCAACCCTGTGTTGGGATGCCTCTTAGATCTTTGATTGTTTTTTCTACGTTGTATCTGCTGAGCAGAAGTATGAATATTTTGCAACATAAGGGAAGACAATTCAATAGAATGATCTTGTTATTACATTTAAAAAGAGGGAACGTTAGGATTCTATTTTGAATAGCAGAGTTGCATTATTGTGGGAATGTACAACATTGTGGACATTTGTGCTGGAAAAAAGTCCTTCCTATGGCGGCAGTCTTTAAAATCTATACAGTTGAATGGTTCAATTATATAAATCAAAGTCCACAAAATTGCATGGGATTACCTTTTTCTGCAGCATTTGGAAGTGTCCATTGATATCCAGCATCTGGTTTGATGACTTTGGTTATTTGTTTTTCTTAAGGCAAATGTTAACCCGAATACTCTACAAACACAACTAAAATGACAAGCAGTTGAGCAATTACATGAGATGGCATACAAATAGACAGTGAGGCAATTCTGTGTCCATTTGATGTTGGAAAGAAGAGCTTGGCTTCAGGGAGCTACATCAGCCATGTGAACCACAATTAGTCCAAAGTCCCGTTTCAAAATTGTGTTATCTTTTTTTAAAACACCCCCTCGCAGTCTTAGCTTATCTCACTTGCGCCCAACCAATATGGCTAAATCTGCTTCCTCCTTTGTCTGATAAACAGTTCTTGCTAGCTAACATGGCCTTCCTTTTGTTCCTATTATGGCCTGCACATATATAATGTAATTCCACATTGTCTTGATAGTTTCATTGTGCGATGTGACCCTAGCACGTTGTTCCTGGACTAGAGTGGGCCTGGTGGACTAGGTTAATCCCACTGTGGAGTACCTCAAGTAGTCTATTGACTGCAACAATCAGATTCTCTGATCACAGTGCTTTATCGCATCTTCTGTCATCTGTGGCAATCACAACAATTGGTCGGCGTTACAACAAAACCATTACAGGAAGTGCAGCCTTTTCTAGAGAAAGTAAATAAAAGCTGAACTCCCTTTCCCAATCCATTGTGGACAATGAAGTGTTTGTTAATAATGTTATTTTGCATTCTTAAGGGTATGTTGAACTGTTCTACAGATTCTTTCTTCAAAGCAGACTTTTACCAGAGCAATAACTGCCAGGTGAAATAATACACGCCCTAACACCCAGGCACGCTTCTTCTCTGTAGGGTATACTTGTACGATTTTGCCAAACATTTCCTTCTAGTAAACAATAAAAACGTATTATTTGGTCCTCTTTCTCCTGGGAAAAAGAAGTGCAGGTAACAATATTCATTCTCTCAAAATAGTACTCGAATGAATCCAAGGAACACGTTGAGTAAGCTAACATGAGTTCATAATGAGGAACAAACAGGATGAACGTATTGTGTCTCACGTGGTTTTTATTGTATTTCCAAGCTGACGTCAATGTTGTTCTGAAGTGGGTGTTTTTGGCCTAAACATCAGGTCTGTAACGGTCGGTTGTACAGGTTAGACGGCACAGTGCCTGAGCTGGCCGTTTCCCAGACTCCACCGTACAACTAACCTGCGTGTCTAGCTGTAGCTAGCTGTTTATCAGGGATAAACCTCCTAGCCCGGTCTTATCTGACCTAGTCCGGTCAGATAAGGGCGGCGGGGTTTGAGGCGTAAAAGTAGAAGGATAAAACGAAGCCCAGATTGATGTGCTGACACAGAGGAAGGAGCCTCCTCTGCCGTCGCCTGCTGACCCGGCCGACGCCAGAGGTATCGACGGAGCGCGTAAAGCTCCTCAGCGTCTTTTATGGACGGCGAGCGTTACTTTATAAGCAGGGTTAGACAGCCTTTCAATTCCTAATGTGCACTGAGCACGCTCACACACACTCGTACACACATGGACACACACAGGTCTATTTTAGTCCTTGCTGAGTGTGTTCAGGTGTTTCGGAGCCTAGTCTATATCAGTATGTAAATGTCTGATTCAATAGTGATGTTGTTTTCCTCTTCTCATTGTAGGCATTTTGATGAGGGTCTCTATCGCTGGCTCATCAGGTAAGAGACACTTCCCTATTCTGGGACTTCTGGATGCTCCAGTTCAAATGTTAATACTTTTTTTTTTAATGGAGATTATATATTTTTTCCAATGATGCCCAGAAGAAAAAATGAATGTCACAACTGGGCTTCTTTTGTTAGTTTATGTGAGACAAATTTGATTTGAAGCAATTCATTGTTGTTGCCAAGTAGCCTCATTTCCATAGTTGTAGAAAATGGTGTGGCACAGAATACAATTACCTTCTGAAGGTCTCAATAGCAACTAACTTATAACTTAACAATAACTTCCTGCCAAAATAGTGCATTTTAAAGTGTAAAATTTTTCATAATGATAAGGGTGACTACTTAGTTTTACAGTTATTTGTTTTTCCTGTTATTTATTTCATATTTGTTCCCCTCATGGTGAAATACCAGCTTGTTAATTATGCGCATATATAATGTGGACATAATGTATTTTCTTAGTTAATGTACTTAGTTTGTAACACGTTATTAGTTTCTCTGCTTTTAATGACACATGCTCGGCTAAACAGACCCTATAGGGAACTGGTAGGTCATAAGAACATTAGGTGTAATACTTTATTTCTTTATTTATATTTTATTCATTAGAACTATTTCTTACTGGGTTGTCTTTTAATAACGATTCCCTCTATCTGACATGAACTGACTTATTTACTACCGTTTCATGAAGGAGCCATATAATAAAAATACAATGTATTTTTTAGATGATTTTAATGAGTTCAAATTGTTCCGTACACCCATTGGTGTGAATCATCATCAACCCATCCAAGGAGGCCACACAACATCGTTAATGTTAACAACGTCCATTATACTCTCTCTCTCTCTCTCTCTCTCTCTCTCTCTCTCTCTCTCTCTTTCTCTGTCTCTCTGTCTCTGTATGTGTGTTGTAATTATCCCTCCACGGATGCAAAGCGATAGCCGTGACGCGCCGGCTCCCACGAAATGGCCGATAAAGAGCTTTTAATGCAGTTCTGAAAATGTGCTTTAATGTGTGAAGAGCCCTAGATGAGCGCGTAGGTGTTGGGATGATGGCAGCCACATGAACGGGGCCTCCCACGGGGCATCAGAGTGGCTCATTTCTCAGTCGTTCCATTACCCCTGCACCGCGTGGCCCATCGTCTTCTCCGTTTGCAACACAAATCTACCAACAAAAGACCCTCTCACCTGCTTTTTATCTTCCAACTTATGGGGCTTCCAAGAAAAGCATTTTTGGTTGAGTGGCTGCGGCCTCCATGTGACAAGGGACTGATAAGTGCAGAATCTCCGAGAATGGAAATAGTTTGGCATAAATAAAGACAGATTTATGGGTTTATTCATCAGAGTGCATTCATCTGAGCATCAACCGGCACATCAGCCAACACTGTTTACCAGACTGCCATCGGCCTGAAGCTCGTTCGATGTGAGGTTGCATCTTAATCCTTGCTTACATTATCTGCTTCACCAGCTTAGTTTTCATGGCCGTTGAATATTTGTTGAGCTTACCTGGTTAACCAGCTTAATTTTCAGGGCCTTTGAATATTTGCTGAGTTTACCTGGTTGACCAGCTTAGTATCCAGTACATGTGAATGGATATTTGGTGAGCTTACCCTGTTTCGCAGCGTCATTTCCGAGGCATTTGACTGGATATTTGGTTAACCTGGTTAACCAGCTTAGTTTCCAGGGCTTTCGAATGGATTTGTTGTTTGGTTTAATGTCTGCTAGTCTGCCTTCAGTTCGGCGAGGCAGGCAGCTCCCCGCTGTCGAATGCCTCAGAAAACGCTGGCTCATCTTTCAGGAACATTGATTAGCCACAGGCTGTCCGAGATAATTAGTTCCCAGCTGGGCGACGCTGGGCTGAAAGCGATGTTGGCTTGTAAGTATGGCAGAGTGATCCAGTGCGATCAGGATGCGCCGGGCCCTAGGGACTCAGTAAAAGGTCCCTGTGATACCAGAGTTCACGTTTCAATAGGTCATGCATGAAATTCCCTCTGGGTGGCCGGGCCGTTGCGGTAGGGATTTGTGTGAAATTAATCTTGTTTTTAACAAATTAACAACAGGTCATTGTATGCAACCAATGCGGTATAAATAGAAGAGAATGTTTCATCGTTTTTGAACCCATTCCTTAATGCTCAAGGATTTCAGGTTTTTGTAGAATTTAAATGTTAGTGTAATACATTATCGTCATTTCCATTTGTGTATTTATTTGATGACCATTTTCTTTTGTGTTTGCGGTCTGTACAACCACTCATAAGCTGTCCAGCACAAATAGGCAACATTGGGTAGCCTATATACAATGAATTGTTAAAAGGAGGAAGTGATTCCACCATCTGCTCCTTCGCTAGTGGGATGAGCTGTCACAGAGAAGCCACTGAATACCAAACCCTGTCGCAGCGCATAAATAATAATTATGCAGAATGGAGCCGTTCGGCTCCCCCGTGTTCCGAATTTACACAACAGTATGCTTATCTGAATGAAAAAGAAACCGAAAAACCTGATGAATATGACACGATTATTCCACTGACAGGTCCTCTTTAGAATTCATTGATGTTCCATGTTCGCAGTGCACCGTATTGTTTTACACCTGCACCAGCCACTCACTGCTGCTGAAATACAGAATGACCACGATCGGCTCACTGAGAAGCTTCTGAATGGGACCTCAGAGAGCAACTTGACAAAAACTCAGCTCACTCAGCTCTACATCACGTGTTGGTTTTGCCCCGGACAATCTGCAGTGACACGTCCAGTACATTATCAATCTAGTTCCATCCAGCCACATTCATCACGGTTCCCCATTATGCTTGCTGTTCCCCCACCTGCTCCCAGGTACATCTATGTCCCTCTGGGAGGCTCCCGCCACGGCCCCGCATACAAAGCCCTGTCCACCGGCCTGGCATTCGGCTTTGTGTGCCTCTGGCACGGTGGCCATGACTATCTGCAGTACTGGGCCTTGATGAACTGGGCAGGAGTGCTGGTGGAGAACGGACTCAAGTCCCTCTTTGCAACCTCCATCGTCAGCTCCTTTATTGTAAGTTACGAGTGAAGACTTTATGTTTTGGGGTAGTTTAAGAACGCGCAACGATGCCGGAATGTGTAAAACATAATCCCAATATCATGTTTTTAGATAATGTTCTGTCTACACTGCCTCTTTCATACAAAAGCATACCTCGTTGGTGTAGAGAGCATTCAGTATTATTTGAACATCTCTGGTGTTTATTCAAATGGGGCTTCGACCTTGGCCAGGGCCCTGCTTTATGCAAGTAAGAAGAACAGGGCACTGGAGGAGGGTGAGGACACTGGTGGGACACTGCATGTGTGCGGCTTGAATAATAATAATAATAATTAGTGTTGTGCCGCTCCCCAGGAGCGGAACCTCTCCGCGGCGATGAGGAGGCGCTGTGTGGCCCTCCTCTCTGCCTTGTCCACTGCCATGCTCATCCTCTCTAATCTGGTCTTCCTCGGAGGGACGCATATTGGACGGATTTTCTGGAAGCGTGTCTTCGTTCAAGGTGAGCCGCCTCTTCCCTAACGCTCCCGTGCAGGGATATTACGGCTGCCCTTGGCCAAGTGGATACGTTTCTACGGCTGAAGCATCAGATTGTATTTGGCCCTCCTACTCTTATCTTTTTTTGGAGCCGATATCTTTTTCCAAACCGCTTGCGTGCGTGCGTGTGCATGAAATACAAATGTGGAGGGGTTAGTATTTAAATGTGTATGGGCAGGTAGGTAGTATGCTGTAGAATGGATATGGGCAGGCAGGTAGTGTACTGTAGAAAATAAATCATAATTACTTTGATACGGAAAGTCAGCCTATATCCCTTTTCTCTCAGTTTTGTGTGTCATTAATTAGTGGGTAGGGGGAGGTATCTCGCTTCAGGATGCCTACAGGTAGACCGCAGACCTTGGATTTCGAATCCAGAACCTTTCGACTGGGAATGAAACCCTAACCAATAAACTATCCTGCCGCCACCTCCATTACTATTAATGGTTTTCTGTGTTAAAGTCTTTTGGGAGGGAGGAAATTGTTTGGTTGAGGTGTTTCCTTAGAACCTGTCACAATTGTGTGCGTAGGCAGGAGGAAATGGTCCCTCGTTAGACATGCTAGCCTGTGCCACTGCCTGTTGCTCCATGCGTCTATTTTTGGATGATCTTGTACCTTAATCAACATGCCATCTGGGAGTAGACAATTCCCACATCACCCAATGTTGAATGTGACAAATGTGAGAAGTATTCCAAATGTTGCCATCCACGCATACCACAATTACCCATACATGAATCAAATCATCCCCCCCAAAAAAATCCCAATCCACTGGTTTTTGCGTGTGACCTTTCTCTGTTCTGCATTGTAACGTCGTTAAGTCAGCGGCGGAGTTCATGTGGAAAAGAGCCGATTTAATTCCAGGAAGCAGGCTTCTCGGAGGCTTCGTATTGGGACTTTAAATCTGCTCCAGTATCCTGTTGACTAGCGCTTCAGGGACACTGATAGCGACGACTCAAATCACTGTGATGAAGCGTGCGTTCTGAGTCATCCAAGAGAAACATGTAATAGGCTGCCAATCATCGGCCAAGTGGACATAAAGATAGTTTAATGTCCGATTGTTTAATGAGGTGAAAAGGGGTGACATATTGGGAGATGGGGCTTAAGTTATTGTAGCAAGGTCCATGCTACACGCCACTTAGGTGACTGCCACACTCCACCTAGGTGACTTCTATTGGGGTCCTCCAGACAAAGGACGCAGGGTGGTGATGTTGAAACCGGTTTATTGTAGAAGTTTCGCAGAAGATGATACATGGCCTGGTGTTCCATGTTGCCATGCAGGAGATCTCTCCTCGAGTGGGGCCGGGTGAGGCTGCACACCTGTTGCACATTGAGTAATCAGTGTGCCCAGGTTAAACCAGCCGTCTCCACACACAGTCCAATCAGACTCGGCCAGGTGAGGCTGCTTAAACCAGCATCACTCACTCACACACACACTCCCATAGTTATTATTAATGGTTTAAATCCCCCAAGTAGCAAAGTAAAATGTATTCGATGTCTTCAACATGATCACAAGCTATATTTGTATAATAGCTGCTGGATTTATTGACATCTCTCTCATGAACTATTTCTACTGAAATTAACGTTTCTAGCAGCCTTTCAAGCCTGCGTTTATGCAGGTTTAGACAAAAGGGCTTGTTGCTCTAGTTGCCTAGTCAAGCAGTTTAAGCCATTTCAAATTACAAGGGAGAAAATCATTGGTTTGTCAACATTTTAATCCAGAGTCATCCTTACAGTCCTCTCAGCCTCTGGGATATGCTGATTAATGGCAGACTGAATATGTTAAGGAACATTGTACTCATTCTTATCCACTTCTGAAAACCATATGCTGTTAAAACATTCGGCCTAGACCAGTAAATCCAGTTTCCCGTTACCTTAGGGAAACTAAGGTCCAACTATGTCCTGTAAATTCAACATTAGACAAAGGGTATTTTTCATCAAACATAAATAATAACAATACAGTTTTAAGCGAAGGGGCAGGTTTAGTCCGTCTTACAGATAATGTAGGCAGTGTTTTTTACACATACAAATTCACAATTTGTCAAAAGATTTCTTTCAACCTTGAATCCTAGAATAGTTTGTGAAGGTGGTCTGTCAGTATGTCAAGGTGGCCAACAAAAAGCTTATTCTTTCACTGTTTGGATTTAAGGTTTTTTGTTTGTTCCTTTTTGATTGTTGTACAAAAACCCATTTTATTCCTCCACAAAAACTACGATGGACACAATGAATACCTGTCCGTTTTGGTGAGGAAAAACAAAACAAAAGCCTCACGGCTTACGCGTGTGCACGACGCGGCGAATGGAAAAATGAGATTGTGAAGCACGTGGGAAGAATGGACGCTTGAGATGCATTGTGGTGGCAGGTGCAGGTCAGAGAGGGGCGGATGGGGACGCAGTGCAGGCTGCTCTGCAGACAGCTGCATACAGTAGGCCTGCACAGTTGAACAAAATAATGAAAGGTTATAGTCAATCATGCTGTACTCCGCAACGTTTCAAACGAGAAAGAATGTAGATGCCTCCAGGATATACTGTATGAGATATTTTTGTTCATTTAGTTTTTGTGCCTTTTTATTTTTCATTTCATTTTAGGCTGGTCTACAATCGCTCCGCCCATGTTGGCTTTCCTTTACTGCTTCGCTCAGATCGGACTGGAATGGGCACCCTGACTCCACCCCACCCCATGAGTCACCTGTACAGTAACAAGGTCACCTGAACTGTAACTGCTGTTGGTCTACTCAGCAAGCTCGGGTGTCTGCGGCTCCTCAGGCCCCCAGCCAGCATCTCGTCTGTCAGACAGAACCCAGCCGAACTCCACCGGACTGAAGTGGAGCCAGACACCTTTGCCCCGTACACACAGGCCAAGCCCATCGACGCTATGTCGCATGAGAGGGCTAACGGATGGTTGTGTGGGCCAAAATAGTTGTAACGGTTTCAACGTCATTGCGATTGCCAATCCTGATCATTTTCGTGTTTTTATTTCTTTCTAATCCTGAAAGCGACACTGAATTTATGTGAAACTGAATAACTGGAATGTAACAAAAAACAAACAACGCTGCTATAACAAAGAACATATTTTATATATTTATATAATGCTTAATGATGAAACTAGCATTAACGCATGTCTAGATATCCTTTAGGGTTTGTTCAACTGATAATTGCAAGCCTATATTTGTACTATTGTTGAAATGTATGATGGATGTTTCGTAACAATGACTTTTTTTAAACAGACTATTGAACCGTTTCTGAAATAAATGTTTTTTTAATCCCAAACCAGTATTCACCTCAAATAAAATATTTTAACCCATATGGTAGCAAGATGACATGTAAAACATTTTCAATTTCTGTCGTTGACACATTAATGCAAATATTCAAAGGACAAAACACAAAGCCATACTTTAGAGTTTGTAATCAGCAGAGCCTGTGCTTGATCAGCTCTTAAGGGTTTTCATGACTCACTCTCTATTCTTGGCTAGTGGATTATTGTAGCTGTGGCATTAAGTAGGATAAGGCTGCTGGGTCAGAAAGAAATCTTCTTAAATGAGCACCAAAGTCTACGACGTAGCCACCATAAGAAGATAAGCCGTGATACATTGGCTGATACACGCCTTGGCTAGCTTGTAAATTAGGTAACCTTATTAGGGCCAAAGAGAAGACAAAGACACACACACAAACAAAGGCAAGTAGCGATGGAGTCTCTGTGGAAGAGGTCATGGTGTTAACAAACAGGATACTATATATAAATATATATATTAATAAAATATTTATTATGAACAGTATCACAGTTAAAGTATTCCATTGTGCTTGCCATGGATACATTTATGATCACATGATACAGTGTGTTTGTCTGTGACTTTGTGTTTTACTGTATGTATATATATATTATTTTTTTCTATAGGCATGTGCATATTACATAGGACAGAATAATACAGCCAAAATTGTCAAAATTCTTATAAACAACACATTCCAGTATAATATGTGGATCCAGTAGTCTGGTTAGGCACATCCCTGTGAGCTGACCACCAAAAAATATAAATATCACGTTCAACTTCCCAATTCATGCTTCCTCTTGTCTATACTAATTTACTGCAGGACTGGGCATGACTTATAAGGGGATTTTCCTGAAGGCACAGTTACATGCTTTTCATGAACAGGCAATGGTAATGACCGACTGTAATAACTGACTGAATGTTGATGAGCATAATACGTTCAGCAATGCAGTGATGGCAATATTGTTATGACTGCAGCCATACTATTCACAATGGTACGCCATGTTCAAAATAAGCAATGCTGCATTATGCAAGATGTCTCTTCCAGTTGGGACCACGTTATAAATTATACACTATGGTACTAGATGTTGCTTTTTAAGCTCAGGACTGCAGCTCCACCATCATGCAATCTCATCCCCATGTGGCAGTGGGAATAGTAAATTATCAAGACTTTCAAAAGTGGTCTGTTGAAATAACCCGCAATACAAAATATGCATTCAAGCCATTGATTTTGATAGATAGATGGTGGGCTGCATTTACACAGAAACTAGAAGTCACGTTTACAAATGTGACTCAAGAACTACTGCAAGTTCATAGACTCACTAATGATATCCTGTTGCCTATTTCAGTAAGATCGAAAAAATGCTTTCCAGCACCTCTTCATGCTACTTGCAAAGTACATAAATGAAATAGAAATCACCTTAAAACATACAAACCATCCCTCTTTATTCAAGCCTTTAGTGTCATCACTAAAAATGCATACTGAGCCCAAATAAAAAATTCATAGGGAACAATTAAGGATAATAATATGTGTTCGCTCATTATAGCGGGACGTGTATCACTTCGATTTCCATAATGTGGTGCATTTTGCAACTTCCCAACCTGCAATGGTTGTAAATAAACATGATGTGTAGATGTGTCATTCCATGAGCCATGGTTTCTGTTACTGTGGGTCATGCTAAATATAGCTAAATTAATCTACTTATCAGTGGAGTTAACTAATAATAATTATTGTGTTAATGCTGGATTTCATAAAAGAGTAAGACCCTTGTGTGTATTGCCTCTTGGACTTGAGTTGCCAATGAAAAGTGATGTAAAAAAAATACATTGCAACAGAGATTCATGAAGGGGTTAATGAGACAGAAATGTATGAAATACATGTAGATACAATAAACTGTGCATTTCATAGGTGTTCTGACAAACATTTGTTATTATCCATTTGTTATTATCTGTAATTTCAAATGAACAAGAAAAAATAAATGTTTCTAGTACAATTAGCAGCTAATAACCTTGTTCCATTGACACGTCATGCAAGGTGAACGATTATAATAACATTCAGTTTCATACAGAAATTGTGTAAACATTCTATTAGATGACCTCTTTTAAAACACTATTATGTCGCACTGGTAATAAAATATCATTTAGTGGCTTGGTCGTGTGAATTGATTAGCATAAACACTTTAAAAAGTAAACGAATGTAGCACAAATCAAGAACAGTCTGCAGGGGGGGGGGGGGGGGGGGGGGGGGGGGTTCTTAACACAAGAGAGATCCAACATTATTCATGAAATACGAAAAAAAGTGTTTTGTTTTTCATTCCCTTTTTGCATTTTTGTGATAAAGACTAACAATAGTAGCGCAAAATAGGACGTAAGGACGCAAGACTTAATACGTGGGTGTTGATATCAGTGTTAGTACTAATATAAGGGCTTTGCTAATAGTTATGGTTATATTACTCAATCAAAATCATTTTGGAATCATTTTATAAACAATCTAAAAATCTTCAGTATATTAAATTGAAAACAAATTGATGATAAATGTAATACATTTTTATTTCATCAAGTTAGGTTGTTATAAATATATTTCAGTCTGAAAGATCCTTAAAGTGCATATAGGATATGTGATATTTTTTAGATTTTTCAATACATTGCAGGCAACCGTGTACTGTATCTTATGTACAGCGACTATGATAAATATAAATTATTACAACATGGTACATATGAAAAGATATTAGGCAACCCTGATATTTCATGCCTTGTGTATCGTTACTTTTTGTTACTGGATACAAGACTTGTTGAGTTAAAGACCATTCTGTGATAAGCCAAATCAAAGATGCATTTAAATCCCTTGAAGCATACAGCTTGTTCAGGGTCAAAGACATATTGGCCAATAGTCACATGTTCACATAACAAACTGCAAGGAAGTTTCAACAAAAGATTATTCGCTAACAGAGTTTATTGTCGATGACTGTAGATCAAGAATTTGACGATGATTTGATGAACCTCCAAATGGAACATTGTCCACTAAAACAGTCTATCTAGGTATTTGTCTGTCATTATTTACTTAGTTCATGAGAAAATTAATTTATATAAAGCTGCAAAAGGAGTTTTACAATGAAAAATGACAATTATGCATGCAATTTTGTTATTAAAACCTTTTCTGTATTGGTATTGGCATTGCTGGGGCACTTATTGTTGTGATGAATCAGAGAGCTTGGCCAGAACTACATTATGTGTAATTATAACAATAATAATGACACTAAAACACAATGTTAGCATCATCCTGGGCCTACTTTTTTTATGAGTGTAAAAACAAATGCAAATGACTGTGCAAGTTGTTAATCAAATATGCATCATTACCGATGCACATCTTCAGAAGTCTCTGACATGCAAGTACTCCCTAACGATTATTGGTCAAGCTCATTTTCCATCAGTGTGCTATGGAAAATATAATTTAATTGTTTAAACAAACGTGTAGCTGTCAGCTTTTCGTTGAACCATCGTTCAGTTGCTCTTTGGTGCCAAACTATTCCACTAAAACATCTCTTAACAAAGCTTCGTAAATCAAAGTACCTCCTCTTTGAACCGACCAATGAGGGCGCACCTAATGTTAAAGCCAGCAAATCTTGAGGAAGACCATGATATTACCAACACAAAAAAGCTGGACATCACAGGGTCCTAGCCCGAGCTCAACGTTGATCACTCACATGTTTCTCTCTCGGCTTTTCACGAGAAAATATCGTCTTTGTCACTGTCGGGTGACGTGGGTCTGGAGATCTCAAAAAGGGGCTTCGGGGAAGCAGCTGTTCTTCTGGCTTTGAGGAGCTGCAGGGCCTCTGTGAGTTGGGCCTCCAGGCCAGACATTCGTGCGTTCAGGCTCTTGAGGTCATCTTTGAGCTCCAGCTTGATCTCCTGAAGCGAAGCCTGGAGCGTTTGCTCGGGGATGGGGTAGAAGGCGTGCCGGGCGTCCGGCTGAACCGGGCTGCGGTCCTGGGGCGTCAGGCGCGACTCCCCCATTTTGTCCAGGCGCAGGTCGCTTTTGGTGATCCCGCTGTCGCAGGAGTCTGTCTTCTTCAGGGGCATTTGTGGCTCGTGAGCCTTGGTCCTTGGCAGAGTCTCCATGGACTCCGCCTTGGACACTTTGTTCCAGTGGTCGGCTTTGGCCATGGACTCCTTGAAGCGGCCCCAGCCTTTCGCCTTGGCGGGCTCGGCAGGCCGGCCGCCCATCAGGGCAATGGCGGACACCGACGCCGGCGCCTGGAGCTTGGCCTTGTCGTAAACGGGGGCGGAGCTGGGGGGCAGAGAGGAAGACGACGAGGGCGTCGCCGGGCTCTCCGTCACCGTGACGATACTGGCGGTGGCGACAGGCGCCTTGTTGGCCGACGGGATCTCCGTGTACATGGGGCCCCTCTCAAGGTCGTGGTCGTCCAGGTCCGACTTGTCGGTGGCCAGCCGGGCCTCCTTCTGCTGCCTGAAGCGCTGGAAGAGCCGCCGCACAGGGTGGTCCGGCGGGAGGTTGAGGGGGGCTTCGTTTTTACGCCGCAGTCGCTCTTCTTCCTCGCGCTTCACGTCGCTGATCTTCCGAAAGACGATCTACAGGGGAAAAGCAAAGGATGGTTAGGGAAGGATTTTAGTAATCGTAGAAGTGATAATGCAGTATGAAATGAATGAAGTGTCCTGAGCAGTTTGTTTATTGTGCGCATGAATGAAAATGATTGTCTAAGGTGTTTTTGGATTGTGTGCTATGCAAATGTCACCCTAAAAAGGGTATTCCCATTCCAAGAAGAGCTAAAGATCATGATGTGCCTTTTGGTGAAGATGCTCTTGCAAATGCAAACTCCCCAATCCATAATTTCTATTTCAATATTTTGGTTGTAATGGTTGTAATAGGACTAGCTATTTATGTTGTTTTTTGTGACATAATTTTTTCAGCTTGAAGAAACATAATAAGAAATATCAATAATATTTAGTTTTACTGATTAACAATCTCACAATAAGTTTCCTAACTTTCCTGACCTTTTTAGTCATCATGAAAAATAACATAATAACTTAAATGAAACAAACCCATTTAAAAACCATTCATTTAAAAAGGTTGGCCAATTCAACGTTGCTTCGCCTTAATCCTATGGTGGTTTAAATATGTTGGTGGAGAAAACACTATCATCTTCATTAACCTTCATTCCGCCATTCCACTATGTTATTGATTGCCGCTCTGATCAGTGGTTTCCCTGGAGGGCCACATGCACTCCAGTCAGTCAAACCCAGGTAATCTAATAGAGCGCTTTGACGAACATACTGACACAGCTTTAAGATTTAAGATATACAGTGAGTGAAAAAAGTATTTGATCCCCTGCTGATTTTGTACGTTTGCCCACTGACAAAGACATGATCAGTCTATAATTGTAATGGTAGGTTTATTTGGAATCTGATTGATTGCTTCTGTGGACAGGTATCTTTTATACAGGTAACAAACTGAGATTAGGAGTGCTCCCTTTAAGAGCGTACTCCTAATCTCAGCTCGTTACCTGTATAAAAGACACCTGGGAGATAGAAATCTTTCTGATTGAGAGGGGGTCAAATACTTATTTCCCTCATTAAAATGCAAATCCATTTATAACATTTTTGACATGCGTTTTTCTGGATATATTTGTTGTTATTCTGTCTCTCACTGTTCAAATAAACCTACCATTAAAATTATAGACTGATCATGTCTTTGTCAGTGGGCAAACGTACAAAATCAGCAGGGGATCAAATACGTTTTTCCCTCACTGTATTATTTAAGTGTCATTTGTTAGAAATGGCAAAGCCATCAGTCAGCAATTAGTGAGTGAAATTCTCAGTGAAACATCTGTTCAGTTTGACTGCACCCCCGCCTCTGTATGAGACATTTTGATTCCAGAATGCTCCAGGCTCACTTTTGACCAATCAGGGCAGCTACTCCCTGATTGGGTCAGGGAATCCATCTACATTTGTTATTTTTTTTGTTTCAAAATCATACTCCCTTCTGCTCTTTTCTGGTCTCTCTCTTTACAACTCTCAAATGGTAACTGCACCATTTAAGCTGTAAACATCTCGGTCAACTTCGACAAGGATTTAGGGTTGTTTACAGCGCCGGCAACTGAAGCTACTGCCCATCCACTGGAAATGATTAGGATGCTGACAATACGTCTCTGATGCTGCTGCCTGTGGGGATGCTCCTATCATCGTCCTTCCTTGATCACTACGTCGGGTGCAGTGAGACAGCCAGACACACACAGGATAAAAGACTCATCGCTTTCCTTCTCTTCTCACAGATTTTTTTTCATATCATAATAAGGACTATAACACATTGTATTTATAACACACATCTCTGGTTTTCCTAATGAGACATTTTAAGCGGCTACGTTTTGAAGGTTTCTTCCCCATCCTGGGAGGCGCAGATGGGAGTGTGTGTGCAGTCAGTGTGAGAACCACAAGCTCTTTAGTATATCCTATCCATTTAATCAATTCCAAGATTTCCCCGCTGTATGAATCTAGAAAGTAAAGGGCCCCAGTGAACAGCCCGGTCTGAGGCATTAGATGAGATTGCCACTTTGCTAGCAGGCTATTGAATCCTATACGACCTCCCAAGAGGGGTAATGCTATTACGGATGAAAAAGATTGGTAGCTATGATCATGGCGTCGCTGTGACCATTGTTGATTTCTCATTGGAGGAGGAGGAGGCACGGGTTGTATTATGTATGGCGATGTCCGTGATTACATGGCTGAAAGTAAATCTTCTTCTACGGCTGTCCGACCCAGGGGCGTGATCCCACAGCTTTCTCCTTCAGGATTTGGTTAGGCCAGATTGCCATCAGGTCAAACATGAACTCAGAAGGTTGTTTCAGTGGCAGTTAATGGTATAGTGATTAGAGCCCAAATCAATACTAGTTTAGTCCTTGTCTGTGTTTTTCTACAATATACTGTCATTGAATACAGCCGAAGCTGTAAATGAAAGGAGCTAATCCAAATTCCTATTAACTCATTTATACTGAGCCAGTTAATTTGTGATCCTTCTCTTTCATCTGGCTAAAGTGTTCTAGAAAGACAGATGGTTGAATATTGAAACATTAACTGGGTGGAGTTGGATCACTTTCACATCTTGCATTAAGCAGGCTGCAGTGATGCAGTGCAGACATTGTTTACAAAGATTAGCTACACATGTTCTTTGTAAACCAACAATTACACTAAAAGCCTCTTTAAGATGCACTTCTGAAAAGGTTTTGAGGTAATCTCCCTTATTCCACTCTCACAAAGAGATCTCCCACTACCTAGTAAATGGATTACAAGCTAGCTGCACAAATTATTTTCCTCCTGCAGGCTACGAAACCAAGCTGGAACAAATAAAGCATTGAAATAACATGTCAACATTGTGTGAGGAGTGGCACACATTTGGTCTATGAGTATGCTGAGCTGCAGCCTTCTCAATGAACGAAGATAAGTGGGTGGGGCATTGCTTCCTGCTAGCCCCGCCCACTTGCTGATGCCGTGACATCATGGCGGGCCAACATGTGAGTACGCTCACACTCTTGCGAAAAAAGAAAAGAAAAAAAGAAAGAATGTCCAAGAAATAAATAAATAAATATAGTTGAATAAGACTCGACCCTCTTGCGAAGGTTGTAGGTGAGCAGCAGGTTCCTGGAGAAGTGGTTGGAGAACGCCGTGTAGAACTCCAGCACTTTCTGCAGGGCGTCACGCTTGATGACGTGCAGGTCGCAGTAGGTCAACGCTCGAACGTTAGCGCAGGCTTGAGCCAGGGTCACCTCCTTCCAAAACACGTCCCCGAACACGTCGCCCTTTCCTGTGCACACAAAGTAGTACACAGTAAGACGTCGACATGGAAAACACAAAGACATTTTTTATATTTGTATTACTATTTTATAAATCTTTCTTTGATTGCAAACGACAGTGTACACCTATTCAGCAGGGAAGCTATATCAGAGAAATGTTCTATTCTTTACCCTGGAAGACAAAATATGTAAATGGAGTACTTGAGTCAACAAGCAGCATCATCCTGATTCAAACTCCTCCACTTGCACCAGTGAAGTAGTTCCCTAATTGCAATCTTTGTTTTCTACCTGACCACCCTCACCCCTAACCTGTCAGTGAGAACACTGCTTTCCTCTCAACATCAGCCAACACTTTGTGGAAACTTAGTAAAGTTACCAAGATCTTGCAGCAGCAACAGTGTACATTGAAACCTGGCCACTGTTGCACAAGGTATAACTCACATTTCAACTGATCTTCGCTGATTCAAGCATTTCTTATTTCAGGAATATTTAAGTGCATAATGAGGGGACAACATGGAATATGAAAATCATCTATCATGTGTAATGCATAGCCCCGTCCACGGGCCAGCCCTGGGCCTTGATCAGCATCTCTGTCTTGTGGTGACTTGTAACTTGCTTCTCTTCTACGGTGACATTAGGGTAATGAGAATCCGATTTATAGCAGTAGCCAGTCCATCACCAGGGGGTCTATTGCAGTGAATCCAGCCAAGAAGACAATATTCACCTAATAGTGTATTGATTGCCTCAAAGAGTCACAGATAGATGATCGATGCAAAGTCAAAGGTTCCCCCCTAATAAAACTTAAATTCCAATAAACAAATCCCTGGTTCAGTAAGTATGTCTCTGTGTGTGTATGTATGTGTGTGTGTATATATACATATGTGTGTGTGTGTGTGTGTGTGTGTGTGTGTGAACATTCAATATGTCACCGTGACCCCTACATTGAGGCACAAAAAGCCATCAATACAATTTCTCAGGTTATGTTTGTTTGGTTTTTATTTTTATTTTTTTCATCGTTCACTTTAAAGCTATTTAAACATAGTACAGAAACTGTGACAATGTTAAACCTGATATTTTATTAGAAACTATGGCTAAAATCTAAGGTAGATAATTCTCCAAACTTAATCTCCTTAAATGTCCTTTTAAATGTGCAGTATAATAATAATTTCTTATAATAGGAAAAAACAACAACAACAAAGGTGACGTACTGGTGAAGCTGTGAAACATCCACACACCTTTTAACTTCAACACATACCCTGATTCCTGCTTATCCTGCATCTCAAAGTTTCCATCTTAACACAACTGGAACGGAAACAGGCATTCTTACGTCTGATTCATCATGCTTTAAGAAGGAAGCTCTTTCTAAACACGTCTAGTGACAGCGCTTGAGGCCAGTTCCAGCTACAATAATAATTTTTGCTCCACTGATCTCCACTGATCTCTTGGGCCGTCTGCTTCAGTGGATGCTCCTCTCGAGAGGGACCAGGGCTAAGCTTAGAAACATCACTAAATTCCATTTGTAAAGTTGGTTGATCAGGGGGACACAGGGTGCAAATAAACACACAACAATAAATACAACTGAGACGCAATCTTCGTGTTCTGAGATCAAGATGACACAAGATGTGAAGCGTTACGGTTGTGAACGCTTGGGTGAGTGAGTATAGCAGTGAAGATTTATTCTACTGATGTCTGCAATATTCAGAATAAAGAAGTTTACAGAACACCCATGCAACACACAATGCAACTGGCACGGGTAGTAGACTCAACTCCTGAAGATAAGTCTACCTTTGGTTATTATCTGCGCCACCTGTGTTTATCCTAATGATGACACCTCTGAGAAAGAGCCTCTTCTGTGATAGAAGAGGCATTTGCTTACCACTGCTCCAACACAACTCATCCTCTCCAACCGATGGGTCAACCTGGGTCAAGATCACGCACGGCCGGCATATGAGAGTGCAAAAGGTCAACGCTCACCCAAGATGGCCACCACCTCGTCGTCCTGAATGACCTCCAGGGATCCGGACACCACGAAACACAGGCTGTCCACGCTCTCCCCCGCATGGTAAATCAGGTCTCCCGGGGCGCAGTGGATGGTCTGGAACTCCATGGCCAGCGCGCGGAGACACCCATCGCTGGCCAGCCGGAAGGCGGGGTGCTCCTTGAAGACCTTGCGGTTCAGATGGACACAGATATCCGCTCGCATGTCTTTAGGGCATATCTGCAAGACCTGGAGCAGGACAGAGGTGGATCGACGGTTACACCGATTGGACAGAGTGTGGTGTGGTGTGATGCATAAGTTCACATGTAAAGCAATGGACAACAGAAATACGTAGTTTACAATTGCAATCTCATGTCATTTCAGCCTATTGCTTTTTTATTGGTTTGTCTATTTTCCCTCCTGGCTACGTAGACAAGCGGTTGACCTGTTTACCGTACACTCACTTACAGCGACGGTGCAGTAGAATAAAGTTTGAGTGTTTCGTCCTTTGAGGAATTATAAACTACACAAAACAGCCACGCCCATAAAATCCTGACTACAAGACTGAGTTTATAAGATGACTTGGAGATTTGTTTTGGGTTTTGTTAGGTGTGGGGTGGAGAACATCCCTTTGTGATATATTATGGATATTGTAAGTTTTTAGATCCTGTTGTCCATCGCTTAAAAAGTACTGAATAATTTAGGTGACAGGGGTTGAATTATATTAATATCTGCAGAGAGCTGTTAATTGCATTTTCCATCCTGAGACTAAGAACAGAGCACCGAAAGAACAGGCACAATTCAAATTTGACACGAAAATTGCACACACTATTTATTTATTGCTGTGCTGGAAAAGTGACAACCCACCGAATACCTAATTTTGCAGAAAAACAAAACGTTCTTCGTAGTGGCTTATTTGTGGCCCGTGACAATTTTTCCCCATCCCATAATTTTGATTGATGACACTGTAAATTAGAGCTGAAGTTTCGCTATCTAGCTGCAGGGCTACACTCGGAACACACATAACTAGCGGAGAGAGAGAGAGAGAGAGAGAGAGAGAGAGAGAGAGAGAGAGAGAGAGAGAGAGAGAGAGAGAGAGAGAGACAGAGAGAGAGAGAGAGAGAGAGAGAGACAGAGAGAGACAGAGAGAGAGAGAGAGAGAGAGAGAGCCATTACGCATGAATATGCTGCTTTCACACCATGGTTCACGCTGTTGTTCAGCTGTGATCCCTTCCTAATCTCTCCGAGCCCTTCTGCCGTTTCCTGAAGAGAATGCAGTGTTATTCTCCAAGGATATGATATAGATATGATTTCATGTCTGCCCACCTGGCACAAGCCCCCCCCCCCCCCCCCCCCCCCCCTTTGTAAGGAAGGATCCATCTTACGTGTTCCTTCCTCGTGTCCGACCTGTCTCCCCTTCACACTGTGTGTGCTTATGGGGGTGGGGGTGGGGGTGGCGGGTGGCGGCGTCTAATGCGAGCCTGTGAAGCCCTGCGTGACTGTAATCATGATAAAGGAGGCTACACAAATAAACTTGACCTGCTCCGCCGGACGGGAGCCCGTTTGCGGCGTGCCACCTTTTAGCACCGCCGTCCCTTTGAAGAGCTACCGCCACGCAGGGACGCAAATGTCACTCCACAGCCGCCTGGGGAGCGTCTGCGTTGCGTCAAGCACACAGGTTACATGACGAGCAAGGTGTGAAATGGACATTCAAAAAGGAGAAACATATCATTTGTGTGGATTTCTTTTTTTATTTTGAGGAATATTATCATCTCAAATGCATATGTGAATCTTGTATTGGCAAAGAGCGCTTACAAGGTGGATGGGTTGATAAGAGCACAACCCAGATTATTTACTGATAATTATTTACCTTATTATTTACCTTACAAGGGTAACGGTAAGGTAGGTCGGTCATTATTTACCTACTATGGAAAAACACACACACACACACACACACACACACACAAAGACACACACCTCCCCCCCAGTCCTGTATATGAAGAGATCACCCCCATCTTGGACTGTTATGGTCATGCAATATAAAAGTCATGCTTCTGAAAGTCTTTCACCTTCCAAAGAAAAGCTACCGAACAGATGGTGTTTCTTTTTGCAAAACTGCATTTTGCCTTTTTGAAGTGGTAAACAAACATGCCATTCTACCAATCAGAGAAACGTGTAACAACGGTGGGCGTGTTTCCAACCAGCTAGCCCGGGAATGGTCAGACACTCTAACCGCAGAGACCAATGACCTTTGACTTTCAGCAGTCATAGTCCGGAAGTGTGGATGTGTAGAAAAGGGGGTGGGGGAGGTTTTAACACTAGAGCGCCAACCACTTCCATACACAGAAAACATCCACATGCATGAATACCAAAAAATAAAATAAACAGAAAACATCCACATGCATGAATACCAAAAAATAAAATAAACAGAAAACATCCACATGCATGAATACCAAAAAAAATAAAATAAACAGAAAACATCCACATGCATGAATACCAAAAAATAAATACAAATAAAATAAAATGATAAATAAAACCTGAGACGTGCTGCATGCCACACACAACTAACTACACAGACCACACAACTAACTACACAGCCCACACAACTAACTACACAGACCACACAGCTAACTACACAGACCACACAACTAACTACACAGACCACACAACTAACTACACAGACCACACAGCTAACTACACAGACCACACAACTAACTACACAGCCCACACAACTAACTACACAGACCACACAGCTAACTACACAGCCCACACAACTAACTACACAGACCACACAACTAACTACACAGCCCACACAGCTAACTACACAGACCACACAACTAACTACACAGACCACACAACTAACTACACAAACCACACAGCTAACTACACAAACCACACAACTAACTACACAGACCACACACAGACCACAAAGCTAACTACACAGACCACACAGCTAGCTACACAGACCACACAGCTAGCTACACAGTCCACACAGCTAGCTACACAGTCCACAAAGGTAGCTACACAGACCACACAGCTAACTGTATAGCCCACACAGCTAATTACACGGACCACACAGCTAGCTACATATACCACACAGTTAGCTACACAGACCACACAGCTAACTACAGAGTCCACACAGCTAACTACACAGACCACGCAACTAACTACACAGACCACACAGCTAACTACACAGACCACGCAACTAACTACACAGACCACACAGCTAACTACACAGACCACACAGCTAACTACACAGACCACACAGCTAACTACACAGACCACACAACTAACTACACAGACCACACAACTAACTACACAGACCACACAGCTAACTGCACAGACCACACAGCTAACTACGCAGACCACACAGCTAACTGTTCATACCCCACAGCTAGCTACACAGACCCCACAGCTAGCTCCACAGACCACACAGCTAACTGTACAGCCCACACAGCTAACTACACAGACCACACAGCTAGCTACACAGACCACACAACTAACTACACAGACCACACAGCTAGCTACACATACCACACAGCTAGTTCCACAGACCACATTCGTGCATGCAAGTGAATGAATGTCTGGCTTACAGTTCGAGATACCTTTTCAGTATCTATACCCCGGGACATGGACCAGGTGGAGGCGATGTAGTCCATCACCCGCTCGCTCAGGCCCTTGGGCACCTGGTACAGCTTGAGGAAGTCTCGCACGCTGTTCAGCATCTCATGGTAGCGGTTGGTGTTGGCGTACATCTGCTGGAAGATGGTCGTCACGTTACCGAAGATGGTGGCGTACAGGAGGGCTGTTTGAAAGAGAAGGGTGGAATGCTGTGTTTAATTTCAATGTGACGACGGGGGGGGGGGGGGGGGTCTCTGCTTGGTTATTGAAATTTGTGTCACACAATATTTGGGGACAGAATGTGGTCAATTTTAGGAAATCTTCTCTGCTTGGTTATTGAAATTTGTGTCACAGAGGAAGAATCTAGAAATCGAATTATCAAAAGTGTCAAAAAGGATTGACAGAGACAAAGTTTAATACGTGTGCGTGAGCCAGGGTGGAAACAGTGAGTAAAGGTTCTGTTCATAAAAGTATTTTCAAAGATGCTATCCTACAAGTGCCATTTAGAAGAGTGTTTCAAGCTGGAAAACAGTCAAACTGGAATTGCATATACATATATATATATCAACAAAATGCATAAACATATGATGCAATAAAACCTATAACCTGGCCTCTGAATCATGAATTCTATTTTTTATAAAGATTGATAGCTGACAGATGAAAAGTGTATCTAGGGTTTCACTTAAAAAAGTATAGTAGTAAACAGACAATATCCATACCTCATACCCATAACGCTCTATTCTACATAACAGTGTTGTGACTTCACCTGGCGATAGAATACTAACACTAATAGTAATACCATCTAAATGTCAATATGTACAGCAGTATGTAGACAAGGTGGGTGGATGGCACCGGCACGGTACAAACAGCTGCAGAGTGTGTACAGATCAAAGACCTCAGGTGTGCTATGTGTGTGTATGTGTGCGTGCGTGTGTGTGGTGTTCTCTTGGCAGTGAGGTCCTAATTAGCCCTTCTAGAAGGGACTGAGAGAAAACATGCCAAGCCCACATTTCAATTACCCTCAGATGATGACAGCAACCCTTGACAGTGTGTGTGTGTGCCAGTGAGAGTGTGTGTGTATTTGTTTGGCCTTGTGTGGCTAGTGGGTTGTGTCTGTGTGTGTTGGGGGGGATAGGAATGAGCGTGGTGTGTGTGTTTTTGCATGTGTTTGTATTTTGTTGTGGTGTTGATGGTACATTATCAAAGGGATGCTACACTGTCCAGGGAATAATAGCTCGTTAAAAAAGTGCTATGAACTCCTTAGGGGCAACGATAAGTACAACTTTACTCCTTTCATCCCTGTCACATTACAGCAGTGTCTCCAGGGCTTGCACTATCTGTGAATATGCATGTACAGTACACTGACTATGATAGATGTAAATTATAATGATATAATCAATATGCTATAATGTTATCATAATTAATTATATTGATGCATGCTCTAAGTATAAGTGTGCACAAAAATCATATCACGTTACAAATTTGCAAAGTGACACCTTTAGAGGTCCAAATTGTTTCTCTTTCTTCTGACAAATGTACTTATTGTAAGTCGCTTTGGATAAAAGCGTCTGCTAAATGCCCTTAATATAAAAAATTTAAATTTCCAAATTGAGTAACTACAGCCAAACTATAGTCAAACCAAGTCAAATCTGGCGGTTTTGGAGATTCATATGCCAAAAATGGTTATCAAATTCACAGGAAAAACCTAAACAAGGAGCTTCCCAAGGCACCAAGCCGACGTCTGTCTGACACCTAAAGAGCGAATAACAAACAGAGCAGCATTTAACATCTCATACCAGTTCACACCGATGAGCCCTCGCTTGGACCTTTGTATTTTTTGAAGGTATTTACAAGAAGGTATTTACAAGACAGTTGTCACAAAAGTAAAGGGCTCCGGGCTATCAGTTGCCATGGCAACAGGACATGTGTATAGCCCCCCCCCCCGAGAGACTACCCCGCACTTCCCTGAATTCAGCTCCTCGATGCGCTACACCATGCTTGTCACGCTGTGATCTTTGGGTGCCAGCGCGGTGCACATGGTAAAAATAGCACGCGGTATATCAATGCATTCATATTTCATAGAGATAGAGGAACAGTAGGCCGGAGTTGTTCCAACCAAGCATCATTAACTCAGTGCACTGCAGGCTATCTGTTGTTCCCCATATTTAGGATTTCTGATCATTTCTTCGCATTGTAAAAAATACAATAAAAAAATAGAGAGACAGACGAAAGAAAGAGAGCGAGCGAGAGAAAAAGTTAATACTGTGTGAGTAGTACAGTGTGAGTAGTAGTGTGAGTAATAGTGTGAGTAGTACAGTGTGAGTAGTACAGTGTGAGTAATAGTGTGAGTAGTACAGTGTGAGTAGTACAGTGTGAGTAATAGTGTGAGTACAGTGTGTGGAGGTTGAGGTAGTCTCTGACTAAGTTAGGGTGGCCTGTGTGTGTGTGTGTGTGTGCCCGTGGTGTGTGCCCGTGGTGTGTGCATGCCTTCATGTGTGCCAGTGAGAGAGTGTATTTGTGTGTATTTGTTTCGGCTTGTGTGTGCGCGTGCGTGCGTGCGTGTGTGAGTACATTGATCCAGCGGTGTCAGCTATTTCTCTGAGGCGCTTGCTGCTGGTATCTGAATGCAGTCACACATAACGGCTCACCGCAGCTCGCTGTGGAAAGAGCTGCAGCGTCCTAATAAATGTTTAATGTCTCGGCTTGTGGATAGGAGGAGGAGGAGGAAACAAAAAGCATTCTGTGCACATCACTCTTTCATCTCTCCATTAGAGCTCTCTACATGCTTCTCTCTGAGTGTGGTGACACTAAAGCGCGGTTTCCCACCACGTCATGTGGTATAGTGCATTAACCCACCTGTATTCTAGTTTGGTGGGATTTCTCTCCAATATTCAGACACTAATCTTGTGGGGGGGGGGGGGGGGGGGGGGGCTAACCTAACCCTGACCAGCAGGGATCATGGCCCGTGTTCGCTTGGTACTCTCTTACTTTATGTTTGTTTTGTTTTGTACCAATGATGGGTAAAAGTGCTCTATCCTGACAGTTCTCTTTAGAAGCGTTTCAGCCTAATCCAACAGGTGTAATGCATCTGTTAGCTTGCTGTAATTGGCCTGCCACCAAAGACCGCAGTGCTGCAGGATATGCAGCAGCAGCAGCAGCAGCAGCAGCCTTAACATGTGCTCTGCTTCATGCAGTGCCTTAACACACAGTTGGAATTTCACACTGGCTCCAATTGTAACTAATCAGGTAATGAGCATGGGCTGTTTCATCTCTCCCTCCCTCCCCAACTCCCTAGCTCTCTCTCTCTCTCCCTCCCTCCCCAACTCCCTGGCTCTCTCTCTCTTTCTGCATGTTCTTTAATTAGCTCAGAGTTGGCAGAGTTATATGCATCTTGCCAACTAAACAGAATATTTGATTCACTTTACAAAGGGTGGCAGAACTTCCAGAGGAGCGATTCGATCATAAATAAAAGAGAAAACACAGATGCCTTTCGGGTGTGCTGTGTACTTAATGTCACTCGTGGAACCATATGTGCTGATGTATGATCACAATTAAACCCTACTTCCTGCAGTTGTTAAACTTCTCTGAACCACAAAACAAAGTGGAAATAGCCATGGCTTGAGATAATAAGGGTGAATATAATTGTCTTTATATGCGTTGTTCTAACTTTTAGTAGTAGTGAATTGTTTTCCAGAATGAATTTGACTGTGACTGAACATGCTATTTACAACGCATGTTGTAAATAGCAACACGCAACCCCCCCCCCCCCCCCCACACACACACACACACACACACACACACACACACACACTCACATCCGATCATCATCATCGCCACGGCGAAGATCTTCTCTCCGTCGGTGGTGGGCGCGATGTTGCCGAAGCCGATGCTGGTGAGGCTGGTCATGGTGAAGTACAGGGAGGTGATGTAGACAGAGTCCTTGTTGGGCCCGCCCTCCCACTTGCCCGAGCCGCTGGCGTTGAAGCGGTAGGGCGTGCCCGCCGTCTCGGCCAGGATGTAGAGCCAGCTGTCCAGGCGCACGATGTTGGTGTCCTCGTCGATCACCTCGTAGTCTCCGATGCTGTACCTGACGGAGGCGACGGAGGAGTTTGTGTGAACCGCGTGTGAAGATGACTCATTGTAACAACTGTTATTACCGGGAACCATTACTTAACATGGCTGCTGTTGTTGTGGTTGTTGTGATGATAGGACATGGTGTGCATATGTGATGATCGCTGCTACAAGGTAAACAAACAAGATTATGTGGCAGCAATAAATATCTGGTTTGAATCAGTTGTCAATTAAGAAAGAGCATGGTAGTAAGTATTATAACCAATTTCTACTCTCTACTCTGTTTTGTTTTTCAGACTTTAACTCTACACCTGTCTGCTAGTCTGAGGGCTTTACTCCTCTCTAATAATATCAATTTATAGTATAGTAGTTTAGTAGAATGAAGTATGGTATAGTATATTATGGTAATGTATAGTATAGTATCATAAAGTATAGTCTAGTAATGTAGTTTAGCATATTATAAAAAGTATAATATCGTAAAGTATAGTAGTATAGTATAGTTATAGTACGCTATAGTACGGTATAGTATAGCATATTGTACTCTAGTATAGTACAGCAATGTATGGAATAGTATGTATAGTATAGCATATTACACTATAGTATGGTATAGTATGGTATAGTATTAGTGGTATGGTATTGTAGTGTAGAATGTTGTACAGTAGAGTATAGTAGAGTAGAGAAGCGTGTAGTATAGTAGTAGTAGCATCGTCGGGTAGACTGTAGTGTGACATAGTACAGCATACACAACATAGTATGATGTGACCCTGAATGCATCCGTACCAGATGCAGGCGAGCCAGTGGGCGGCCAGTCCAAACACACACACCAGCAGGACCAGCACGGCGGCCCCGTACTCTATGTAGTGGTCTAGCTTGCGGGCCACTCGACCCAGACGGAGAAGGCGGACCACCTTGAGGGAGCTGAAGAGGCTGCTGATCCCCTGCAAGAGGAGGGACACGAGAGAGAACAGAGGTTAAGATGTCAGGAAAACAGCGCCACAGGCGACACTTCAACAGCCTGCCACGGATGTTGTATTAAATCGGTAATATTGTGTTTGTTATCAAATGTAGTCACGGAAAATGTGTGTGTGTATGTGGGTGTGTGCGATGTATGTGGTTATGACAGCATTATAGCCCGCATTTTTTGGGGATGTTATTTAACTTTTTGTCCGTGTGTGGTCCGCTAAGCTTCTTTATTAGCTAAAAAGCCTGGAATTACATAGACGTGAATCATTTCGCAGAATATTTAATCATTCCTGAAGGCACAACCAGGCCTCAACGACAAGACCCAGTGGAGACTGGTGTGTTTTCCATAAAAAAATTTCATATATATATACTGTATCTTATATTCGAAAACGATAACATGACCAAAACATAGAAAATATGCTTTTTGGTCAACATTAACAAATTCTTCAACAACAAAAGAAAATTGTACATTAATCTACAATATGTGAATGTTTCCCACATCCTTAAGCTGAACTTAACTACACAAAAACCCGTACCAATACGAAGAAAATGCCTGAAAATGTCAAATGTTTAAATATTATAACCATTCAAGGTAAACACAACATAATTACTAACCTTATACTTTAAACTAAACCATGTTATGTTCTCTACCTAGACAGTAAATGTTAGGTATAAACCGAAACGTGACCATCATTAATATCTAAATGATATATGATAACATCTATCTACTTATGTGTCTGAGGGGCTGTGAAACTGGCTGACCAACCAGTGGCTTCAAGCCTGCAGCAGTGAGTGATGTATTATTAACCACCACCAGAACAAATGAAGCAGCATAAAATATGTAGTCAGTAAATGAACATTTAAACCTAAGTTTGGCTAGAAGACATTTCAACGTATTTCTCTCCTTTCTAGAACCATGAAAAGTAACAAGTGTAAAACAAAAGATTTGTTTTGAATGGATAAGATCTCCAAACTACTATGATACTGTGCTTAGATCAAAATGTCTTATTCATTATATGGACAAATACTGCCTGGCTTACACTATGTGCAATGCAATGCAATTTCATAATATACTGTATAGTGGTTACATAACGGCAGGTTGTTTAAGCTACTCCGGTGGGTATTGGAACCCCCACATGGTGATAAATTCATAGTGACAACACCAATAACATCGGCCAGCGGATGGGATTCCTCGTGTGGTGGCATAGGTTTGGTAATGTGTGTGTGTGTGTGTGCGTGCACGCAGGTGTGTGTGTGTGTGCCGGTATGTGTCTGCATGCATGTGTGGGTAAGTGTAAGTGTGTGTGTGTGTGCGCCCCTGGTGTGTGTAAGCCTGTTTGTGTGTGTGATTGTGTGCGTCTGCATGTGTGCGTGCGAGGTAACCAGCTTGCCCGTGTGTGTGTGTGTGTGTGCGCCTGTGCGTGTGAGGTGATTGATCTCTGTAATGTGCCGTGGTGAGCGGTGGGACTACCACTGCACTACTGCAGCAAATTGGTGACACTTGATCTGCTCACTGTTCCCTGCCAACCCCCCCCCCCCCCCCCCCCCCTTCCCCCCCCACCCCCACTGCTCTTTACTGATTTTCCTAAAATCAATTCTTTGAGACTGGAGAGTCGCTCTGAGTTACATCCAGTTAAAAAAGGGGTGATCATGGCACAGACTTGTTTCACTTCTCCTTTAAAACTCTTCACGGC
This sequence comes from Lota lota, assembly GCA_026745465.1. Taxonomy (NCBI): domain Eukaryota; kingdom Metazoa; phylum Chordata; class Actinopteri; order Gadiformes; family Lotidae; genus Lota; species Lota lota. Next base: position 422,257 of record JACYXH010000256.1, read on the forward strand.
GAACACAACTCGATGTTACCTAGAACATCCTCTGTGTCTTTGACCATTGCCCTCTTTAAAGGGTTACACACTAATGAAGGGGTTTAGCCCCCTCCACATTTCTCTTCATTATTCCTTAACAATGTATCAGCCTTGGCAAGTGCACTTATCAATGATTTGATTTTCAGTCCCTTAAACAGCCCCCTTTCGACTGATCCCGCCCCTTTTTGACAGACAAGGCTCAGTGCAAATGAACAGCATTGGGGGGAGTAATGCAACACATCTACCCAACATGCCACCCAAGATGGTACAGTGGGGGTGTTTACAAACATCTTGGAGTCACAGTGTGTACCATAGTAGTGGGCAGAATGTAACACACATATCAAGTATAGTGGAGCTTTGTGTCCTAGACTTCCATTGTTGACGAAATGACAATTAAAAACTGGGTCAGAGAATCTTCCTTCCTTCTGTTTTTATCAACAGAACCAACCTTCTAGGTGACTGGCTGGCTGCAACCAGGAATCCGAATGCAAACAGATGTGAGGGAGCTAAACCGGTAAAAGCAACACACTAGGTCAGACTTGCACAAATCCTACACTAACACACACACACACACACAAAAGTTACACTGTAGTTGGTTCAGGGCAATTTGATCGATTTGATTGCATTGAATGGATTGGATGGATTCTGGACAGGGGGATTTTTCTGACCACAACGCAACGGCTCTTGATATTTGTTTTAATGAGCTGTTGAGACACAATGCTAGCATACGGCACAAAGATCAATTGTAATACATTTGCAGATAACTAGACAGACAGGAGAATAGTTGGGATCGGAAACACATCAAATTCTATTTGTCTTCTAAATAAATGTTTTTTGCTTCCCACCTTATTCCTGTTTTGTTTTTTTACATATGAAATGTCTACTGCTAACTGCTGTTAGTTATTGTCTTACTGTAATAATATTAACTGTGCATCCTCATTTCACAGATGTCTCTGATGCTTGGTGCCATTAATACCCCTGTATGAACATCGCTCAATGTAATTTTTAAACACTTAAAACCAAAATGTTTAGAAATAAAAATATACTTTTGAAGTAATGATGGATGGACATAAGAATGAATGGGTGTGACATACAGCAAAAACCATTCATGACCTTGACCTGAGTGAACATGTAGTTGAACATGATTTTATATCAGAAATAATATAAGGATTTTAATCGAAATGATTTGTACTTGGCAATTATACGATTATTTCTTAATGATTAATGCCATTACCATATAAGCATTTCAACACTGCCAAAAAGAAAAGATGTGATACCTGTCCATGATTGTTCACATTAACCAGGCTGGTCTTACAGCATTACTCGTGTGCTCTTCACCAAATACTGTTGTGTGCGTTGTTAACAAAGTTGGGCTTTATGGGTCCTAGAGGAAACTGTTGGATCAAATCTTAGTTGAATCGATGAGATAAAACGGGAGCCTACTTGAGTGACAGCTCCATGTTTCCAATTCTTCCACCACGTCCCATGCATGAAAAAAGGAGAGGAAGAGGAGGGGGGGGGGGGGGGGGCATGCAAACAAAACATATGGATGAGAAAGAAAATAAACAGGAAATGGAAAACACTTGATCAGTTATAAGCAATTAACTCAAAAGATGAGATACTCTATAATCTATAATTGAATGTGTCAAATGAAAGGAAAAGTACAGGCTTATTATTGCAAAGTAATTGTTAAAGCAACATGCATTTAGTAAGCACTTCATTCGTTTGCCCATCTGCTCTGCCAACACATGCCACTTGAGAGACTGAAGTCATTAATTAGTGAATGCCAAGTCAACAAATTATCTCCAAAGTGCATAATTGTTAGTCATCTTTGCCAGATCCACCCTTTCAAACAAACAAAGAAACAAAGAAACAAACAAACAAACAAACAAACAAAAAAAGGAAAATGAGCAGTCGGGATTGCTGTCTCACAATGGAGTTATAGTTTAGTTAGAAAACCTCAGCACACAATTTTTTATTGGATCTTCGCTGTAAACATATAAATCCTCTGGTAGTGCCCAAACATAAAAAGATGCACATCACTCTGAATGTTTTGTGGTTTTGTTTTTCCCCATCTCCTGACCTCTCACTGTTTTGTTCTTGCTTCAAGCGTTCTTGCTGAAACTCTGAAAGAAGAGACTTGGTCAAAATGCTGCAAGTGCAAATACAACCTGCCTTAACCCTGCCAGCAAACCAGGCCTTTAAGCACAGCCACAGCTTTTCATAGGGCCTGGTGTGTGTGTGTGTGTGTGTGTGTGTGTGTGTGTGTGTGTGTGTGTGTGTGTGTGTGTGTGTGTGTGTGTGTGTGTTTCTGATGGGTCTTGCTACCTCTGGTTCACACGTGGGATTTTACAAATGCTTCAACAGCATTCTACACACCGTTTCTGCAGTGGCAGAACCGCACACATACACACACACACACACACACACACACACACACACACACACACACACACACACACACACACAATTGAGTAGTGACAATTAAGGACACACATTAGCACACTAGCACAGTCTCAGACAGAAAAATACACAAATGTTGAGAAGTGACAATTACACACAGTGACACACATGCATGCACTGGCACGCACGCACGCACACACACACATACACACACACACACACACACACACAGAGAGAAGAGGGGAAGAGAGAGAGTCAACACACACACACACAGTTGAGAAGTGACAATTAAAGACACACATGAGCACACTAGTACAGTCACAGACAGACAAACACACAAATGTTGAGAAGTGACAATTACAGACACATTTGCATGCACTGGCACACACACACACACACAAACACACACAAATGCACACGCACAATAGATATAACGAAAACTGCCATACACAGGTCCCAGTGGCTACATTTAATCAGTGAGTGTGTGTGTGTGTGTGTGTGTGTGTGTGTGTGTGTGTGTGGGGGGGGGGGTGTCCGTGGTGCGTGTGTGTGTGTGCGTGAAACAGAAACCACCTCATCTCATCTCAAGGAACATTACGTCTTCAATGCACCAGAGAGAACTGAATTCCAATGAGACACTGGTGCAGACCACTGCGCTAGCGTGTAAACACTTGATCCAGTCTTCCAAAACATCAACACCACCTGCACACTTTATCATAGTGTGCCGTCATGAAACTGAAAACAGATGCTATTTGTAATGAATTTGTGTAACAGCCACGATTCCGCTCTGTTCGTCAGAATGGCAGCGTCACACGATACAACACGATCCTAACACGGCAGAGAACAGGGTTAGACAGAGGCTCCCAACGGCCTCGTCTAATGATTGTCCTATGGAGCCCGCGTGTGACAAGCTGTCAAGGCCAGGAGGAGGGCACTCAGAACAAGAGAGACGCAGACAGAGAATATGCTCTTTGAAGTTCGACATTTTCGTTAAGGAGAAATGCATCAGGGGAAAAGAGAGGGGAGGTTTGAGACTGCCGGTGGTTAACTCACAGTGCGTACATATTTTGATGTTTAACACTCGGTTCACACGGATTGCTACACAACAGACCACGTGGTTTACCGCGGTTCAGGCCTTACGCCGACTTTCGTGAGGTGTTAATGTGGTAGCGGCGGCAACCGTGACAAGGCAAAGGGAACGGCATGACTACTCAGCATCACTTTCTGGAGCCCTCGCTCATACCTCTGACTCGACGAAAATGATGATTTCAGGGCTTTAGTTACAATCCAAATCTGCTTATTTACCAATGTAATAATCGAATCATCAAACTTCGTTCAAATGGAGTTAACACGAAGTAGTAATGAAGTATTCCCGAAGGAAGGGGAATAACACGTTGAACATAGTGGGATGTCTGCCAGCTAATGAATGCATAATTAAGCGCATTACATACACACATGGGCAAGTATGTGCATCCTTTCCAATTAGAGGATTAAAGAGACTCTTAAGTCACACTAGTCAAACCTCCCCCATAGAGACCAGCTCCAAGACATAAACTATGTATTCCACCTCAAAAACACACAAAACACACTAAAGCACAGAGGAACAATTCAATGAAAAGCCCCCTCCCCCTCCCCCTCCCCATACACACACACACACACACACACACACACTCACCTCGTCGACGTTCTCAAAGGCGTTGATGACGTCGTAGGGCAGACAGGAGAGCAGGTCGATCACGAACCAGGTCTTCAGGTAGTTCATGCGGATCAGCTTGGGGTCCGAGATGACCTCGCCGGCGGGGCCCACGAAGGTGGTGTGGAAGTTGAGCACGATGTCCACCAGGAAGATGACGTCCACGATGCTGTCCACCACCAGCCAGGTGACGTTGTTCTGCTTGGTCTTGAAGGACACGTTGTAGGGCACCATGATGGCCGTGTAGAAGGTGAGGATGAGGATCACCCAGTCCCAGGTGGTCTTGAAGAGGCAGTAGTGCAGGATGATGTGGGGCGGCGTCTTGGGCGTCTCCTGCTTGTACTGAGGTAAGATGTCGGAGCCCAGCTGCAGGACCTGGAGAGTGGGGAGCAGGAGAACGTAGGGATCAGAGGTCTACTCAGGCTTTTTCTTTTCGTCTATTTTATTGTTTGCTTTGATACACCATGCCAGATTTTATGCATCTTGGGTGTATGCATATATATACATGTATATATATATATATATATAGTTTGTCTTAAATGTATGTGAAGTGTCTTTGTGTATAATACAATTATATAGTATTATAGAATAATAGTTAATTATAGTATTATAACTAATACAGATTGGGGGAGACATTTTTGGGGATGTAATGAATAAACCCTTCAGAGCTTTATATTGTGAACCACCAGGAAAAAACACATACGCAGTCCTCGGTTACACTCCACATTTCAGGGAGACTTTTATGATCGGATGTGCAGATTAAGCAGACTCGATCACTGGTCTGGAGCCACAGCGCATCACTGTGCATATCTTGACAGCCCCAGCTAAAGGGGGCGCTGTCTCATCAATCATAACAACACATCCATAACACAGGGCGTTAATTCATTATATCTGTCCATGAGGCCGTTTATATGTATACAAAATCAATTTAAAAGAGGAAGCCCTAAAAATACCTTGTTTCTTGACAGTCTCTCCCCCCCCCCCCCCCCCCCCCCCCTTTCCAACCTGTGCCTGGCCCCAAGCCAGCAGTCATGCTGTGTGAGATTCTCCAGCACTAAGCAGAGCTAAACCTGCCTGGCTGGAGCCCCAGTGCACTAGACGCTTTTGTTCACCTTTCTCATGGTACGAGAAAAGAGCGCAATGAAATATACATGAAAAGAATGATAAAAACAAACTCACTGCTCCCCTGCCTCCAAGTTATTAACATTGTCCTCTTACACATAACCCTGCTGCACTTTGGAATGTTCTTGGAATATTCTCTTAACTTTTGGTGCGTGATGATGACCAAGACAGCAACATTGGTTTAGTTATTACATTAGCAATGTATTAATAAAACAATCATCTCAGTTCTTCACAAATGTTATAATAATTTATAATAACAAGATATCTTATATGGAAGGGCTCAGCAGGGCAGGCTCGTACTGGAGCCTGGGGATCAGGGTTCCACCGTTAGACACTTTGCTATATTAAAACGGTCAGTGGAAACTTTATCTACTAATCTCAGATCTACTCTAAGACTATGGCTATACTGTATCACTAAACGACTAAACCACAACACAACAAGTGAATTTCATTATTCATTGATAGTTGTATTGATCCCGGTTTGTTGGTGGTTTGTGGATATATGGAGAGAATTAGTGTGTTAGCGTAGCTACTGGGATGCCACTGTCATAAAGAGCGCAACCGTTGACCCATTTTAAAAGTACTGGTACCTCAGCTAAGCGTGAGTGCTTGTGGACGTTCTCTCCTTTGTGGACAGTTGGTTGGAGCTGTTGCAGCACTCCTCTACTGCTGGTGAGGGCGCGGGTTAAACGGGCAAATTTCCCCCAGCCTGCAGACCAAAGGATCCGGTAAATTCCCAAACATATGACATGGTGGGTTTTTTAGCACACTGAGGTCAAGCTTTTGCTTATGCACATGGCTTCTGTGGAGACAGACTGACAGGGGGCTTAAATGATAAACAGTGATTCAGGAATGATCGCTATACTGAGAATATGAAAATAAACATAGTTTATAGCATGAATCCTGACATTCTTGGGGGATTTACAATAGTGATGAATTAATAAAAGGAAAATCACTCAAAACAGCTTTCTTCTATCTTACGGATGATGTCGGTTTCTAAATAAACTTGGAAAAATACTTTTTTGTCCCTTTGGCATACACAGTGGTTTTTATTTAGCAGCGTCACACATCTGGTGTGAAGCTATATGTATGGTTCCATAAAAACAGCTGAACTGGTATTTGCTGACTCAAACCTTTCGAAGAGTCGTCCTCGATGGGCTGTTTAAAGGCTGTGATGTCACTGAAAGTGCAGAGAAATAGGACCACCTTCTCCTGCTCGTTTCGTATTGGAGCGATCTTTATGAAGAACCAGACAGGCGTTCCTGAAACAAAACAAACTTTACAATAAGGGTACATTAATCACCCATTTATTAACATTAAAAAAATCTTAATAAGCATTAACTAACAATTAACTTAGTTAATTAACAGTTAACTAATGGTCTAGTTATCATTTACTAAAGGTTTTCATGTTCACTAATAAGACTATGGTGTTCATGAGAACTTAGGTAATGGTGTTCATGCTAACCAAAGGTATTAATTTATACATTATTGAATAGGGTTAGGGTTAATCCTAACCCACTAACCCTAACCCACTGACCCGAACCTTAACCCTAACCCCTATGCTAATGCTATATAATAATGCTTATTAGTGCATTAACTAATGTCAATTAATGGTTAATTAATGTACCCTTATTGTAAAGTGTTATCAATAAATACTATCCAATTCAATCTAATGATCTCACTCAATCATTTTGTAGACTTGATTATTGCCAACAAAACACCATTTTATATAGACAATATCTACTGTGTAATTATATAGGTATTGGGGAACAAATATATTTGTAGTGTATTGGTAGTGATACTACCAATATTAATATCACCTAGTAGAAGTAGCAGAGGGGTGAAGCTATAGAGGTGGAATGTAAATACTGCATTTCATATGTCTGTGTTGAATATCCAAGTTCGGACTCTGGGCCAATAATTAATACAGAGGTAAAATTCTTCTGGGTTGTCTTTGAACTCTACTGAGCCTGAATGCATCTGCATGAAAAAGTTCATGGTTTCCCCCCCTTCAGACTTGGTAGTGCTACTTACTGTTCTTCTTGTACATTAGTATTTCAAATGAATTCATCTCATAGTTCTCAAACGTTAGCCGCACTTTGTCACTTGTGTCCTTATCTGTGAGCTCCCCATACATGAAACTGGAAAAAGGTTGAAAAAGGAAATGGAAAAAGTATTTTAGTTAAAATTTTTAACAGATGTTTGTGTTAGACGGCAGCAGTTTACTTTAATTAGAGAGAAAAGTATTTGTAGAATTAAAAACATTTGTTTAAACATGACAATGGTGTGTTCTTGATGTCGATTTGTGTACATTTGTATCCATTCTTCTGTAGATATAGGAACGCGTGTATATGGACAAGGCATGTGCAATTACTTTAGACCTTCACAGTTCTCTGTGTGAGTACCAGTACCTAGCAGAATGCATGTGCCCCTCATGTGACACACGGAGCAAGTGAACTGGGCCTAAGAAAGCCTAGCTACACAGAACATTTTTAATTCATGGAATTACATTGGGCGGCACATTTGATCAACAGTGGTTTAAATTTAACACAAAGACAGATGCTGCTGGACATTTTAATTAGCAAAGAAAACATATTTAAACTAAATGAGAGGGCGATGGGGGTGGGGCTGGTGGGGGGGGGGGGGGGGGGGGTCAAGCAACCATGGGCCTATTTAACCATGCGGTGCTCACATTCATCTCACTTCGGCTGTTACTGCCACCCTAAGAAGCTGCCTGTTCTGTTCTAAATATAACCTGGGAGTTTGCGATGAAATTCAGCGGGAAGGGTGCTTTTAATGAGGCCACGTTGTGACGCTGCACGCACACGCACAGAAAGGTGGTTCACAAACCTGCATGCAAACCCAGACCCCGACAAAGACACACACACACACACACACACACACACACAGCCGTAAGCGTTTCCACATTAACACACACGCACGTACGCACACACTCACAAAGAGCATTTTTGTATGTACGATAGTGAAAATATCTGACGGGCAGCGGGTTTAAAGGGTTGTAAGGTGATGTGAAAAGCTTAGATAATCCTAGAATGTGAAGGAATCCATTACACAGCCACTAAGTATCCAGCAGAGTGTCAGCTAAACACCCAAACAAACAAACAAATACACTGCAAGTGACCACAACTGCACATAGACCAGCAGATGCCATCCCTGGTGGAATCACAGCAAAGTTAGCACTACAGCGACGGCAAACATCAATAATAAATACAGTTTGGACAGGCTCTCTGGATCCTGGTTGCCCTGGGTTACACCCCCCTAGCGTGCACACAGGGATAAGCAAAGCACCAGGCAGCACCTATATAGGAGCTTACAGGCCCCTGGACAACAGAAATGCCATCAGAAACAGCATCCTGAAACATTTATAACACCAGCATCAAGCAGCTATCACAGTAGCTTCATCATCATCATTAAAACAACTCTATTGACTATACCTGCAAGTGCTGCTCTTCTGCATGACCTCGGCCCGATGGTAGCCAGACAGCTTGCAGAAGCCATCATTACTGTAGACGATGGGCCAGTCTACGATCTGAGCGTTTCCCAGAACAAAGTTGGTGTCTGTCATAGATTGAAAGGATATAAAAACGGTCAAAACATGTTTTAAGTCTATATATATACACAAGAAGAACATCAGCAGTATTTAAAAGTTCAATAAGGGTTGCATGGAATGTGTGGATGGATTGCATGTTAATCAATTTCAATCAAGGGTTGGTGAGTGTCACCTGCTGAAGATGTAATAGGATTAAGAGCATTAAGAGCCAATTACTGTAATTTCTCAATTTCAGATTTCTTCAGCAAGCACAGCTTGCTGGGCTTCAATGGGTTCAATTTCTGAGTTCTACTTTACATGGCCAGCAGACCTGAAACCACAGTACACGTTTTATTGTATAAAGGTGGTCATGTGCTTTAAATATCAAAATGAAACCAGCTAGGGCATTAATGTCTTAATATTCAAGAGTGTGTGGACTTTGCAAGGGGTAAGGCTGTCATGGTTGCATACCAAACAGCATCGAGGATTTCTAACGGCCTTTGTATAACATACATTCTCCGACACATAAGCCACATTTATACCACAATGTTTTGGGATTAATTTAGATTAACTAGACACACACAGACACTCACACACACACACACACACACACACACACACACACACACACACTGCTGCTGATTATAGACCAAACAAGGACACACAACAGTGAGCTAAATGGCAAGCCACTCCGCTATGTCTACCATCACGATTCACCACATCGATGATGACTATAAAAGCACGCAAAAACATTATGATTAGGTAGGCGTTCCATGCAAATGTGTTATTTTACAGTCATATGCAAGGAAGCATGTTATTGACATATAAGTGTGATGTCTTTGGAAAACTTTTGACAATACATTGTGTATAAAGGATAAAAACTATGATACTATTAATGTGGTCATTCATTTGTAATTTTGTAATTTGTAAATTAACAGCATATGGTATAGAACATAACGAGGAGCTACAAAGAAGTGGGTATTAGATAGAACAATACTAGAGGAAGCACTTGAAATGATAGTATGCTGTATAGTACCTGTCTGTCTATGTGACAGTGTCCAAACTGAAAAAAATACACGTTATAAAAAGACAAAAAAATGAATAAAATATTTATATGGTTAACAAATAACAAACAAGAAACATCATTGAAAGTCATGCATAAGACAATGCGGTGATTGTAGCAAAGAAAACAACAGTCAGACTTTGAAAAATAATACTGGAATAGCTTCGCTATGCAGTTCCCACAACAAGCCATCAACTGAGAGAGAGAGAGAGGGGCCAGTGAAAACACTCAGGGCCCAAATCAAAGACTAGGGCCTAACCATCTGGTTGACCATTTCTTTCATCAATGTCTGCCGTTATGACTTTTCATCACTGGTATTCCTCCACTAGTCACTATAGACATCAATGGTCTACCTCCGTTTATTTAGAAGCAGTTGTTTCGAGAATGTGTACTATGTGAGTGACTTGCCATCACATTTTGCCTGATGTTCACATGAATATTAGTTTATTGTTTGTATTTAAAATGATTTTAAAATAACCAAGCACTTTCCAGATGTTGTCGAAAAAGCTTCAAGCTCCAGTTGTGACTTCATAAACTGAAATATAGACACCTCAAACACCAATCACTCCTCTGTTCATTGAAAATGATCTCTGGTTGGGGGACATTGGTTATACGTGCAACTGCTTACTTACATCAATACAAATTTAACTGGAAAATGATTGGAAATGTTAACAATGATAGCACCTTTATTTTACCTTCAAAACATTCAAGGCAAAGTTTTCATTACAGGGTTTCTTTAATGATATTGTTGAGTCTTGAACTGTGTCATTGATTACAGGCCAAAGCTTGACAGACCAATTCAATTAAAAAGTGGAAATATATTTCTTTTGTAAAAAAAAAAAAATAGTCAATCCTGTTTTGTGTTAAATCACAAGAAAATAAAGATGCAAGCGGGGTTTGAGATGTTATCATTGTTAGGTGTATTAAAGGACTGGGATGAGCTAGGCTCCGGTTCGTCGATCGGTTCGTAAGAAAAAATGGATGTAGGCCTACGTATTCCCCAATGAAGAGGAAAGGGAAGCCGATTGACTTACTGTACAAAGTTAGGTATTAGGTGTTGAGAAGAGAAATATTAACATTTCAACAATCTGCTCCAAGATACGACAAACGGAGGAACATGTTACCATCGTACTGATTACTTTAACTGATGGTTCATACAACAGCCTACGTGTCGGATCCTTGGCTTTTGGGGGGGGGGGGGGGGGGGGGGGGGGGAACGCCAGAAATGTCATTTCCCTCCCATCACCTGCACAGAACCCGAGGGAATGTTGAGCATCATTTACAAATCAAAGGTTTTCCCGATGACTTGGTGTGCACAGTGGCCAACACAATGCATAGGTAGGATACACAACAGTGTTCATTGTGTCATAGCGTGGGCACACTATAAAAGAAAGCGTGCAACAACAAACCCCGTTGCAATTAAGATGCACGAGAGATGATTGTAGCCTAATCGTTATTAGTATTAGATTACCGTTTTACATAGTATGGCTATTTTCAGTCACTTACTAGTGGTGTTTTCCTTTGCAGCATCTTTATTTTCTACAAAGTGCTAAAGACGCTTACCATTTGATCGTCTGACAATATTCTCCAAAAAAGTATTTTGAGGGGCCACAAGTCCTCTCCGACCCCCTGCCATTCTGACTTCTCACTCAATCATCCGATGGGGGAAGCTGTAGGTAAACCTTACTTCCAAGTCTGTGGCAATCCGTGGAGTTAACGCTCCGAACACCTGTCCTCATCATCTACCGCTCAAGAGAACGAGGGGTTATCTTAGAAACGGTGGTCTGCGCCAAGCCCTGATGATATAGGCATTGGTGTGGTGGTGTGTTGGAGGCTCTTCTTGAGCATCAAATCCAGTGGACGAAAACACTTCAGCACCAGCACACGCCAGCAAGTGTGGAGTTGGTAGCGGTAAAGGAGGGGCTATGGCTCTACCTATTTTTTTTTAACAGCAGTTTACGCAATGATAGCTCGTGGAGCGCCACCTACTGGAGAGGATACACATCTGCACCCTGCGCAGAACGATCATACCCACTCATCCCTGAGGTATTCTCAGCCCACTCCATTATAGTTGGCGATAATTCCGGCTGCTCCGGTTTCCTCCCACGCAACAGAACCATGCAAGTTAACACTCCTGCCCTGCCCATAACCAAGGCAAGGGCACTACACCTGGAGGTGGTGCCCGGGCACCACCCGGTGAGGTAGGCAGCCCACTGTTCCTAGCTCGTACTGTAGGATGGGTTAGGTAGAGAATTTATTTTCCCATGTAACTTCCCCAAAAGTATATCATTATTACTATCGTGGACCACAAAGGCAACAGTGTTAGTCAAAGATGCTATTGTGTTTATCATTTACATACCCAGTGATTTAGGCTCACCCACATACATTGCTCATGTAGAGCCATTAATGGGAACTATGTTAAATGAATGTTGCCAGTCATTTACAAAAAACAAAAACAAAAATATATATATATATATAAATTATATAAAGAAAAAATGCTTATCAAAGATTAATAGATTTCAACCAACATTTTAAAATACAATTCCACCATTTCCGAACACTTGTGTTTCATAGTTTGATAACGCAACAACAGATAAGAGACAACTTCAAAATAATGAACCTGTCGCAGGGAGATTTTAAATCGAATGGGATTTACTAGAAACACATTCACCAATCTATATACAAAACAGAGGTTTAATACACAGTTATCACCCATAGAACATGGGGGAAATGAAGTTCATTGTTCCAATTAACTTGACCACTTTTTGGTGGTGTTGAGGTGACTGAGGTGATCGGCGACGTATTTGTGTTCAGGAAACTTGGAGAATCTGCTCTCCTTGATTTTGAGCCAACTCTGGGCTCTGCGCTCCGCTGCGTGGCAGAACTCCTGCTCAGCAGTCATGTAGGGCCGGCTGATCCAGTACTCGTTCTCCGCCTCGCGCTCCAGCTGGTTCACCATGTTGCGCTTCATCTGCCATGTGATGGCCCTTGGTCGGCGGTACTTTCCGATCCACTGCTTCCCTGGGATCCCTTTCCTCAGTAGCGCCATGGTGAGAAACATGGCTGGGCCCTACAGCTAGAAACCACAACAGCCAAACAGCACATATGCAACAATAGTGAATACAGCAACTGCATATGAATTGAAATAAAAATATTTAGGAGGCGATCCTAAATCATATAAACAGTTATTTGGAATGGGTGAATACACATTTACAGCATTCATTGAAAACAGTCAGCTTCATCTTATTTGAGTAGTTTTAGTCGCAATTCCTTGCATGGAGTGGATTTATCAAAATATAAGTCTTATTCGATTTAATTTAATGGCGATAAAATGACAAATAGTGCACCCCTACGGACAGCATGGGTCATCGACTTTGTATCAGCATGCCTTTGGTTCCCAAAAATCAACGTTTGTCCTGTATGAGCAAATTTATGTCAATAAGTCTGAAGCGTTCAATCACTTAAGAACACTTTGAGAATCCGTAACACTTCAAAGACTTCTTGACAGAAACTTGCTGATACATGACAAACGTACATTTTTGTGAAACCAAAGGCATGCCAATACAAGGCTGTCCCTAGGTGTGCAATATTGATGAGTTTATCAACATTAAATACAATCAGATGTTGATCTCGATGAGTAAGGTTATCTACTATAACACTGCTGTGAACAAGGTCTAACGTTTTTCTTTCAGTCAAGGCAGAATCACAAATAGTTTGAATGTATAAGTTAGTATTCTACTCAAATAGAAACAGGAATATTACCATTAGGCGCTCTTTACACAACATATTGTACACTATTGTAGTGTGTGCATTCATTTATTCGGCTCTTTATCCTCAAAACATACTACATATAGGCAAATATGAGGGAAAGTCGAAAGCAGTTTTGGCCACTTTGAGGTCCCGTAGATGGTTGGTTCTGTTTAAGGCAAAATGCTATGCGGTTTTCCATAAATTCCTGTATTCATTATGAATAATTAAAATGTTCAGAACCAAGAATACATAGAATACACCGATAAAACGGGGATGGTTACTTTCACATACATTTTGCTGGAACGCATGTTAGCCGAGTTAACATTGGCTAAATTAGCTGTGAACGCTAGCTATGTTGTTGACATCTGGGTATAAATTCGAAGCCAAGAATCTGGTATTATTTCAGAATGTTAAGTGTAGGGATATTTTTCTTTTTGCCATACCTGATAAGACAAATTTGTTGTTATTTACAATCCAACAGCCCGAAGTAGCAGCAAGGTCGTCAGGTTTAACGTCCCGGTGTGTCCAGAACGAGTCAGGGCGTCTTCTTCTTCATCGGCTACAAGGGCGCGTTCACCCAACTCATAGGTTTTACCACCACCTGCTGGACTGAAACCAGATTGGAGGAAAAGGCTGGATTCCTCTGGCTAACGATTGATTGGTATTATGGTATTAACACAGTTATATATACATGTAGATGCCTACATGTTTTTCTTTCTTTATAATACAAAATCTACAGGAATAAAATGGTTTCCTCGATCATACTCTCTATCAAATAAGATCATTTCGCTGATAGTTACAATTCATGTCTGTCTGTCTGTCTGTCTGTCTGTCTGTCTGTCTGTCTGTCTGTCTGTCTGTCTGTCTGTCTGTCTGTCTGTCTGTCTGTCTGTCTGTCTGTCTGTCTGTCTGTCTGTCTGTCTGTCTGTCTGTCTGTCTGTCTGTCTGTCTGTCTGTCTGTCTGTCTGTCTGTCTGTCTGTCTGTCTGTCTGTCTGTCTGTCTGTCTGTCTGTCTGTCTGTCTGTCTGTCTGTCTGTCTGTCTGTCTGTCTGTCTGTCTGTCTGTCTGTCTGTCTGTCTGTCTGTCTGTCTGTCTGTCTGTCTGTCTGTCTGTCTGTCTGTCTGTCTGTCTGTCTGTCTGTCTGTCTGTCTGTCTGTCTGTCTGTCTGCATGTCTGCATGTACGCATGTTTTGGAGATCGCCGCTAGTTAATGCATTAGTTAATGCAGTAATAAGCATTATATAGCATTAGGGGTTAGGGTAAGGGTTACGGTTAGTGGGTGACCCTTACCCTAACACTATTAAATAATGTATAAATTAATACCTTAGTTCGCATGAACACCATTACTCTAGTTAACATAAACACCATTAGTAAATGATTACTAGAACATTAGTTAACGGTTAGTTGATGCTTATTAGTGGTTGAATTAATATACCTGTAATGTAAAGTGATGAGTAATGACATTTTGAAAACATCCATAAAATGGCACATTTATTGAAGTATAAAGGTCATCAGTTGGATGGTTTTAGAACTGTTATGCAATTCCCTCTCACTGAAATTGTAGCTCCTCCTAAATGTTTAGCAACGCGTAACACTTCTTCTACTCCCTCGTTACAAAGGCATTCGGTATTTCCACCAACTCCGAAGCCATGTTTTCCTTACCGTTTTTCTCAGCAACGACATGGACTCTTATTATTCTCGCCTTAACCCTATTGCTGTTGTAAGTAAAAGACTGGAGCCTAATAGTACTAGAGTTTTCGTAGTTTCTTCTGTTTGTGTCTTGCATTTACTACAATAGTGGGCGTGATTGACAGCGTCTCTCTTATATCCTTAAAGAGCTAATGCTTTTATTACTCTACTTATTGTTTTGTGTTCTTGTATTTTGCAGGTATGGCATTTGGCCGTATAACTTTTTTAAAAAGATGGGTGTTGGCGGACCGAGACCCTTACCTTTTGTGGGAACAATGCCTTACTCTTTTGCAGTGAGTAGAACCGATTCACTATTACAAACAAATAACAAATATGAATAGGCCTATAAAGCCCTATGAATAAACAGGTTAAACAAATATTGTATTCAACACATGCACACGCACAAGCGCGCGCACGATGTTAATATATATAATGTTAATTCTTATTACAGAGAGGTCTAGATTTTCCACTTGAATGCAATAAGAAATATGGAGATGTCTGGGGGTAAGTTGTTCTAACATAATTTGCCATTCAAAGTTCAAGTTTATTTTAAGATTGTATTGTACTTTTATAATCACAGAACAGATAATGCACTACACTACAGAATTAGGACTACATAAGATAATGGAGAAGAGAATAGTATTGTGGCTTGAATCAGCTATTTTAATCACCAGTAAATTCATTTCTTTCCTAGAGTTTCTCTGCTGAAAAAAAGTATAGCATAGCATTGGATAATTTGTAAATGTAGTGACGAATTAAGAGCTTGCTTGTTGAGAAATAAAATACCAATATTTCCTTTTAATTTAGTTTTGTAGCATTATGTGGTAAGCAGCGTTTTATGTTGTTTATGGACAGGCAGTTCGAAGGACGTTCCCCAGTATTAATGGTAGCAGATCCTGAAATGCTAAAGGTTATTTTAGTGAAGGAGTGTTATTCCACCTTCACCAACCGAAGGGTAAGAGAGCCTTCCTTATTTTCAGAATGTGTTGTTTAGGATCAAATGTTAAAAACATTAACTTAATTAATCCACTTCGTCCACACGTCAGATGATACAAGGCTGTGTTTAGGATATAAATCTACACATTAACCCATGTTCACAGACCTTTGCTAAAGAAATTTTCGGACCATTGCAAGATGGACTAACCGTGGTTGTAGATGACAGGTGGAAAAGAATCCGGAGTACCATATCTCCATCGTTTACCAGTGGAAGGCTGAGACAGGTAGTGTATCTTACATGTTTTCACTATAAAATGAGCAATGGTTCTTTTTCAGTAAATTTTAAAGCCTGAATTACATAATGTTGGGTCAAAAGTGTAATTCATTTCTGCTTTCTTCTTCATTTAGGTCTTTCCCATTGTTGAACGCTATGCTGACCGACTTGTAAAAACCCTAGACACAGAACATCCGGACCAATCTGTGGATGTAAAAAAGTAAAAAAGAACCTTGTTTTTGCACTGGCACTTGTACACAAGTTCAACAACAAACATACACACGTTTTATTTAACGCTTTTGCCTTTACATGACTCCATGTACTATACCCATTTAAAAATATGAGTTTGGTGTTTGATAGTGTTGGAATATATGTATAGTTTTGGGATATAACACACACAGACACACACTGCTACTACTTTACCATTTAGTGTAATGGTGTTCCCTTCCTTTATCAAGATAACTTAAAGCAGTATTTGTTGTCCAAAAAATAAACAGGAGATTATTATAATCTTTATTCTAATAATTTAATTTAGTGTTATAAATGAATGTGGGTAATCGTGGGTAAAGAAAAAGAATAAGACGATCATAGAAATGTGTTATTTTGATGAAGCCTTTTATTACGGATTGAACAGAAGGTGCATGGATTTACAGGAAAGTCACATTTCTATCACTTTCCATTTAGATTTGTCGGCTCCTACAGTTTGGATGTAATGGCCAGTGCTTCCTTCAGCATTGACACCGACACCACAGTCAATGAAGATGCTCCTCTCACCGTTCACCTCAGAAATCTCCTGAAGATTACATTTTGGCCTTTGTTTGTAATAAGTATGTTTTCTCTATCCAACTATTCCTACTTTTGGTGATGGAAAGACAGTGATCAAGCGAACGCTGTCACATTATCTGCAAAACACTTGGTTTGTTACATTCCTGTTATGTATTTTTCTCTTTCAGTGGTCTTGCCGTTTACTTCATACCTTTTTAGGCTGATTGGCTTTTCAATAATGAACAGAGCCAGTGTGGACTACTTCAATAACTTTATCAAGCGCTTCAAACACGACCACAAGGAAGATAAATCTGTAAGCCCTTGTTTCTTTTCAACACTTTGTACTAGTGTAGACATTACAGATTATGCAGATTATGCAGATTATGCAGAGTGGTAGGTGGTAGGGGAAGTATTGGGACAGGATTTAAATGCTCTCTATAGGATGAAGCATCTTGTGTTAACCTTTCCCGTTTTGAGTGTGTTCTGTTCTGTTTAGGGACACAGTGATTTCCTTCAGCTGATGATTGAAAGTGAGATCCAAGAGTCTGACATTAAGGACGGAGTGGAGCCAAGTAAAGGTACGATGATGGCCGATGATGACGTGAAATTACTAGACTCCTTTAGTAAGAACTAAAATACAATTTCTAAATTGCATGCAGTTGCCTGTCTCTGGCCCGTCCACATATCTCAGCAGTTCAGCCAAAAAGGTAGATCTTGAACTGAAAAACGTGGGCAGCCCTGCCCTTATAACCCTCTAAAAGGTCAAGGAAAAACTCACCTAATAAGCAGGGAAGAAACCTTGAGAAGGAACATAGAAAGAGGGATCCCTCCCAGGGGCTATTTCTTTTCAGAACAACAACAAAGATGAGGAAAATAAATCTTCTTTTTATTTTATTTTTTTTACAAAGAAATTGACCTCCTTCTCTCTCGCCTCATGCTACTAAGCCCCTGTAACTGTAATATATATCAGTCCTTCCGAAGCATGCTCCCGCCTTCTCTCGGCAATATGCGAACTTTGAACACCCAGTTCCAGGCGTTTCGTCTTGAGGTTAGAAAGCCTGGGACAAGGTTACCTGACTAGTAAGTGTGCTAGCTGTGGAGTGTCTTAGTCAGCTGAGCCAATAAGTTGGTTGGATGATTGGTTATGTGGAGCTGTACGTTGCCGACCGCGGGCTTCCCACAAAAAGTGGATGGTTATGTTTGTCAATGAATGTATGACTCGCTTGCTGAAGGCTGATCAGTGATTGTTATTTTGGTTGATTATGTGGCATGGTCCCAAGTGAATAGTGATACCCAACGTCATTAATGGCGAGCCATCAGTGAGTTTTGGTTGAGTGTGCGTCTTAATCCTATATTAAAGTGATACTCCACGTCATTATTTAGCTGAGCTAAGGGCGGATTTGGGTTGAGTGTGCATCTCGGGTCTTAGTAAATAGTGATGCTCAATCTCATTAATTAGCCGAGCCTTGGTACTAAGTAAATAGGCATACTAAAATTATAATACATGTTTCATCTTGGATGTGGGGATAGATAGCTCATAACTAGTGTGTAGAGTAACACAAACTAGCCTTCAGCATAACTTTCTGGTTGTCGATATTGACCCAGAAAAAGACAAGAAAACCTCATAAAAAATGAAATGAATCAACAAGGAAGAATTGAAGAAAAATTGACAATAAACAGTTGATTGAAATGTTACACTTGTTAATTCGTGTTACATTTGTAACATGAACATTTGTAAATTCATAATACTATTTATTTTGCCTGTTTTCGTCTGTGTCCAGGTTTAACTGATCCTGAGATACTCTCCCAGGCGTTTATCTTCCTATTTGGCGGCTATGACACCACCAGTACCACGCTGTCTTACATCCTGTACAACCTGGCCTTGAACCCTGACGCTCAGCAAACCCTGCAACAAGAGATCGACGTGCACTTTCCAAAATATGTAATTTGTTTGCTCTCTCCAATATTTCTGTCCCATGTTTTGGTGCTGGACAAGTTTACCATTTACAGTTCAATCAAACAGAATCAAATGGAGTTATGCCTGTCACCTAGTTTATAGTTCTTCTCTCACACTTCCTGGAAAACAGTTGTTTTTTAAATCTTGGTTTAAAAAACCTGGAGGGTTTGAGTCCTCCAGGTTGGAGGACTCAAACCCTGTTGAACTGTCAGTTACAGTTTATTAGGATGTGATGATGTCATTCTGTTTGGCCCCTAGAGCCCTGTTTCTTATGAGGCCCTGATGAATCTGGAGTACCTGGACAATGTGATTTCTGAGTCCATGCGGTTGCTCCCCACTGCCCCTCTAATTGACAGAGTGTGCAAAAAAAACATCAAAATCAATGGACTCAACATCCCTGAAGGGACAGTGGTGGGGGTCCCATTGAACAACCTCCACCGAGACCCCCGCTTCTGGAGTTCCCCTGAGCGCTTCAAACCAGAACGGTATTTAGAAACGACCCACCTATATGTGTATCAATTAATTTGCATTGCATAAAGCCTAGTTTGGGATGTCTAGGCTAGTTAACAATTTCAACTTAACTGATAAGTGACATTAGTTGACCAAAATGATCATACAAGTTTAATGTACAAGTGTGTGTATATTGTGTTATATATTCTCAGAGTGTATATATATGCCAACAAAAACTATTACTAATACCCTAGTTCACGTTCTTACGGTCGTTAAATGTAGTTCCACTGAAGAATACCATACAATTCCTTTGTCCGCTGGAATAAACAAGTGGTCTGTTTTGCTCTGTGTCAACCACGATGTTACAGCTTTAGTTTGCTATGCCTTCCTTCCATTATTAAACAGACACAAAAGCTATACCAAAAGTATGTGTTCCTGTGTTTTGTGTTTCTCAGATTCAGTAAAGACAACGGGGAGGACATCAACCCCTATGCCTACATGCCCTTTGGCCTGGGTCCACGGAACTGTGTGGGGATGCGCTTCGCTCTGATGGTCATGAAGATGGTTCTGGTGCGCCTTCTGCAGGATCACAACGTGGAGACCTGCAAGGACACCGTTGTAAGCCTCACTTCTTTCCTGACTGATGCTGATATATGGCTTATTGTGGAAACTGGGTCACACTTAATGTTTATATTTGCTTCAATATCAACTTGTTGTTGATTTGGATAAAGTGTGTGCCATATTTAGACGTGTGGCATTTCTTTTTCTTTCTTTCTTCAGGTTCCTCTGGAGTTTAATATGATTTTCCAGCCCAAGAAGCCGATCAAGCTTATGTTTAGTCGAAGGGAACTGTAGTCCTCGATCAATGATGCAATAGGCACAACAGTTATATCTCTTATCTTAATTTTATCTCAGAAATTCTAAATATGAGCGACTTTTGTTTCACTTCTTCTTTTATTTTATCAATGGAAATGGGAATCTGTTGAAGTCCAATGGACTGTTCAAGGACTGCGCTGCAACTATGTAAAAATAGGCTTTTGCTATTCCATCAGATCCAAACTGTATTTAGATAAGGAAAACAGTACTAATGGATTTTGATAACACATTTGAAGTAGAGACTTCATTTAATTCGGGGTGCTGTAGAACATATTAGTTGGCTTTCATTTTGATCACGTTGCGTAGCTTTAATGCCTTTCTTTATCAGAACAGTTTGCATGCCATCCACTGTCTGTTCATTCAAGACAGTTTGAAAGAAAGGTTTATTTTACAATCCCATTTATTTTTGGTGATTCTAAAACATGTATGCAGTATGATGTAGTAATCATACCTTTTATCTTAGATTGCTTAAATCATGCGTGTACATATTATGTCTTTTAATTTGGGTATGTGGTAAATCATTAGTGACTGATAATGCAAGCAGAATTAAAACGTGTTACCCTTGCTCTTGGGTTGTGTCAGAGCCTGAATGACTCAGCAGTAAGGACTGTAATCTTAACTGCAGATAATGACCACAGTAAATGACCACACACACGCAATACAAAGTGTGTTGACCCTACAGATCTGAACTGAGCAGTTAAGAAATCAACGTTCTCTTCTATAGTTTGACAAGATACAGCCTTTTTTCACATCTGCTCCTTATTGACCTGAACCCGAATTCCCACTGCAATGTAACTGGATAAAGGCAGCTGCTAAATAGTAAAGTTGTGGACCATAGCTCTGTAATGTCCCAGTTGTGTGTGTACGATCATTTATTACAGGATCCTGTGATCTGTGGAGGTTGCAGGGTGGTCCTGCTTGTCTCTTTTACTTCAACTTAACGGCTTTGGTTTTATGAACATGTGAACTTTGGTAAACTTGACATTTCCTCTATATTTCTGCATTGTGTGGATAAGTGTGGATATTTGATTTGAGCTCATCCAGATAAAATTGATGACACAGTATCAGGCATTTATACACCTTACTGGGTCAGGGGTGGACCATATCATTGAGTCATGTGTTGTTGCGTTGGGAGTCAGCTGCTGGTTGTCCTCTGGTGTGCTCATCAGCAAATACTGATGGTTTACTGAAAACACCACTATGGGAAGAGTGGAGGACTGGCCTACAATATAATCCTTCTCTCTATCTCTCTTTTGTTCTTTCTTTCTATCTTCATTTGGTTCTTTCTTTCTATCTTCCTTTGGTTCTTTCTTTCTTTCTTTCTTTCTTTCTTTCTTTCTTTCTTTCTTTCTTTCTTTCTTTCTTTCTTTCTTTCTTTCTTTCTTTCTTTCTTTCTTTCTTTCTTTCTTTCTTTCTTTCTTTCCTCCTAGTGTGTTGGATATAAACAATTTAATTAGTTCGATCTTTCTTTCTTTCTTTCCTCCCTTCCTTCTAGTGTGTTGAAAATGTATGGTTGTAGCAATTTGGGATTGTTGATATTTTGTTTGTGGGACCAAAAGGAAAAGTGGTGAGATTCACTCATTTCGAGGTCTAATGCTGAATTTACAATCACATGCTGTGATTTGGCCTAAATAGAGCTATTGGAGCTGTACCCTAGTTTATATCCACTAGATGGAGCCAGATAAGAAAATAGGAACTTTAATTTTGGCTATACTGAGTGTGGAATATTTTAAGGGACGTAAACTAAATGATATGTGGACAGCTGTCGTAAACTTTCTTTAATATTACATTAGTGCTTTGTGTATACCTTTTTATACAACAGAAATGTCAAGAACACTACATGCACGCACACACACAAACAAACAGACAGCCTGGCATCGTCAGACCAATTGTAAACTGCAATTAGTCTGGAACCTCTCCGTTCATTTTCGATTTCCAAGGGGCGTCACCAACTGGTGCAGAGCAAAATGCCTCTGGACGCAATTGGATAAGCCTACAACCAATCATAGCAACGAAACGGGTGACGCAGCACTGAGTGACGAAAGAAAAACATTTATTCTCAACAAAAGCTGTAAGTGCAGTCATCTGTTCTTCTTATAGTGAAAATATCCCGTCCAGTTCGTTTAATACTGTCTCGATAGCGTTATCAACAGACCGCTCTAAATCAGCGGCAGCCATCTTTGTTGTTTTTGAAAATGCCTCTACGGCGCCCCTGCGCCGTCATCGTATTTATCCCGCCTCATGTTAGATAAACGGTTGTGATTGGTCAGTCAATTTCGTACTGGGCAGAAATATTTTTGTATGGGAGGGAGGCCAGACCTTATCTGCAGAGCAAATGAAACATGAGCTCGCGAGATTTGTCTGGTTCCCAGGCTAAAAAAAACAGATAGCCTACACACAAAGTGTGGATCTTACATAATTGATATTTGAGCGGCTGAGACTGTGTGCTCATGTGATGTTTTATCGAGCCGGACCATGTGGCTTGTCCCAGTAATAGCCTTTCGGCCAATCACACACCTCCTGTCACCACATGCATTATTCTACACATGGTGCGGTCGAAAAGTCTTTTTTTTGCTAAGGAAGGTTCCTAACTGAGTACAATGACCCGAAAGTATCTAAGTGGCAGTCATTGGCTGTTCGAATTCTCTATATGCTAAGGAAAGGTGCTTCAATGCTTCCTTTATTATCTCCTTTGGCGTAGGGTACACGTACACTGGATCATCGGCTACGGTTGAATGGTCAAGAAAATGACGTCCTATATCCTTTCCTAACCTCTTTTCCCATTTAAGATAAGATTCACATTTAGTAGTCCGTCTTCGGAACATTGCTGTTTCTCTACGGCAGACCATGTCCATAATATTTGTCGTCCAATCGAGGGGCTTAGGGATATTTTCGTGCAAATCAGTCTAAAAGCACTAATAACTAAGCAGCCTAGTGTAAGTGCAGTCGGATTATCTTAGCACCGCGGTTGTGTTTTCCTAAATCCTTATGAATTCTTCTTCACATCTTTCCTTGACCTCATGACGATTTCCATCGAGGTCAAGGAAAAGGATTAGTTTGGATAGAACACATTTTTTTGTACTATTCGACAGGAGCCATATATTGTGGGAGGTTAAAATGCAGGAAGTCACATGGTCAGATAGAAACCAGAAAACTAGCCACTTGTACTCAAGAACATCCAACGGTTATGTTTAGTCCTATAACAAACAAGTAAGTTGATGGGTATTAAAGTCAGTAAATGATCAAAATACAATTAGAATTGCTCACCTCAATTAGTATTTGTTTTATAGACATATAACCTTTTTATTAATTTAATTTAAATTAATTAATCATGTATTATTTTATTACTATTCATTATTCATTCATTATTACTCTCTTATTCAATTCCCAATATCTTCCCCATTCCCCTCTGAGACATTTCTTAGCCTGTAAGAGACCCAGAAGAAAGTAAACATTCAGTTTCTATGGAAAACACATCTTTGCATATCAACATCTTTGTAAATTATTTGCAATTATATTATATTGGCAAAATAACTGACGGCTATTCAGATAACTCAGATGGTCTTGTTTTGGCCTTTTCCCCCGACTGGAACAAAGAACAATTCTACAGCGCACAGGGCAATGGCTGGCTGTGTCGGCCTAATCATTGCATAAGCTCCTTCTGCCTGGTGACACTGAACAATGGTTTGAAAGCACAGCTATGACGATTTGGTCTGACATTGTGTTGCATTTCCATCCACCCAAATATTGAATGGGAAATCTTAGAGCTCTCGGATCTGAGGACGTGATAGGACCTGGATACTAAAGGGGAGGACTCAATGAATGCTTGAACGTGTATGATTATAATAATGCATAACAGTATTATACTGACCTTCATTATGTCCCGGTTTGTTTTTGTTTAATTCTTGTATTTATTTATACTACTGCAGATTTTACATGGGAAACTGAGTTGTTATGTTTATTGTCCTACTGGAGCTGCTACCCTGGGATCTGTCCCCCCACTGTGCAGCTTAACCTGTATCCTGGGACTGGGAAATCAACACACTGGGGGGGGGGGGGGGGGGGGGGCGGGGGGGGGGGGGGGGGGGACGGACGGACTGCTGGATGGGTCAACTCACCGGATGTGACGGCTGGCAGAAGTTTCCACTCTCTGCTGGGGAGTCTTAGCAGGATCCACAGTCATCTTCATTTACAGGGGAGCCGGCAGCCCTGCCCCAAAATGCGAATTTTTTTTTTTCATGCTGTAGATAATTTATGAGTCTGATTTATGAGACTAACAATATCCTTATCAGGTAATGAAACTTATTCCCCATTCACCAAGCCTGTTGCAGCTTAGTAGCAGTGTAACCTCCGCAGTCCCAGGTTGATGGACATACCACTTAGATCTGAGAGGTCCTGATATCCCAGGAGAGTTTCCAGTGTTCCCAGGCAGACGGAAACCATTCCAACCCCTTCTCTTTCCCAGCACTCTGTATGTGTATCAATTTACTGTTAAACCATTAACTCCACAACCATCACACCACCAGTAACACCTCCTACATCCCTAACATCACTAACACCACCACCACTAACACCACCACCACTAACACCACCAACATCACTAACACCACCAACACCACTAACACCACCAGCACCACCAACACCACTAACACCACCAACATCCCTAACACCACCACCACCACCACTAACACCACCACCACCCGCTTCAACATCACTAACACCACCACCACCACCACTAACACCACCACCACTAACACCACCAACATCCCCACCACCCACACCAACATCACTAACACCACCACCACTAACACCACCAACATCACTAACACCACCACCACCACCACCCGCTTCAACATCACTAACACCACCACCACCACCACTAACACCACCAACATCCCCACCACCCCCACCAACATCACTAACACCACCACCACTAACACCACCAACATCACTAACACCACCACCACCACCACCATCCCCCCTTCAACATCACTAACACCACCACCACCAACATCACCACCACCACCCCCACCAACATCCCCACCACCCCCACCAACATCACTAACACCACCACCACTAACACCACCAACATCACTAACACCACCACCACCACCACTAACACCACCACCACCCCCTTCAACATCACTAACACCACCACCACCAACATCACCAACACCACCACCATTACCAACATCAACATGACCACCATCATCACCATCAAAGTCATAAACAACACCACCATCACCACACTACACACACTATACAAACCCCACCATCACCACAACCACCACCAAATCACACTTCTATATACATATGTCACACATCAATGTGTCTGTTAGAACCATCACCACCACACACTCTGGATCATTGGCAGCCCCCTCACAAGTGTTGTCACTGTCGTTCTGAAAGGGCCACTGATTGTGAATGGAAAGTGTTTGGTGGCAGCCGATTGTGTGGCTGTCCTGGCTAAAATGGCTGTACGCCAAATATGCTTGTTGTAATTAATAAATTAATAAATACATACATAGACTGATAGAAAGATCAATAGATAGAGACATGCTTTTCTGACGACATCTCAATTAGTTCTGGTTGAAAAACAGCCTTTGTTGTTTGTTTTGACATGATGTCAAAACAATTGACATCATGAATTGAAAATGTTCATAAAAAGCAACTCCAAAAATGACTATGACAAATCTATTATGTGATCACCTGTTTCAGTGAACTCCCAGAGCCTTTTCAAATGAGTCCAAATTGGTGAACTAATTGATTTGATGACACTCACAATGGAGAATGTTTTTCCAACGCAACAGGTCACTGGGTTCATTTAGTCTGCAGTGAAGCGTCATTTTAATATTATATTCCAACAATTAATCCATAACACAGCCTCTGAATAACGCTTATGTATGCTATACCAATATATGCAAGGATACTAATAGGGTATTCGCTTTGGTACTGGTCATGAGAAACACAGGCAAGTCTCAATGACCTGAGCCAGTACGCCTTCCAGTGAGTAGCATCGCTCAGGGAGGCTTTTCTCTCGGTATGAATGTTCATATGCCTGATCCTGATGAGGACTCAATGTGAAAACCTGGCTCAACAGGAAGCACACACTGGTCTTAAAACGTTCCTCCCATTAGGGCTCCATTTTGTTTTCCTTCCCCCCCCCCCCCCCCCCCCCCCCCCCCCCACCTGAGAGAGACAAAGGGAGTCTGAAGTCTACCGAAATACAAAAGCCTGGTGTGTGTGTGTGTGTGTGTTGTGAGTGTTGTGTGTCATGTACTTTAGGCGTATGTGTGTGTGTGTGTGTGTGTGTGTGTGTGTGTCATAGACTTTAGGTGTGTGTGTGTGTGTGTGTGTATAAGTGAGAAAATAGGCACACAATCATGCCTTGATGTGTGCCTATTTTCTCCTTATGGGAGTACACATGTGTGTGTGTGTGTGTGTGTGTGTGTGTGTGTGTGTGTGTGTGTGTGTACATGTGCCGATGAAGTTTGTGCTCAGCTTTTGGCATGGGAAGGAAAACGTTAAAACCAAACAAAGGATAATAAACAATCTGAAAATGATGGATGGCTTGTAGCACTGTTTGTGCTGATAAGAGATCTACACGTCCAAACAACAGTTAATTATCAATATTGTCTTGACGCCATTTGACTGATCTACAAGATACATGGGTTATTAATGTATTATTTTCAAACCATTTTATTTTTGGTGTACAATTGAAGATTACATAAATTAGAATTATCTGTATCGTTTCCCGTTTGCTCCCATTGTTAATTTGCACAAAGTGACAACGGATACATTATTAAATACAATATTTTGACCTCAAATGACCTGGAACCTTTTATGAGGGCTATTCAGAGGTATATATTTCATTATGGAGCGATAAACCATCATACTAACTCACCACCCACCCTGGTCGTTTCTGAATGGGGGGGCAATGCAGGGATGCTTTAACCTGTCATAGGCCCCAGGGTGACAAGCAACATAGGAAACCTATAGTAAATCTGACCAATCAACCACTACAAAAGTCAGAGGCTATTAAGAGTCTCAGGCAGAAAATTCTGCCTTTGATAACCCGGTTGACTAATGCTCATTGCCATTGTATTTCTCAATCCTTCATAACTAAAACATACATGACAAGAAATAAAAGGTTTCCATAGTGACCAGCCTCGCCTGACTTGAACTGGGGTCTCGAGAGCTAATAACCAACAGCTCTCTCCGAGATGCGACTGTAACCTGGTTGGAGATTATAAACAAATTGATCATTTATGCTTTTTAAATTAATCCAAAACGGCTGATCAGTTGGTAAGAGCAGTATGCTTTATTAAGATATCAGTGCAGAAACAAACAGACAAACAAACAATAACAAATAACAATCATAATAATAACAATAGGATATAATAGTCATTTTTCTGCATAAAAAAACGATAATTACCTAGTAGAAGGGCAATGTATGATATCATAAAAGAACAAACGGCTCAAAAGCAACAAAACAGGAACCAAAACAACTGTCTGATTATAAGAAGTCAAGCTGAGATTGTCTTCAGAGTGAATAGAGTGAATTCAAATTTTCAAATTGCCCTTCAAATAACACAGAATCTAAAGAGCTAGGTGATTGGTTTCTTTTTAAATCAACTGCTATCAAGCATATTCACATACGGGAGCAAACTAAGATTTGAAACATCTAGTTTCAAATTCACTAGCACTGAGGCCCTCTGATTTTCCAGACACAACTTAGCACCACAGTCATATTTAGCCTGTAAAAAAAATACTAAGAAATAATAGATAATAGATAATAATAGAGCAACTTTGATAATGTCATAATGTGTTTTCAGTATTTAAATTACTTTGGTTAAAATGTATAATTCAAGTAAATTTTTTTAAACTCATGTTCTTTAAATCTAAATCTTTTAATACAATAACAAATATTTCCAATTGGTCTCAAGTTCTGACTTCAAATATAAAAAAGACTCCCAACTCCCAATTAAATATTAAACTAAATAAGTATCAAATGATTTGTAGGGGTCCGTATACAATAATCATAGGAAATTACGGATCGGCATTGTCACCACCCTCTTGCCTCTATACAATGTTGACTAGATATTGCAAATATACTTGTACACACGCCTTTGGGAACTGAATAACATATTAGTTAAATGTTAAGTATGGAGACTTATATATATATATATATATATATATATATATATATATATATATATATATATATATATATTTGAGATTATAATATGCGTAGTAAAAAAATAAAAGAATACTCTAGAATGTGCATGTATTTGTTAATCACAAAATATGTTTTTCAAATGTTGTGCTAACCAGGTATCTTAAAGGGAATCAGTCAAGCTTTAGGCTTTACTTAATCCATTCATACCCTTGAATACCAACCTTATCTCATGAAACATATGTATTTACTATATATATTTACACTATTGTTCAATTTATTCATGAACTTTGTTCATATGGTTATTTAATAAACATACTTATGGTCTTATATTTAAGCTCCAACCATCTATAGCTATCAAACGGCAGGGACACAGAGTTCTGTGGTCATTGTTGAGCATCCAAGAATAAATAAATAATAGGGAGGGCCCGACATTGTGCATCTTTTCATGTTCTGCTCTTGTCTGTTATTCTTAGCTGGGACCATTAGAAAAGGAAATGTCCCACATTCCATTGGCTTTGGCACAGTGACAACTAGGACGGAGGTTTCCCATAGTGTGTCATGTCTTTGGATTTAAAAGTGAATCCGTTTCAGCCATCGCTTTGTCTGTCCAAAAAAATATCTTTAACTTAGCTCTCTAATGTGGAGTATGTACTCTACATGGGGGTCAGAGAGCTGGTTAAACCAGCTGAGCTGGCTGAAGACAAAAAAGATCATCGCAACCAGAGCCTCTTACGAGGTCAAACTGTAACAAGATAACAGAAAAATGGAGGTGGATGGTGAACGGTAGCGTGTGAGAGAGAAAGAGAAAGAGACATGCGTCAATGGACAGGCTGTGCAGTGTCCCTCTGTCGCTCACAACTCAACAACATCCCCCCTCCTCTTCTCAGCTCCATCAGGCAACATACTGTACTTCTTGGCAGTAAGAAGTTCATTCCAGCGATATTCGTTTAATCTGTCACGTAACATGCCTGACTGTACATTTTGACATTGTCCATCCGAACACAGGCCATCTGAATATTAAAGGGGTAACCCGCTTTGCTTTTTTTCCCAATAAATATACAATTTCTTAATGTAGTGTATTTGCCTTCTTGTCACCTTCAGCCCCTCCAATCCCACAGTATTGGTCCCTGACAAACCACACAGTGTGACCAGTGTATCATAAGACATATTCAGGTCAACACCTCAAGACTTAAGGGCTTATTTTACCAAGTATGGCCCTCTGGTCATTCTGCAGACTTATTTGGCACACGGGGGCCTCTTGTCATTGGCCTTTCGACATCAGAGCGAGACACAGGCCTTAGAGAAGGGATAAGCAGGATGTTCTATGACATCAAAGACCTCCACTGGGGTTGACCTCAGTGGAACGTTTACGGTCATATGGTTCAGAACACACCAGTGATGAGCCGGGGAATCTATTTCTTTATTAACTTCACACAATCTCACTCCACAACTCTTTCTCTGCTCGTCAGTCTACACTGTTGGGGTTCTACCATAACTGTATTTGAAGAAAATGGGGACGCCTAATGTACTTTTTATTTAATAATCAGACATTCTCTTTGTAGTTAAATCGGTGCTTTACAGGGAACTTGAGAAAACCCGACCAAATGTGACAAGCCAACACAAAAGGGGAATTCTAGAAAGCCATCCTACCTGTAAAATTAAAAAGGTGCACAAAGAAAGGTTTTAGACCAAACGATAATTTGATATATTGTTTACATACTTTTGCTTTAAATAGTATATGTTCACTTGTGATGGAAATGGTAACCAGGGTTAGATCCCACCCATGCCAATAGATATGCAATCCAAAATATGTTTTACAATGTCATAGTGGTCCTGTAACTACATCTTTTGGATATACCTAACACACACTGTATACAGATCCTAAAAGAATGTGAGTATGTGCACTTGAAGGGTAAATTACTGAGGCCAGCAACTCCTAAGGCAAATCATGTCAATCCCATTACAACTTTGAAGACAATCTCAGTACGATGATGAGCGAAAGGTTGTTAGTCGATTAGAGAGGCGCGACAAAGGTTGTCACAAAAAAAGCTTTCTATGAAGCGGCTTTGTCTACATATGAGTTATTGTAAAAAGGGTGTGATAAGATGTGTGCCAGCTCTGCCTTGTTTACAATATTTAAAATGCTACATATCAAAAAAGTGAAACATAGAAAATGTATATTTAAATTTCATCTTTTTTTGTTCAGAGTTTATTTTTCCTCTTAAAGCAAGAACGAGAACAGTACTGGCCTGCGAACAGATTAAATAGATAAACTTTAGCATAACTCTGACATAATAAACGCCACAACACAGAAACAGCTTAACGAAAGAGAGAAACCAGCATCTGGTGTACTCAAGGACAAAGTACCAACACACAAGACTACTAAAAACACTATCTTTATAGATTCATAGTTCCATCTTTTAAATACATAATGCAAATGTGTACACGGGTCTATGATTCGTTCTGGAAAAGTGGTCACCACACAAAGACAAATACATCAACCAGAGTATTAGAAAAGAAAAAGAAAGGGGTAGCACAGACAGTGCAAAACGGAAAAGGGGTTGATTGCAAGCGGACATAAACTTGAAGGCAGTTTTGTGAATTACATTTTGTTTGCTTTAACCAAACCGTTAGTTTGCTTTAACCCAAACGGTGATATTTATATTATGTTTTAATTTATCTAAATATAAATAAGTTCAGAAGAAAGTGTTAACTGCTTTAAATGTAATGGTAAACCAAGAGAGAGCTAGAGATAGTCTGATTTAAGAGGAAAATTTGAAAAGACAGAGTAACTTTACTTTAATATTATACTTTCGGTAGGGTATGTGTATTGCAGTAATGTATGTGTATTTGTGTTTATTAAAGTTGCTGGGAGAGAATGTAGGCAGATTAAAATGATATGAGAATGACCAAACCAATACGGTATAAATAATTATTTGATAAAAAGCACAAACAATGTTGAGCACGTTAACAAAGTAACAACAATACAAATGATATAATATGCATAATTTCGCTCAACAAAGCTCTCCAAAAAGAGCTTAACTAATGGTATAATAGAGATAACTATCATGGAATAAGGAAAGAAAAAAACAAAACAAAGATATTGTGCAATCTATTTGTTTATGTGACTGGATATAGTTGATAATAGTTTGACTGTAACAAAAGTTGCGTTCATGAAGAAGTCAAGGTTTGACTCTATTATGGCTATTTATGGTTTACATATGTGAAGCTTTGATATTTCTTTTTTCTTACAACATGTCACATTTTTTCATGTTGATATCCAAAGTGGAAAATAGCTTAATGAGAGGGAATGGCTAGGAACATTTAAAAAATAGACTTTTTTGTGCTGCTAATAGTGAATAGGTAGTATGCTGTCTAGGCTATAGTTAATAGTATAGCCGAGTATCATAGAAACTTGAGATATGTTTCACAACTTGGGGTTTGTACACACAAAGGATAAAGTGTAGTCAGACTTTGGGTACTAAATGTGGGGCTGCATGGTGTTTGAAACCCATCTGCAAATTGTAGACATATGGTGTGTTTCCTTACTATAGTTTTCCCCCCTTTTGGTGTGTGTGTGCGTGTGTGCGTATGTGCGTGTGTGCGTGTGTGTGTGTGTGTGAGTGTGTGAGTGTGTTGGGGCGGTTAATGGCCTGGCTCCACCACTTCCGTTGCGACACGCAAGCGGCTATACAACACGGGGCAGGTTGTGAGTGGGGATGCCATTCTATAGGGAGTTTGAGCATGGAGGCCTTAGGCAGGGCCCCAGCACCAGGGCGTGCTGGGGACGGGGTGAGGGCCTGGGGATGGGGTGAGAGCCTGGGGGCCTTGCTCTAGGTGGACTGGTCCAGGGCCCTCAGGAGGTCACAGCCCTGGAGGAGGTGGAGGTTGCCTTGCAATGGGACGTTCACCTCACAGTCGTAGCGCGTCAGCTCGGGCAGGTAGCAGGACCCCATCGACGGGCCCAGCAGACGACTGACCACACCTGGTGATGGATGGACAGACTTGAAGGGGAAGACCGACAGACAGAAAGACAGACGGACACTGCACAGAACAACCGTAATGGAGGGAAAAGACACAGACGTACCCTCTCTTGTGTGAGACGGCAGCCCGTTGTAGTCCGTGTAGCTGCACTGCTGGGGGAAGGGTTTCTTGGTTGCACCAATTAACCCACTTCCTGGATACTGGAACTCCCTGTGCTGGTGCAGATGGCTGAGTCGCTGGGACATGCTCCCTGACATCATTCCTCCGATGCCTGACTCTGACAAAGACGGAAAGACAGGCATGGTTCACAAAGAACACTTGAACACAACGCAACAGAACAGAACAGCAATTATTCTTTTTTTAGTTGATTGATTAAGGTGATTAAGGTGATTACTTTTTTTTATGGCCAAATAGTTACCATCACAAGTAAACATAAGATCGTGATGGCAGTCAACAAACCAAAAGAACTTCAACAGTAATCATGTTTCTACTCGTGCTTGCCAAGGCAAATGCAGCCTAGCCAACAACAACACTTAAGTTACACACACACACACACACACACACACACACACACACACACACACACACACACTCACTACCTGCCAGTGGTGCTGCGCTGTGGGAGCGATCTATGGCAGCACAGCTGTTGCCTCTCATCTTCTTCCATATCATTTCTGATCGATTGCTTTCACTCTGAAAAAGAGAGACACACACACACACACACACACAGCCCCAAGTCAAAACCTGCACGCGAGCACATGCACGTACATGTGTGCACCAACACACACATCATTTCTCAGAAACAAACAAACTAATTTCTGATGTCATATAGTGTCTATATTGTCTGAATTATAAGACAGTAAAGACAAAATGAATAAATGAGAGCTTTTGTAATGTATGTGCGTATGTGCTGTTTGCATCAAAAGAAAGGTGTATTGGGTCTGGACTAGACTCACCACCACCATCTGGGTGAAGGGTCGTTTCATGTTGCTGTTTCCGTCCGGACTCATGTCTCTGCA
Organism: Lota lota; assembly: GCA_026745465.1. Lineage (NCBI taxonomy): Eukaryota > Metazoa > Chordata > Actinopteri > Gadiformes > Lotidae > Lota > Lota lota. The sequence goes on from JACYXH010000256.1 coordinate 455,988, forward strand.
GGCTTGTCCAAAGGGTTCCATTGACCTGTGCACGCACACGCACACACACAGTGATGTGTAATACACCTGCTTTTTGTGTGCCTGTTTATGCATTCATTATATGCGTATGTCTGTAACTACGATAATGTGTGACAAGGCTGTTTTTCCTGTGGGTTATTTTCTCATCACCTCTGTACCTCACCTTCTCATCAGACTGCTCCTGCTCTTTTGACAGGTAGGGCGCTCCTCTCTTGACAGGCGCTCCACCGAGTAGGCCTTGGACGCGCGCTGACTAGACTCGTAGGTTAACAGCGGGTCCGGGGGCCACTGGACATTCTGCCTGCCGCCCATGGAGGAGAGAGGGGTGTTGGCCTGGACTTGGTGAGGCGCCATCCGGGCGTGGTTCTCCATGCAGGAACCCACTCTGGGGTCCACGGGGCCCTGGGCGTGGGGGGCTCCTCTCTTCTCCCCCGGGGCCCAGGGGTAGTGGCCTTCGCTCTTGCCGTGGGCGGACAGAGGCTGGAAGAGGCTGGCGATGGTGCTGAAGCTGTGCTGGGTGCCTGCGTGGGGACCCACCAGGGACCCTGCGGTGGGGCCCAGATCCATGGGCTCCAGCTCCGGGACGATGGGGTGGAGCTGGAAGTCCTCCCCGTCCATGGGGATGTACGGAGCCAGGGTCTCCAGGTCCAAGTCACTCAGATCCCCCTGCAGAACAAGTTCATCAAGTTGTTATGGACTCACTTGGACACATTTGGTGTTGTATCATTAATAACCAACCAAACATGATCGCCGACAGCAGCACATAAGAGGACATGTGGTGTAGTCTATGGTCCTAGTTTTCAAGCATGTACAGTGCATGTTTTAAATGGTTAAATTATGACTTATATCAAACCCACGAAGGCATTCACTTTTTTAATATTATAATCGTTCTAACTCGGCGCGGGTTTGAACTTGAACATGCTTCTGACTTGCATTGGAAGTGTGAATGATCGTCAATTACGCTCGATTGTTGATGTTTAGTGCGAGACTAGACGTGTTGAATAATGTGGAATCCTACTTGAATAAATGTGCAGGGAAAGCTTTGCATAAACCCCCCCCCCCCCAGAAAAATAAAACAATTATTAAAAAACATTATAAAACATTATAATAACAAAATACATTTAATAATAAAGAATCATAATGTACAGATAGATTGATGGATAGATAGATAGAGAGATATATATCGTAAGTGAGAGACTAACCGCAGTGTTTGCAGTGCTGTTGCTATCATCTGTATCCAGAGAAAACAGTTTCTCAGTCAGTTCCACCTTCAGGTCACAGTCCACTGAGCTGTAGTATTCATCGGGGCTGCTGGGCTGTGAAGGGCAGGAGCATAGGAAGTGTCAAGTTAAACCTGCACTATACCATTAGCGGCCTCTAGGGGCTTGAGGTGTAGCTACAGTTATAGCTACATCATTTTCAGACGGTGAGGGGGGGGGGGATTTTAAGGATACCTTTAAGGATTTTTGTATCCTTAAAGAGCCAGTGAACCCACTGTTTCAGATGGAATTCAAACACTGTGATTTTAGAAAATGCGTTTTGGGCTTAGAGTTTTAGGAAAGAGTGTTATCCCCATGGTTACGGCCCACGGCAACTTTGTGATACTTTTTTAGTACCGTCGTTGTGTAACTGTTATGAGCGTTATAATAAGCGATGTTGTGTATGAAAGGCGCCACACACTGTAGCGGTATACTATAGGTGACCGGGAAGTCTAACGTTAACCCTCACTCGGACGCAGACATTAAACACAATATAGGTACAATATGTGACATTGACACCGAGCATTTAGAATGGGTACCGCAGTCCAAATTCACAATATTGGAGGGTTGTCCCCCCCCCCACCTCCCCAGACTCGCAGATCACGAGGGTTGCCAGGTTGAGGGCACTGAGCAAACAAGAGCGCATAAACTAGACGAGTGCAACAGTATATTTTGAGACGAGCACAGTTATTCTTCTTTGACAATGACAAGCAATGACGAGTCCTACACTGAAAGTTCATCAGCTAATGTTTGTAATTTATTTATTGTTTGCAATTCAAAGCCCTTTCAATGAAATCCTTCTGGGCTCTAAGCTGTCTCCATCAACTGCAACTCCCAGACCACAGTGTTTTAACACGGCTCGGGTCATGGAGCTTTTCGAAAGAGGATGAGGCTTTTTAGGTTGGCTAGAATCTAGCACAATCTCAGTTGATTCAGTTCATTTGCCTGCTTCCATGGCTGCACCATGCTCTGTTCTTGTGCCAATTTGTTACCTGGCAAAACAGGGGATAGAGGCAAAACTAAAACAAACATCCTCCCAGGACCGGACATTTCAAAGGAGAACATTCTGGCTGTAGCATTGTGGTCGAAGAAGCCAGTATTTTGACTGTTTCTACTCGTTACCTTAATCTAATCCGATGACAATCCATGTTCATTTTATGATTTGGTCAAGTTAGTTTGTTACACGTAGCTCCTTTAACATACAAATTAATTGATTAATAGTCAATAACTGATTTTCCAATGGTGAACGTTGGGTAGTTCATCATGTATCGGATTTGTTTCCTGCTAATAAAGCACGTGCCAGTGCCAGAGGGGAAGAGGGAAAAGAGGGTGAGGATGAAATTATGACAAAGCCTCCATTCAAGACCGTCCACCCCCGCTATTCTCATACACTCTGCCAGAACACCCCAGAGCTACCAATGAACTCAGAAGCAACGCAACCAAACGCAGACCGACAAATCTGTTCCTCTTCAGCCTCATGCGTTCACTCTCTTTGCTCCTGTCCTGTGTTGCCCTTAACCCTACTGTGGTATGGTCACTTTCATATTTGAAGTCCGAACATCATTTTTCTTTCTTTTTAATCTCTCGATGTTGAATCGGTGGGATGGACGCGTGTGTTTCATCGCGTTCTCACCTCTCCACTCTCTCCTTTTGGTTACCTGTTGGTTGCAGAGACTGGTGGGTGGAGCTGGGAGGGTCGTCCGGTGATGTGGTTCACCTGGGCAGTTTTGGCCTGCAGCCTATTTAAGTCCTGCCACATCAATGTCTCTCTTATTCCTCACACACAGCATGGCTGCCACCACTCTTTGGTTTTGTATCTACAGCCTACAACACCATGCGTCCACGCACCACACTCCACTACTGATGTATCAGACCTCCGCACGTCATAGTATCCTTTTGGTCGAGTACTCTCTTGTTTGAACAAAACCTTTTGATTAACAGTTGTAGCATGCGTGGTCGGCCTTGTCTTAACAGCACGCTGAGCTTTTGCAGGGAACTGGCTGCCGTGCATCACCCTGGTGGGTGCCGTGCATCACCCAGGTGGGTGCTACACACTGGCAGTGGGTGAGGTGGCTCGTCAAGTCCATTGTATTTGTATAGCCCTTGATAAGTTTAAGTCTCAAAGGGCTTCACAGGCCACATTAACGACTAACCCTAGCCCTCCAAAGAGCAAGGACAAACCCCCTTCATTATCAAGAAGGAAGCCTTCCAGAGACGGTTAGGAGTGCAATGAGTGCCATAATGGACAGATATGTTAACAAACCAAGCAAAATTGGATAGTTAGAATATGAGTCACGTCATACCCCCCCCCCCCCCCCCCCCCCACACACACTTTGTAAAGTGCTTTGAGTGCAATGAAAAGCACCATTTGATCCATGATGATTATGATCCTGATTTATATTCTTATTGACCCATCATAGAAGGGCGGGAATTGGCAGTACCGTGGAGCAGCTGCTGAGGCTAGGTGTAGCACTGCCAGGAGGCGGGTGCTGGGCAGTGGTAAACATGCCACCCGTTTGAGCCATGTCTCCGGGCCCTGGGGCCGGTGGGGCCATCGAGGCGGCAGGCACCTGGTTATATGCTGGCTCATCAAACTCAGGGGGACCTATCAGGAAACAAATAAAACACAGAATAAAAATGAACAAAGCACTCTTAAAGCAGCGCGGAATTAAAGGATCACAAGGATCTAGAATTGAATACAAAGAGATTAAAACCCAAAGACAGTAACACAAATAAATCAATTAAAGTCAATACAGCTGTTGCCCGACGGACCAAAGTCAAGGGGGATGATGACATCGCCGGGCGTGGGCGCCAGCTGGGCCAGGTCCTCCGGCTCCTCTTTGAGTTTGGTGAAGAGGGGGTCAGCCGGCTCGCCGGCCTCCGAGGCGGACGCTGCGGCGCTGAAGAAGCTGCACATGGGCCGCGGCTTGAACAGCGACTCCGTTTGCTCCATGGAGAAAACAGTGGAATCCTCCTCAATGTCACTGAAGTACAGCAAATCCAAAGACAGGTGTAACATAATGAGACATGTTTATTATAACTCAATGTGTGATTCAGTAAAACATCATTGTGAATATAAATCACAATGTCCACGTACAGGATGAATGATTTCAATAGACTCAAGGCTAATCTAGACAGATCTTGCCGCAATGTTCAATAAAAGTAATAGCAATTGCATGTTGTTTAAATTATTATAGTATAAAGGGTTTTCATTGCTGCAAATGCACGCACATATGGCTAGGAAACTATGTTACATATTTTTGGCGTTTATACATGAATGTACTGCCATACATGAAGACTAAATTAGGCGAAATTCCCTCTCTCCTGTCTTGCCTCTTTCCTTGTCTTGTTTTTGGATTAATCGATTTTACACTCACTGAGCAGAAATCCTGAGCCAACCGCTCAAGAAAACCTCAGAAGTTTGGCCCAAGTTAACTTAGCTAATCTTTTTGCTTGGAAATTCTGTAGAGGGTGAAAAAGCCGGCATTATGGATCATAACAACCAACTCCTGCCTTATTAGCAGAAGTTTACAATAGATCTTTTGGTGGCATAAAACCTGTTTTGGAGCTCAAATACCGCAGCTGCACCCTGCACTGCAGTATCATTGAATGTGAACACACATTCCTTTTAATAAAATTTACTCAAGGAAAAAAATACAATTCAATAAAAATACAACTGTGCCGTGCTTTACCTGAGAACATAATTGATGCAGACAATACACTGTGGCTGTGAGTTGCGGCTGTTGTAGATGACGGTTCCCTGGGTTTCTACCCAGACGTAGCCGCCATGTTTAGCCAACATGCGGTACTGGCTGCTCACGGCCTGTCCCTTGCTACACACTGCAGACGGAGACAGACGAGAGGGGAGACAACAATATAATCAGGCAACAATGGTCATTAGAGGACAATTGCACGATACAGTATCATATGTCACAGATATGAGCGCTATGCAGTTATGTGAGGAGAAATAGGACATTATATTTAATTTGGTAGATATGGTGGTGCCGGTATAAATTATATTTAATTTGGTAGATATGGCGGTGAAGGTATAAATTTGATTTTATTTGGTATGGTGGTGTAGGTATAAATGATAAATTATATTTAATTTGGTAGATATGGTGATGTATGTATAAATTATATTTTATTTGGTAGATATGGTGGTATAGGTATAAATTCTATTTGGAAGATATGGTGGTGTAGGTATAAATGATATTGTATTTGTTATGGCGGTGAAGGTTTAGATTCTATTTTCTTTGGTAGATACGGTGGTATAGGTATAAATCCACCTGGTGTGGCTGTAGCATGATGCTGCAAGCCAGTCTGCCTCTGTATAGTGTCATGTTCTGACTTCTAAGAGGTTCAGGAAATAAACTGGGTTTTCTAAGGAGATGGGTTTGAAAAAAGGGGTACGAAGTAAAAATCAAGCCGGTCAATATGTAGGGTTTGTGTGGTGTTGAGTGAAGTTCCGTGTTTCAAGCATTTCCACAAATTGTAACGGCTTTATTTGGTTTAACCACCACAGTTCGTCCAAAAACTAAAGAGAAATAAAAAAGATCCTACCACACATCAGTGACTACGTTTCTTTGTAAGATCCAAATCACATGCTAGGGACCCCTCTAAAAGACTCTCCTCCTCTTGATATTTTAGGTTTAGGGATTGAAGGATGTTTATGTTGACTTGAGAAGGCAATGTGCTGGCCATGTCCCAAGGTCCAGCACTGGCGTGGGAAAGAACCGCGCTGGGGTCACTGAGTGCACGTGTATGTGTGTGTGTGTGTGTGTGTGTGTGTGTGTGTGTGTGTGTGTGTGTGTGTGATATAAAGAACACTTTATGTGAGGGGACATGCATGTAACCCCCCCACACACACACACACACACACCAAGTAACATATATTCTCTCCCACAGACAAACCCAGTGCAACTCAATTATGCAGTCGTAATCTCCCTGTAATCTTGTTCTCCCACTTTCACAGAGGGCCTCTAATGATATTGAACTGTCGCCATAGACAAAAGCCATGACACTTCAGACACACACACACACACACACACACCTCCATTAATGCTAATGGAGGCCACCTGGATCCCAAGCGTTTGAAGTCGCAGATGTGCTGCCGCTATCATGCCATCGCTGGACACTCTTAATCGAGTAAAAAAACATCTTAATACCATGCACTGCACACACACACACAATTGGATCCAGAAACCAACAACACGGTGTGTGTGTGTGTGTGAGTGTGTGAGTGAGTGAGTGAAGTGAGTGAAGTGAGTGAAGTGAGTGAGTGAGTGAGTGAGTGAGTGAGTGAGTGAGTGAGTGTGTGTGTGGGTGTGTGTGAGTGTGTGTGTTTGCTTACAGTTCTGGTGGCTCTTTGTGACGGTGTCTGCGTCCAAGGCGTGGTAGAACTCATAGACAGAACGTCCCAGGAGATCCTCAGGACTGTACCCCATCAACTCATTCACCCTGGAACACACACACACACACACCATTACAATTGCTCTGCTCAAGATAAAACACAAAAAGTATGAAAGTGCAATACAAATATAGAAGAACATTTACTTATGCACAAGGGATTTATAGAATATGTGCATTATTTTTTCCTCTTACATTTTTTGTCATTTATTATTTTCTATATATTCTATTACTTCTTCCTGCTTCCTTGATGCCTGCTTTACTTTATCTACCACCGTTTATCTTTCCTTCTGGGAAATGTTAACAGGCTCCTTGAAAATGCTTATCTATTCCTTTGCTGTTATCACTTAAACATTTGTTTTTATCAGGATCCAGAACATGGATCGTTCCTTATTGGGTTTCAATTGGTTTCTTTCATCGTATTGTGTCCTTTGCTAGTGAAGGATTTTATAGGATTAATGTAAATTGGTTACATCAAAACATACCTGAAAGTCTATCAAAGTATTCAGCCACTTCAACAGACTTTCAAGTATGCTTTGATTGAACCAATAACGTATCGCATAAAATGGACACTACATTTATCAAGTCGATGCTAAAGCATGTTAGCATACCCCTATTCATGAAACTTTCTTCGCATTATGTTTCTTCTTGTTGATCGATAGGATAATAGTAGGAAATAACTATCTCTTATCTGTTCATTGAAATAAATGGGTTTGATTGCTAACAGCAACTGTACCTTTTATATGCTTCTTTTGATAAAAGGAACTGCTAGGAGGAAGGGAATGATTACAGTTAAACGTTTCTCTCTGTCTCTCTCTCGGTCTGTCTGGGTGTTGTTTCTGCAGTTGTATATTCCTGGCCATGTGTATCTATCTGACCTGACTGTGATGCAAGGCCTACCTCTAATTGTGAAAACAGAAATATAAGGCTGTACCCCTCCCCCCACCCCTTTTCTTTGAAAAGAAAACCCTTATGTTCAAAGAAGAGCCCTGTAATAACTCATGTCATAATGGTGATGACCATGATTAATGTGTTGCTCTCTTGCTTTCTTTATTTTGGCCTCTCACACGCCAGCCAAAAGGAGAACAAGCTACATCATGCTGCCTGTCCCCCTTCCTCTCTCGCTCTCCCTGCGTCTTCCACTTCTTGGCTCCCTTTTTCTCACTCGCGCTCTTGTCCTTACAACTCACCATCTTTGATCCACACACACACACACACACACACACACACACACACACACACACACACCATTCCCCCTCGCTATGTCTCTATCAGCCTTTGTTCAGCCACTGCTCACAACAGACACTCTACCAGTTCTGACCGCTTCTCAGAGAATCTTCTTTTCCCCTGAGTTCTCCTCTCCTTTCCTCTCTTTCTAACGCATCTTCATTCTCTGAGCCACGGAGGTCTGATTCCCTAATGGCTCTTCTTGCTCCCCATTCATGCAGACACAAGCGCCTCCCCTGCACTTATCTCATTCGGGTAATTAGAGAAAGATTCGTGCACAAAAGGCCAGAGAGAAACAGGCCTTTTGTTCCTGAAGATGTATCCTCAAAAAGATCTAGTACAAGTCTTGCGTCACTAATTTAGGTATTCATGACATACATGTGTGTATGTATGTAGGTATGTAGGTAGGTTGATATGTATGTATATATGTATGAACGTATTGGCTGTGTGTGCTGGTGTGTGTGTGCTGATGTGTGTGTGTGCTGGTGTGTGTGTGTGTGTGTGTATACAGGTTCACGTGTGTGACGATGCCGTGAGTGCCCCTATATTAAAGCCAGATTAGCATTTCACCTCTCTTTAGTTTCTTCTCTTCTCTTACGTTAACAAAACAGGTAGCAGTCTGTCTGTCTGTCTGTCTGTCTGTCTGTGCCAGCCAGCAATCAGCCAACAACACACTCCTATAGGTTGTTGTTGTCTTAGTGGCTGTCCTACCTGTCGTCACAGTAGGTGAACTTCATGTCCATGCCGTGTCTGCTGAGGAACGTCTTGCTGTCCAGGGGCGTGTCGATGTTGGAGGGGTGGGGGATGGGCTCGCACATCAGGACAGCGCAGGTGAGCGGGGGCTCCTTGTAGCCGCACAGCACGCGTGAAGGGCAGCTGCTGATCATCTTGGTGTGACCCGTGCAGTGCAGCACCTGGAAGGGAACACGGGGGTGTTGCGCTTAGAGTTCACGTGTCTGCGATCCCCAGACCCCTCCCATAAAGACTTAATGGTCCCCTGTTGCACCACCAGGTGTGATGTTGACCAGCCATTCAAAGCCCTTTCACAATCGACCCTCTAGTGACACCACAGGGGGGACCTTCCACCCAGACGTGTGAGGGATAGATCAGCCTACCAGTTGGTTCAGTCCACTGGCTCAGCTGGACCTTCAACACCAGACCTGGGGCAGCCATTGAACCGTGCCTTTCTAATGGGCTTATGCTTAAGTTATGTTCTCTTGTCACCATTTCTGACCGACAATCATTAACCACTTATGCTCGAGAGTCATCGTTAAAGTGTCATGCCACCTAGCGGGTACCGGTATCCATCACCCTACGTTCTCCATTCATCTCCTCCTGTTTACACACCGGCCGGCTATCACCATCAGCACGCTCTAAATCAGCAGTTTGTCGTTAGCACTTCTCTAGTTAGTACCTCGTCTCTGGCTCTTCCTCGAGATTTGATTGCTTGCCTGATCTCTGCTCTTTTTCGCTAACCCGCCTTCTCCCTCTGATTAGCCTGCCCAACCACCCGCTCTGTTGCCGAACCCTCGCCTGCCTGACTGCCCACCTGTTGCCGAACCCTCCGCTTGTCTGATTTCCCGCCTGCATTAAACACCTTGCTTACCACACCGTCGTGTCCGTGTCTCTGTGTCGAGCATTTGGGTCTTCTCGCTCTGTTCCACATAACATAAAGTCCATCAGCTCAGAATATTATTCAGAACTCTCTGATGTGTGACAGCCCATGTGTTTCAACAGGTCATTCTTACATTAACCGATGTGTGTTTGATTATGAATGTGTGTGTGTGTGTGTGTGTGTGTGTGTGTGTGTGTGTGTGTGTGTGTGTGTGTGTGTCCTCCTCACCTTCCAGCTAGCTGATTTCAGGTTGACTGTGCGTCCCCGGTTGGTCACGGTACATTTCATCCGCATGAAGAAATCTCGTTCGGTGCTCAGCTCTTTACCTTTCTTACCAAATCCACTTCCTACAAAAGAAAGTACATATTATAGAACAAGTGTAGAACAAAGGAAAGCACAAGTTTCACAGGACTTAATGGATACTGATACAAATACTGTATGACTTACCAAGCAGCACCGAGTGTCTTATAACAATGGTTTTTCTTATTTTTATGCATTTTAATACAGGTAGGCTTAATACAGGCCTAAGACAGCCAAAGATAAAAAAAAATATTTTGTCATAGCATTTAGGGATGGAACGGTAAAAAATCGGTTCAGCAGTCACGGTTCAGGGCATGCATGTATTGTTCGGTTCATTTGCCTCACAGCTTTCAGTCAAAAAGGCATCCGCATTTTGCCTGTAGAAATAAAGTGGTTGGCGGAAAAAAAGTTTTGCGCGGTAATTACGGTGCCCAGTGAAACTTCTCCGTTGGTCCGGATGAAGTGTATTCGCTGGGCGCATCTGTACAAAGTGAGAGAGTTTTCTCTACAGCAGGGGACATCGTTACTGCAAGTAGATCTGATCTTGCAGCCGAGAATGGGGACAAACTCATCTTCTTGCAGAAGAACGCGAAAACAGAATGAATAGAGCGGTGTTGTTTTGAAAGTGTACAGTGTGTGTTTGGTTTTTGCTGAACTTTTAGTCCCAGGAAATACATTTCAAGGGTCTGAAAGGTTCGTTCAGCCCCTTGCTGTCGGTGTTACCACCACGGCCTAAAGACTTGCGGTTAGGCAAACGAAGGTCCTTTCACGCCAGGCACATTAACGAATAAAGGACCTGAAAAAGCGAGAAATACTTCACGTCAGTTACGACGCGAATATGCTGCATTTCCTTAAAACAACAGGGAAAAGGACAGATGGAGATGGACGAGCGTGTGCTCCGCACCTTCGTCAAAATATCCTATGTATTTAAAGTTCGATTGTTTTTTTATCCAATTGTAAAATTTTGTAGGGAGAGCAGGTCGGGATGGGGGGGGGGGGGGGGGGGGGGGGGGGGATTATGATATGTGGGAGACGTTAGTTTTTGAGGTTGTTTCCCTGTTCGATGACTAAAAGCACTCTTTCGGAGGAGGTTGGCATCCAAGACGAAACTGTTGCGATACAACTGCACACAGCCATGTTTTCAAAAGCAACCTATATTCACATACCGCAGTGCAAGTAAACATTGGCTTGTAGCCCCGACTGCTATTGAGATGAATGATCAATACATTTAACAGATAGCGAAAATTATAGGTCTATAGATGTAATTCACTGCATGTTGAAGTGAAGAAAAAAGTCACTTTGCGGCTGCAGATATTGAAATGCTTTGAGAACTTGACGAATCAGAGATGTTCAGCGCTGCAAGCCCCTCCCCCAAAGTTCCTGTACTTTTGGAAAGTGCTAGCCTCTGAGCAGGGACTTTTTGGGAGGTAAAATAATGTCCCTGGAACTTAATTTAGACCCTGGTTCCTGCAGTGGTAACATTCCTTCAAAGGTTCCTGGTTCCTGGAGAAAATTCCTGTGGTGGAAACGTGTCTTAATAAATATAATGTGGCCATTTTTATATAAAGCTGCATTTTTTGTTTGCAGTAATTAACCTATGCTTTTAATTATGATTTGACAATGAATAAATGTTTATGTTCTTAGCCACAAAAGGCAAACAGTTGTTAACTTTTATTTGCCAAATAAATGAAAAGCATGTTGAAATTGGCAATTTTGAGTATTCAATTTTTTTATAGGCACTTGTGTCATCCCCTGCTTTACCAAAAACGTACCTAACTGAACCCAAAACCTAAAACAGTGACATGAACCGAACCATGAATTTTGTGAACCGTTCCACCCCTAATAGCATCTGATGTATTAATTGCTGTCTGTATTTCAACAAATACAACAAAATAAAATACATACAACATAAATAAATAGCCTAACCTAGCTTTAACATGAGTGACAGTGTGTACTCACCAGCTGCCTTCAGGCTCAGGTTGTCTCGGATTTCCTCGTGATCACAAGGGTGGGTAAAATCAAAGATACTGTGACCAGTTAGCTCCACCTGCGCGCGCACACACACACACACACACACACACACACACACACACACACACACACACACACACACACACACACACACACACACACACACACACACACACACACACACACACACACACACACACACACACACACACACACACACACACACGTTTATGGCTGACACAATCACGAGCAGTCAGTATGAGTAACACTTAACAGTGTGCATGTGTGTGCGTATAAATACACACCAGTGTGTGTATTTATGTCTACATAATTATCCAACATTATTATATATATATATATACCGCCACAATATATAAAAATTTTTGTAGAGATATTTTCTAACAATCTGTCTTGTTGATCGTGTGCAGTGTCTTGTTGACATAATGCAGTCACTTGTTGACTAGGTCTACTGTCTTGTTGACTTAATTCAGTGTTTTCTTGACTTCATGCAGTGTCTTGTTGACTATGTGCAGCGTTTTCTTTACTCAATGCAGTGTCTTGTTGACTATATGCAGTGTCTTGTTGAATATGTGCAGTGTCTTGTTGACTATGTGCAGTGTATTGTTAGTCTTTGCAGTGTCTTGTTGACTATATGCAGTGTCTTGTTGACTATGTGCAGTGTATTGTTAGTCTTTGCAGTGTCTTGTTGACTATGTGCAGTGTATTGTTGGTCGTTTGCAGTGTCTTATTGACTGTGCAGTGTCTTGTTGACTATGTGCAGTGTCTTGTTAGTCTTTGCAGTGTCTTGTTGACTATGTGCAGTGTCTTGTTAGTCTTTGCAGTGTCTTGTTGACTATATGCAGTGTCTTGTTGACTATGTGTAGTGTATTGTTGGTCGTTTGCAGTGTCTTATTGACTGTGCAGTGTCTTGTTGACTATGTGCAGTGTCTTGTTAGTCTTTGCAGTGTACTACCTGTGTGAGGCCCATAAACTTGCTGATGTTGTCGGACAGAAAGGCGATGTCGCCGTCGGAGGTAACCACGGTGACAAAGCCCTCCAGAGACTTCAGGTAGAGGCTGTCCATCTGTTTGTCCTGCTCACAGTCACTGATGCTGCCGTCTGTGAGAGAGAGCAAGAGAGATAATGTGTTAATGTTAGATGCAATGCCTCCCTCTCTCTTCATCTTACTCTATTTCTGTTTAATGTAAACTACTTTCAATTCAAAGCCTGTGTGTGAATTGTATTTTGCTTGCATGTATGTGTGTGTGTACTGTCCTGTTAGCCTTTTCTCTGGCCTTGCCTAAATCAGACAATAACAAGTAATGAAAAACTCTGCAGCCAGGGTCCTCACGAGAACCCAAACAGCTGAAAACATCACACAATCCCTACACTTGCTCATTTGTATCCCATAGAGTGAAGATGGATCGATTTAAAGCTTGTACCATACCAATCCTCCAGGCCTTTAAGGTCATCTGGACTCTCTATGGGTACAGAGGTTTAGGGCTAAACATGGTGAGGCTGCCTTGACTCATGATGTAGCTTCCAGCTGGAACACATCTTGAAGACTAGCCCCAACTCTAGCCACTTTTAGGTTGAGGCTCAAAACCTCTCTTTTCACTGCTACTTTCCATTAAAGCCTGCAATCTGTTAAATGACCATACATTTGTACATCATGTATATATGTGATGTCTTTATTTATTACATCTCACCCCACTCTCTTTTATAACTACTAATTCATTTTAAGTTGAACAAATCCATTATTTTTATTCTGGCACTTATGTTTTGTATATTTTCCCAAGCCTACTGTACACCCACAATTGACTTAGTATTATTTACATGAACAATAGTTGTTCCACGTTATGCAATTCTCCTTCTTCTGGATATAGTTGGTGGCCTGACTCACACACCCAAGCTGTTGAACACCAGCCAAGACCTCACTCTGCTTGGTGACACGTGAGAGAAAACCGAGACAGCGCAGCTTACCAGCTAACAGTGTGCATGGGCGTGTGTATGTGTGTGTGTTTAATACACATTGAACAAAGAGTGTGAGTGCAGGGGTGGGTTGGGGGTCCTCCAGTAGTGTTTCCCGGAGATAAGATAGCAACGTTCTCAAGGCCCCATTGGAGCCTGGAACTCGAGTTGGGAGCCAGGACCAGAGATTGTTCCTTTCCACAGGAGTTAGTGTGGCCAGAGCTGCCTGTAGCCTTGACGCTAAAGTCCACACTTAAGAACCACCTTTGGCCTAGTTTCACTGATACGATTACTCTGCATTTAGTGTTAGACGGATATGGTGTTTAGTAATTGTGCAAGTGCCCTGAATGTTAGAAAAAAATGATCTAGTACAAGGCAAGCGACTGTCTGTAGTACAAGTAGAATTTCTCCCTTTCTATTTTTGTCTGTATCAGATGCCGTCCCATAGAGAGCATACAGAGAACAAAAAGGTCCAAGTAAAAATGTACTAAACTTGTTGACAAACTGGTTGCTTCAGTTCATGCATTTATTGTAATCAACATTTTCCTGACTTGAATAAAACCGGTTAGGTCGATAAGGATTATAGACTGAACTTCAAAGTATTGTATAACGTCCAGAATAAAACAAGATTCTTTATCTTGTGCTATTTTGGACAAATCAGTGCCATAAGGAAAAAATCATCTAAATGCACTTTCTTCAACCCTAGTTATGGCTAAAATGATCCACATAAGATGAAACTGTCAAATGATTTGAAATTTGTTCTTAAAACAAAATACAATTAAATTAAATTACATTCAATTAAATTACGCTTTAATTGAATGTAATTTAATTTAATTAAGTATGGTATAATTCTGGGTGTTTTGATTGTATTAATTGATGATCTAGTCTGGTTGTCTGTGGTGTATTCTGATTAATCTATTATTGTATCTGTCTTTGTAGAGTATTTATTTGGTCCCCCAGAATGTTCTGTCAAAAACAATAACTTAGTCAGACATACCATTCATCGTTGCTTTCCACACAATTTTCAGAACTTCCTGTCCCTCATCAACCAGCACTTTGGTAACATTATTTTACTTGGACATTTCAACATCACGTTTGTATCCTCCTTCATCCCTGTCCCTCTAAGCAGTATATTTACATTGACGACATGATTAACAATTTAAATAACTGCCTGTCTATCCTGGACTCGCACCCTTCAAGATAAGAAAGGCTAAAGGTAATGCACAGCCGTGACTCAATGACCCGATCCATCAAGAGACAGACAAATCCACCCAGGCAGAGGAGCAGAGCGGAACTGGAAGGCGAATAAATGACATGCTTCACTGAAGAGTTTAAAGCATCTCGTGGTGAAATATCCAAATAAAATCCAAGTAAAAATGCCAAATCGAGTTCCAACGAGTCCCCCCCCCCCCCCCCCCCCACTTCCCTCCTATTCCCCATATAGAACCATCTCAGAATATTAGGCTCCAGATCCCATCAACCCTGGGAACCAGACAAATCTGTGTGTTTTATTTGCTCTGGCATATGTGCGTCTGACTATGGCAGCAAATCACTGCCATGGCCAACGTTTTGAATTTTAAAAGCCATTGAATTTTGTATATGGAAATGTTAACACCATTGTATTCATAACATTGAAATGTTATACTTTGAAAACAATGTAATCTGAATGTATTCGTTCTGAATTCACCTCTTTGAAATTGACATTTCAAGTTGAACCATTTAAAAAACACGATTAAAAAAAAAGTCCACTAATTCAGATACAAAAATTCAAGTTGCAGATATTCAAAATATTATATAAATTATTCATATTCAAGTGGTCAAACTATGGACCAGAAAATTCAAGACAAAAATTTGAACTGCAGTAGCAGGGCAATCAAAGGACAGGCCTAATCAATCGAGACTAAATGCAATCAAATCTACTGCCGGTTTATCAGAGCAATTAAACCCAACGATGGCCAACAGGGAGAACGACGGGGCTCCGGAAAGTTGTCCAGTTTATGTCAGATATGTATATTCAAACTCAATAAGCACAGGGGTTTTCAGTGGTTCATTAAACCCTCATAACCGAACATAACAGCCATGATGACAGCAGTCGGTTCGATTACATTCAGTCTCGATTGCTTAGGCCTGTCCTTGGAACGCCCTGGTACTTCAGTTAGAATTTTTATGGCTTGAATTTTCTGGTCTGTATTTTCACCACTTGAATATGAGTAATGAATATTGTATTTCGAATATATGCAACTTGAATTATTGTATCTGAATTAGTGAACGTTGATTTTTTTAAATTAGATTCCCAGCAGGCCAATTACAACCCAATATCTAATATGGAGCAGGTTTGATACAATGACTAGAGGAGTGCACTATGGGCGCCCCGTTGAGGCATTTTCGTAATCAACCAAGATGGCTGCCGCTGATGTGTCACACATTTCATTGCTGATTGGTTGTAGGTATAGCCTATTGCTTTCAGAGGCATTTGGTCTGTGCCCGTTGATAATGCCCGTTGGGAATGGAAAAGGAACTGCGAGGTTCCAGACTAATACACGTGTGTGAATCAAACCTCCTTGACGTTTCAAGCTCACCTAAAACTCCAGTTTCATTTAGTTAGTTTGAACTTACTACTCTATCAGCTCTCACTAAAACCATATCTCAAATGAAATCCTTGTCCTGCCAATTAGAAACTATTCCTACATCATTCCTAAAGGAGGTACTTGAGACTGTTGGTCCCACCATCCTTACCATTATAAATTATTCCTTAATCTCGGTTTTCGTTCCCTCCTCACATAAACATGCCTTAGTTCAGCCCCGTCATAAGAAACCCAGTCCTGGTCCCATCTTCCCATTAACTACAGACCCCTTTCAAAAAAAACTTTTTAATCCAAGTTTTGGAAAAAAATATCTCCTCTTAGCCTTCTTTTGCTCTGAAACCTGACTTGAACTTTTCACTTAACGATAGCTTATTTGAAAAGTTCCAGTCAGGTTGTACAGGCCTCCAGAGATCTCAGACTGTCCTGATTAAGGTCACTAACGACTTACTCCCCCTTAGGTCATGTCATCAATAAGCATAACATCCAATTCCAGTTACGCAGATGACACTCAGCTTTTTGTCCTACTCAAAACCTCCTACTCCGGTTGTCTAGCTCCCCTTAAGGTCTGTCTAGCTGATATTCACTGTTCGATGTCCAGGAACTTCCTTCAACTGAACACAGATCCATCAGAGATTCTCCTGTTCAACCCTCTTAGTTCCAGTTCCCATATACAAGATAGTCTTGGCTCTCTGTCAGCTAATTTGAAACCAGTTGCATTAAACCTGGGTGTTTTATTTGACTCTGAACTTTGCTTTGATGCTCAAATAAAGAGGGTTTCCTGCACCGGAGAAACATTTCTAAAATAAAACCCTTTATATCTAGTCAAGATCTCAATAGAGTTGTCAATGCCCTCATCTCTTCTCTCTTGGACTACTGTGACGCCCTTTACTCTGGTCGCAGCCAAAGCTCAATACATTGCATGCAGTTGGTGCAGAATGCGGCTAATTGACTTATTACTGGCACAAGGAGATTCACTCCGTTGTTGTGTGCACTTCACTGGCTGCCTGATTTTAAGATTGTATTCTTATCTTTCAAAGCAATTCATGGTCTGATATCTACCTACCTCACTGAGCTCCTACTCCTGCCAGGTCCTAACCTCAGGTCCTCTGATGCTGTACGTCTAGGTTGGTGACCGAGTGGGACCGGGATTTTGCTATCCATGCCCGTGAATTCTGGAAAAGCCTGCCTGATGACCTTAGGTTAGCTAGCTCAGCAACCACTTTTAAATCTCTTTTAAAAACCTATTTTTATAGAGATGTTGGTGATAGAAATACTCAATGAGTCCAAATTCTGTCAAACCAAAACCGAGTCATTCATGCAACCACCAAAGTAAAAGCAAAACACAACACATTCAATAGCCCCACACAGCTGCTGATAACACAAGGCAGGTCTTCCCCTTAGCCCAGCAGTGTGAACGAGTAAATTAATGAGAGTTAATGAATGATTGGAATGGTGTGGCTTGACTCCATGTGTGTGTATGTTGACTCATGCAAAGCGCTTGCATGTGCATCTGTTGGCATTTAAAGGTGTGTGTGTGTGTGTGTGTGTGTGTGTGTGTGTGTGTGTGTGTGTGTGTGTGTGTGTGTGTGTGTGTGTGTGTGTGTGTGTGTGTGTGAGAGAATGAGAGTGGCTGTGAGCGTGTGTGTGTGTGTGTGTGTGTGTGTGTGTGTGTGTGTGTGTGTGTGTGAGAATGAGAGTGGCTGTGAGCGTGTGTGTGTGTGTGTGTGTGTGTGTGTGTGTGTGTGTGCATGCCTGTGTGGATGGCGCCAGGGAAGGCCAGTGTTATGGCTAGCAGAGAAACGCCAGAGTCCCTCTTCCTCTCCGATCTCTGCCTCCATCGGGCAGCAATCAGATGAATGATAGCACCCAGCATCTCCCGTTCCATCTCTCTAGCTTCACCCCGCGCTAAACTCTCTCCCCTCTTCTCCCTCCACTTCTCCCTCCCCCCTCCTTCTGCACATTTCGCTCCTCCCCTTCATCACCAGGGTGCTCTCTTCCTATCTTTAGGACACACCCACTAAACGTTGTCCCATAGGACGCCCTGCAACGCCACCTGGTCCAGGTGATGCCCCGATACCCTGACACACACACACACACACACACACACACACACACACACACACACACACACACACACACACACACACACACACACACACACACACACACACACACACACACACACACACACACAGGACTTTAGTAATATAAATATTTTTCACTGGGAATAATCCCTCATCATTGTGCCACTTGATCTAATGTGAAAGGAAACTAAAGTCTCCTGAGTCTCTACATCCTCTTTCTGCTTCAATCAAGCCCTGAAGAAAACCAGAAAGGTTTTTTTGGAAAATCAAAAAAAGAAAAGAAATGAAAGAAAAGCACAGAGCGGTTGCACAGCTGTGGTACCACACACACACACGCACACGCACACGCACACGCACACGCACGCACACGCACACGCACACGCACACACACACACACACTGAGGTCACAAAAAGATGTGGTGTCCTAGGCTGATGTTGCTCATGGACTGTATTGGGAGAGGGTTCCAACACACAACACACAGGGGGTGCGTTGGGAATTCCAGAACAATAGGCCTACTTGTTGATCGGGCTTCCACAGGTAATTTTATTTGCAGACACGTGTACAGAGATGAGGCCAACATGCCTTTCAGAACACACACAATTCATTTTTTGTATTCCACTGTCATTTTTTAAGTGTACATGCATGCATGTATTGTATGTTGTATATTGTACGCGGTGTATATAAAATGTGTATGTATGTGGAGGGTATGTATATATTCAGTAAGTAAGTAATTTTGAGTATGAATACGAGTGTTTGTGTATGTGTGGTGTGCGCATGTGTTTGTGTCTTTCTCTGAGCGCGTGGTGTGTGTGTGTGTGTGTGTGTGTGTGTGTGTGTGTGTGTGTGTGTGTGTGTGTGTGTGTGTGTGTGTGTGTGTGTGTGTCTTTCTCTGAGCATACCGGAGGTGACCAGCATGCGCGTGCGCAGGAAGCTGATGGCGAGCCTCATGATGGAGGCCTTGTCCAGGTGGGAGGTGAGACTGTGTGGGAGGGGCAGCTGGCTGGCCAGCTCATAGAACACCTCCGTCTCCTTGCTCCGCCTGCAGCGTGCTGCGTCCCGGGACTTCTCCTTGCGCCGCTCAGAGCTGCTCCTGCTGGGAGGAAGAGGAGGAGAGAGAAACGAGAACACTTGTCTTTAACAACACTATAAAGCTGCTGTGGGTGAGATTCAAGAGTTGTAAACAGAGGGAACAGAGCAGAGCGGAAGAGCACAATTTTTGAATCTACACAACCAAAAAACATCCCTTGCCTCTTTGCTCCCTCCCTCCCAATGTTTCCCCACCATTGAGAAGTGTTGCATTAAATGCACCTGTGATTGACAGGCAAGATGGATTCCCCAAACCAATCAGGGAATATATGCCCATGTCAGAATGAGCCAGGAGTGGTCTATAATCTCAGTTGGGTCATACAGAGGCTGGTGTATTCAACCAGAAAAGATATCCATCCATCCATCAATCAATCCATTAATCGACCCTCCAAAAATAAATTAACTCAACAATTTTGTTTGTGAGTTGAAATAAAAGTAAATGCACACAACAGGCGTATTTCTCTCAAATCCGAGCACTAATTTGTTTAAAATCCTTTTTAGTGAGCACTTCTCCTTTGCCACACCTGACATATCAAGGTGTGGCATATCAATATTCTGATTAAGCAGCCTGGTTACTACACAGGTGTGACTTGGGCTAGTCACAATAACGCACAGTTTGATCCCACAACACAATGCCACAGATTACACTGTTTTGAGGGCGTGTGCAACTGCCATATTGACTGCAGGAACGTCCACCAGAGATGTTGCCCATGAATTGAATGTTCATAATGATAATAATACTTTCAAAAACAATAATAACTATAATATAATAACTAATGCTAACCTTTCCATTAGAATTCACAAACGTAAGAGTTTAAACAAAGTCAAATGAATGAATATGATACAATAATGTCATGGTGAACATGATGGTAATGTGATAAATGTTGAATAACAGTAACAAACATAAGGGTATCAACAAGGAAATCCTCATCTGCCTAGTCGTTGTCAGGAAGTTATAAATGCAATAAATGTGGTGATAAATTTGTTTTTTAGCTAGCACATTTAACTATCACACTGTGGTGATAACTAACCATAGTGCGACAGTGTCATTGTTTGTATGCCTTTGTATCACTGCATGGGAATTTGCCAGTGATTTTCTTTTTAACTGAGGCTAAGTTAACTTTGATGTTGGCAAATGGGACCAATGTAGTATTTATTATTACTTATTACTTTATTACTGTATTATTATTTCAACAGAGCATTTTTTAAACTGCTGTTTCTTTGCTTTGTTGTGCATCCAGCACACATTGGTCCAATGTGGACCTCCAATGTGGTCCAATTCACATTGGAGGGTTTTCGGTTAACAAAATAAAGAATATATATTTTGACAGACAAACACATGCAGAGGGAGAGATACACAGACTTGCCTGTAGGCTATAAAGAAAAATAATCTCAGAACTTTCTCAGAATCCATTAACCTCACTATTTTGAGATAGTCCATTTTTAAAAGTGCAGACTTGGAAGTCATCGATTTACTTTGAGGATGAATCTGTGATTTAATGATGTAGTACTTCTGGAAGTGTCTCCTATGTGTGTGTGTGTGTGTGTGTGTGTGTGTGTGTGTGTGTGGGTGTGGAATGTGGTGTTTGTGTTGCCAGTCTTTGGTTATCTTAGTTCCATTGAATGCCAAGTGAATCACTGGGCTGAGGGCATCGGCCATGAGGATGAACTCCCTGCCCCCTGGCACAGAACCCCAGAACAGAAACCACACCCACACCCACACCCACATCCACACACAAAAGACGTAATGACTACATGACCACATTGTGTTTCAAACATTAACAAGTTTACAATGTGATACATGCCCTCTATCTATAATATCATATACTATAATGTGATACAATAAAGTGATTTTCATAGCTTCTGTTATAATGCAATGTGATGTCATAGCGTAATAACTGTAATATTGATAGTATTAGTACTAATAAGTGATTATACTTGTGAATTCATCGTCTTGTGATCCAAAGTCTATCTATTGAGCTATACAGTACATCATATATACGTTTTATAATATAAATTCCACAAAAACATCTTTACAATGGAAAATCTATTACTGGATATGAATATTCCTCATGGTGTGGAGGAAATGTAGAAAACAATTATTTAAGGTGCCACAACATAGTTTATAATTTGCAGAAGCTCAATAAACAACATAGTATAAAACATGATATGGGGGGGTGTAGCAAGGAGTGACAGCATGAAACTGCGCTGTGATATTACAGCCGAGTTCCCTTGCTCTGCTCACAGGGAAAACCACCTCCACTAAATGAAGTTGTTTTTTTTCAGTGGGAAACCCTGTGCCCTGGATAGGGTACCAGGGTGTGTATTGCCACGATAAGGCGATAAGATGTCTTGCCAAAATATGATGAAAAGCATTCACTCCGAGTTCCACCTTACCTGCATAGATCTTCATGCCTAGAGTAGATTCCTGTGTTCTTTAAATCTTTATTTAAACACAATCCGAGATGGATCTATAAATGTCCCTGCGTGTACGCATGCATGTACCCGCACAGAAAAGAATGCAATGCAAAAACCCGATTTAAACTGTAGTATGTAGCTGTTCATATTGACGTAAACGGCTAACCATAGTCAGAGAGTCAGAAGAGAGACAGACAGACAGAGAGGGACAGACAGAGACAGACTGAGAGGGACAGAAGAGAGACAGACAGACAGACAGACTGTGTGTGTGTGTTTGTGTATAAAGGTGTGTAAATAAGGGTAGGTGGTGAAGGGTAATTCAGAAAGAAACACAACCAAAAGCAAAACAGCAGTCATACAGGCAACCACACACACACACACACACACACACACACACACACAGACAACTGCAGGTGAGTGAGACGGCCTTGGCTGAGAGAGAGTGAGAGAGGACATAGCAGGCATTCTGAAGCCGGCCTGCCAGAACTAACACGGTCAGGCTATAAGCCACAGAGTCACAAGACTGCAACGCACATGGTGAGCACACACACACACACACACCGATTCTTTTTTTACAAATATACATATTATGTATATATAAACATATGCACACACACACACACACATATTGAGAAAACTGAGCCCCTAACCAGAGCAGGTGTCACCAAGGCTCTCTATCCCCCTGGGCTGTGTGTGTGTGTGTGTGTGTGTGTGTGTGTGTGTGTGTGTGTGTGTGTGTGTGTGTGTGTGTGTGTGTGTGTGTGTGTGTGTGTGTGTGTGTGTGTGTGTGTGTGTGTGTGTGTGTGTGTGTGTGTGTGTGTGTGTGTGTGTGTGTGTGCGCGCGCATGCGTTGTGTAGTATGTTTATTCTATTCATAACTACTCAGACACATCCAAGACGTTTGATAACGTTTGGATTCCCAAACCATGTCATTTTTCTCTCCCGACTCTGAATTGGACAATGCTCATGTGCTCTGTTCGGTTTCCTTTTCAGGCCTTGTATTGGATTATAATACGTAAACTCTATTCTGACCTTTTCGGCACATAAATACACACACACACACAGTTGCTTACAGTGGGCCTTCCTGTGGCGCTGGCGGGCTGCGTAACACAAACACAGCAACAATACAGCGCCGGCTAATCTGTGATGGTGGGGAACAGAGAGTTCTGGAAACCTGGCCAAACACACACACACACACACATCCCAGACAGCGGTCCTGAGTTCAGCCCAATCAGGGGAAGACAGATGCAGGAGATTGCTGATGTTTCTGATAGCCTGCAAAATAGAGGTGCGTACACACACACACACACACACACACACACACACACACACACACACACACACACACACACACACACACACACACACACACACACACACACACACACACACACACACACACATTACAGCACAAACAAACCCACCCACCAACAGTGATGGTCTGGATACACTTGCTGAGTGAAATAGGCACAGCAAAGTGAAGGTTACCAGGGGACACAGATATACATAGATAACGAGAGAGAGAGAGAGAGCGAAAGAGAAAGAGAGAGAGAGAGAGAGAGAGAGAGAAGGAAAGAGACTGAGAGAGCAAGAGTGAGAGAGCCACAGGTGGTGTGAGCAGAGTCAGCTGTCCCGACTTGGCCTCCACGGTTAGAATATCAATCAGGCAGAGCTGAGGAAACTGCACTGACTAACAGAGAGAGAGATCATTCTCACTATACACCCAGCAAGACTGATTGACAATCAGAAACAACACATTGGAATTTATGACGAGCAGAGGAAGTTTATCCTTGGTTTTAAGATACATATTTGATCACACTTCTTCTACATCATGGGTAGAAGTGACAATATGCAATCATGCTTTTGATTCGGATGTGCAATATTATGGATGTGCAATAATATAAGTATACAAGTTATACTAGTGTGTATTTTTGTTGTTGTCTGTTGTATTGCTGTGGTCGATGAGGGTTGTTGTCTGTTGTATTTTAACTGTAGCCTGAGCCAGCATACAAAACTAATTTCCCCCCGAGATAATAAAGTATACAGAAGTAGTGTCGAAAGGATGAAAGGGGGCTGTCACACTCTGCTGTTTTCTCATAGAACAGAGTACTGAGTATATGTCTTGAAACAATCGCAGTTTGCAACATAAACTGCAGCATCAACATCAACAAAAACATTGTTCAATCGGACCGATGCTGTTTTTTCACACACAAACAAAATAATCACACAAATCTTTGGGTGATTTTTCTCATGGAAACTGAGTTGATGTCGCAGACTGTTTGTTTCACAACAAGCAGAAAAGAATGAAAGGATGAGTAGAGGGAGAGATAAAGGAGAAAGTGAGGACAGAATCCGACTCTTTGATCCCGATTTGTCCTGAGATGTGAGTTGGAGGCTGTGATGGGGGACAGTGTCTACTCTGCAGAGATATGGATTACAGATGATTTAAGACAGCTTTTTCCCCCCCTCCACTATTAATATGTCTTTTTAATGAGGCTCTCACATCGAGCGGATTGATCGGCTGTGGGATGCCTTGTGACATAAGTGGCAACGGTGAGAAAGAAATGTAATCACACAGTTCCCTCTTCTGCTAGCACATGCCTATCGTAGTAATCAACCTTTTGCTGTAATATAAGAGTGAAAAACAAAGTTTGTAGACGGTCAACAGTGCCTCAGTCAGTGTCAGGTAAGTTTTGGTAAAACCAGATTCATTACTATCATTACAAGTGATAATATATCTGTTTTCACATTGGTATTAATTAAATTAGGGGTGACAATAAACAAATAACAATTAACCATTTAAACTAACTTCACTGCTCATAAGTTAACCCTTATCTAATGAATACTCCCGATTACAAAGACCGTATTTTAGCCTATAGTAGGTCCTACAGGACTAACATGAAACAATGATAATACCAATATCAATAATAGTACATCTATATTTAAAAGTCTTCAATATGCTTTCGAATTGTCACATAGAGCCGATGGTCCATTTCTGTCTGGGCGTCATCATCAACCTAATCTCTCGCTCCCATTAGAGATTTCTTTCTTAGAAATTAATCTTTGATATATTTACTATGAATAACTCTGAAACTATAAAAGCAGCGGACTTATAGCATGGAGGAGGGTGGCCCTGGAGCCAAGCCAGGGTACACCTTGGAGCAAGGCCATTACGGTAGCACAGCAAGAGGAAGTAGGGGAGATGGCGGACAGGAAATAGGAAATGGCAGGGAGACAGAGTTCTGAAGCAGGAGGAGGCGGGAGAGAAGGAAGTATTTTAGGCTGGTCCAACAAGGACCACAAACAGGGAAAACAGGGGAGGGAGGGGACGAGAGGCAACAACAAGACAAGGGAACAGTGCGAGTTTGATTTTCGAGTGATTAAGGGACACAATGCCTATATGCTATATTCTCGACATAGAGAAAGAATAAAGACAACATATTGATAAACCGATGTGATTTGTGTAAAACATTTGATGTGCAATTTAATAAGCCAATAAAGATCGGAAAACTGGCCAAATCCTAAGGAATCACAATGAACCTATTGCTGATTTCCTAGACCAATCCCTATAATCCGTGTAGCTGTCCTATGCTGAGGATTTATGTAGCTGTAGGACTCTCCCTATGGGTATCCAGAGAGGCAGTACATAGGCTGTTAGGGAATTCAAAGGAACAAGAAATAAATGCACTCATCCTAAATCATTCACTTACTTATTTTCTGTACAAAGTAACTGAAATCCAGTGCAGCCACCAAAATCAGGAACACCTTTCCCCTCTCGCCACATCATGTCTACGACAGACTCAGATGGGGTCGCTTAAACCACAAACAGATACACTTATTGTGTGTGTGTGTGTGTGTGTGTGTGTGTGTGTGTGTGTGTGTGTGTGTGTGTGTGTGTGTGTGTGTGTGTGTGTGTGTGTGTGTGTGTGTGTGTGTGTGTGTGTGTGTGTGTGTGTGATTCTGATTTGGCAATACAATGAGAAAAAAAAGCGCCTCCAATTTTTATTATTCTCAGCCTCCCTCGTCTCTTCTGAAAAAAAGTGACTATTACCTAGCAGTGAATGAGTAATATTCGCATGGAAATCAAAATGGACAATATGTTGTCCATTATTGTTCAAGATTCAGTGCATGTTGCATCAAAACAATTTAAATGGTAATTTGTGTGTTAAACGTCGTACGTTTATAACATTGGAGGCAATTCATTTGATTTCTTTGATATAAATACAATCTAATTATTATTATGTAATTGTGTGTGTGACGAAGCGATCGTCACTGGTTTGGTACAGCGCCACTGCATGGAAGCCGACAAGACTATTTTAAACATCACATGGACATTTGCGCATGTTATATATATTGTTTTCTGTATTCCCTGTCAAGTCCATTCATCAACCCCGTATCGTCACAACCAGTTAAGAGTCACACAAGTCATTTAATGGCTCTGCTCACTGTTTATTGTTTGCCGGTATTCTGCCCTCGTTGCAAGTAGCTTTACAGCTCGACAGATAGCTAAACAGTTCTGATTACTGAAGAAAAGTCGGAACAAAAGATGTATGATCTCCAGTGTTTTACTTAGATCCAGCACTCAATTTTGTGAAAAAATGATTTCTTAAGGCATTCAGAGAGAAATGCAGAGATATAAAGTAGACTCCCAGAAATAGGTTTCCGTTACGAGCATCGCGTTCCTCAAATGTAAAACATGAATCAAAGACGGCCATCGTAACCTTTCACCGTAATCACATGACAACCTTTGTGACAACACTGCTGTATAGATATGAACACTAGGTGGAGCTATTTCACGGACATCACAGCCGTGAAGTACTGTAACATTTACAGTTGCAGTAGTTGCATCGTTTATGTCTTTCATTACATCCGTAATCATATCTGTACATTGCTAACATTATACATATCAAGCCATAACAGTCACTCATAATCTCAATAGTCATTCATTCACCTACCACGTGTCGGGTTAAGCCATTGCGTTAAAGGGATATTTTAAGGTGTTCTTAAAATACCTATTATATGTGTGTAAAATATATGAATGAAGCTGTGCTGTGTTTGTATCATGTTAGGGGAATATAATACACATTTGGTTTGTGGGTTTAATTGATTTATAATTACTTGGTTTGGTTTAGAGGTGGAGCTAACCAAATGGGTGTTGCTATTTAAGCCTGGATGGCTTAAATAGGTCAGAGAGTTAGGAGAAGGCTAGTGTTAGTCTTGTGTGTAGCTATGCCCAGGGTTACAGACTTGTAACACCTGTATGTTTGTATTATTATGTTTGTCTTAATGTGAAGATAGATCCGCGTTCTGCAAAAGCATTTTTAAATAAACAACATAAAATGCATCTTCAACGCTTGCTCAACCTTAATTGAATGCCTGACCACAGTGGCAGTGGTTTTAGAGACCAGAGGTCAACAAGCAAAGAGCATGCCGCGAAGAAAGCAGCGAGAGTGCAGCCTGGAAGATGGTGCAGAAGGCGGTGCCAATCTCGAGCCCCAGGGAACAAGGCCAGCGTCAGAAGTCACCAAAAAGAGACATGTTCCGTGAATTTATGGGGACTCAGAAGGTGAAGGACATGGCACGGAGAGAGTTCGAAGAGAACCAGGAAGAGCGGTGGAGGTATGTTGCACACCAATTTAAGCACATACGAGAGGAGGTCGAGAAGGACAGGACGGAGCGGGTGACAGCTCCAGTCACAGTAGACCAGGAGCCGAGGATGATGGCGAATTCAGAGGCGGTGATCCAGGACGCAGCGGTGGTCCAGGAGGCGGCGGTGGTCCATGGGGTGACCCCAGTGGCAGTGAACCTGGCAGCGGCAGTGGATCTGGTTCCAGCGGGTCCTGGAGGAGCAGCGCAGCATCCAGGTTACGCCGAAGTGGTGGCGCAGCCAGGTCCACCAAGGATCCAGCAGGGCTAGCTGTCTGGCTGGAGAGGCCAGAAATGCAGCGCAGCCCAAAAATGCAGAAGAGAACATTGAAAGTTTTCTGACGGCGTTTGAACGCATGGCTACAGTGAGCCAGTGTCCCATAGCAGAGTGGGCAATCTACTTGGTCCCTCTTTTAACGGGAAAAGCTAGAGTGGCCCACATAGCCATGGGCATTGAGGATACCTTATGCTATCAGAAGGTCAAAGCAGCCATTTTGGTTAAGTATGAAATTCACAACGAGACTTACAGACTGAAGTTCTGAGCAATGGAAGTCTTACCAGAAGAGATCCCCAAAGAGTTTTACACATGGCTAAATGAGCTCTATGAGAGAGATTTCTATGAGATCGAACATAACCCCAGCACAGCTCAAGAGGCAGTACTCCTTGCTGACTCCATCACAGCTCGTCGACATTTCAGATCCTACCAGATGGGAGGGGATCAACCACCAAGCTCATCTCCATGGGGTAAGTCTGAGGGTGGTCGGGCAAGTGGTCAAGGCAGGCAGTATTTGAGTTATCCCAAGGACTCAGTTGGTCGTCCCAGAGATTCCGGTCCCATTATCCATCCAAGCAATCCAGTAGCACCCAGTTTTAGCACTAGACCAGCAAAAGATCCCCTAGTGTGTTATCACTGTGGCCAGCCTGGGCACATTAAGCCTAAGTGTCCCCTGAGGAAGCCTAAAAACACATATGTATGTGGTATAGGTAGGCAGGAGAGGCAGGGTCCAGAGCACCAGTGGGAGTCGTTGATTTGGGTGGGAATCAGGGGGAAAAGGGTGCAGACTATGATTGACACCGGGAGCAATCAGACTCTAGTCAAGGCACACCTAATTTCCAAATCTGATATAATGCACAAACACACAGTAATCACACGTTGCATCCATGGTCGCAATAAAACATATCCAACAGCAGACATTTACCTGGAGGTTGAGAGGAAAGAGTACCTGGTTACTGTTGGGATGCTGGAGGACTTGCCATACCCCGTAGTGTTGGGGAAAGACATGCCAGGGCTAGTACAGCTTTTAAATCTAGAGAAAGCATGTCACATGGTGGTTACTCGGGCACAGGCATCAAGGGACAGTACGTGGGATGAGTTGCCATTTTCTCACCCCACTAAACAAGTAAAGACAAGGAGCCAGAGAAGGAGGGACAGGTTTCAAGGGACCCCAATGCACGAGACAGTTCCCATACCTTCACTGGAGAATAGCGAGCAGGTCACAATCCCAGCAAACATCAGGGAATTGCAGAGAGCCGATGTCACCCTTACTTCCTTCTACAAGGACTTGTTAGAGGATGGTGGTGGTAATGCGGAAGGGCCCAAGTTTAGGCTTAGGCAAGGCATACTGTACCGCCATAGGGAAGAGGGGGAGCAGCTGATAGCGCCAAGGGATCTCAGGGAAAAGGTGATAAGAGTTAGGGCAGGTCACCTAGGCCAGAACAAATCATGGGAAAGGGTTGCAGGGAGGTTTTATTGGCCAAACATGTATGTTCAGCTGATACAGTACTGCAAGTCTTGTTCCAAGTGTCAGCTGACAGCACCGGGAAAGAAGGGTAACAGGGCACCGTTAATCCCTTTACCCATTATAAAGTACCATTTATCAGAATAGCAATGAGGACTTGAGGAACTATTTGTGTAATGACCCTTGTACTACAACAGCCAGACTTTAACCAGCCTTTCACTGTGCAGACATGCTTCTGGTGTGGGGCTGGGTGCTGTCCTGCTACAAGGAGAGGAGGGCAACCAGAGACCAGTAACATTCCTGAGCAGGAAGTTGTTTCCCCGGGAGTGCAGGAGTGCCTTGGCCTCAAGTGGGCAGTGGACTCTTTGCACTACTATCTGGTGGGAAAGAGCTTCACGGTAGAGACGGACCATCGGGCCTTGCAATGGCTTCACAAAATGAAGGACACGTACCACCGTATTACCAGGTGGTATTTGGCTCTGCAGCCATGTAGCTTTCAGGTCAAATACAGGCCTGGGTCACAGAATGTGACTGCAGACTACCTGTCTCGAGTTTTCGAGGACGAAAACATTTGAAGGAGGGGGGTTATGTGACGAAGCGATCGTCACTGGTTGTACCGATGGTACAGCGCTACGGACTAAGTGCCACTGCATGAAAGCCGACAGACTATTTTAAACATCACATGGACATTTGTGCATGTTATATATATTGTTTTCTGTATTCCCTGTCAAGTCCATTCATCAACCCCGTATCGTCACAACCAGTTAAGAGTCACACAAGTCATTTAATGGCTCTGCTCACTGTTTATTGTTTGCTGGCACATTTACAGTTGCAGTAGTTGCATCGTTTAGGACTTTCATTACATCTGTGATCTTATCTGTACATTGCTAGCATTGTACTCATTATACATATCAAGCCATAACAGTCACTCATAATCTCAATAGTCATTCATTCACCTACCGGTGCTCTCCCACGTTATAGAGCCAGTCGGAATTCACTTCCTGAATTTATAGTCACGGGATCGTGTCGGGTTAAGCCATTGCGTTAAAGGGAGAGGGGTATTATAAGGTGTTCGTAAAAAACCTATTATATGTGTGTAAAATATATGAATGAAGTTGTGCTGTGTTTGTATTATGTTAGGGGATGATAATACACCTTTGTTTTGTGTTAATGTGTGACAATGAAACATAAGAAAAATGTCTGTATGTATGTATGTAAATATTCTGAACAATTTACTGGTTGTTTAAAACACATTGACATCTTTTAAAGTTCTGATACTTGTTTCCAACTGTCATATGACAATATCCCCAAAAGGTAGCAAAGTGCACTTTGAGAGGAGTCAAAACTCCAACCAGATGACAAGTAGTAAAGTCCACTCACACAGCTCCTCATCCACTATCATATTATTGCGTCAATTAAATCCCCCAAAAAACAAAAGCTGCAGTACAACTAGAATGTGTTGTCCAGTTTCTTTTCTTAATGATTAAAAAACATAAGTAAATAAAATAATATTATGAATAATTCTGAATAGTTTTTTAACTACTGTTTATACGAATATGATTCGTCTCACGCTATCTAATCCCACTTGGTTACCAAAACATATAACATAGGTTATCAGGTGTTGTTTGGGGTTCAGAAAGCACTATAGATAGCCACCATGCTAGGCCTTAACTTCTTAACACATTGGCACTGCAATCTAATATGATAGTAGATAGTGACATTTGCTAACATTTGTGATGCCAACAGACCTCTGCCCAGCAGCAAGAGGACGTCATTTTGCATATGACATATACTCACAGGATGAGCCTTTAGTTCCCTCTCTCTATCTTAGGACAACCTACTACTTTACAATATGACATAGTACCAAATATGACATTTTGATGAATGGTTCCACCTAGGAACATGACAAAATCTCTTCCCCATATCCTCACTCTTTCCCCTAGCAGAAAACACAAACTACAGTGTGAACTCTTCCATAGTAATTTATTGTAAATTGTACATCATAAACATACAACATAAAATCAAAATCTTGATAGTTCACACAAATTATTTGCAATGAAAAGTAGGGGAGTAGCTGGTGTGAAGTGTTGGGTAGTGTTGGGTAGTGTTGGGTAGTGGTGGGCAGTGGTGGGTAGTGGTGGGTAGTGGTGGGTAGTGTTGGGTAGTGTTGGGCAGTGGTGGGTAGTGTTGGGTAGTGGTGGGTAGCTGGTGGGTAGTGTTGGGTAGTGTTGGGTAGTGGTGGGTAGTGTTGGGCAGTGGTGGGTAGTGGTGGGTAGTGGTGGGTAGTGTTGGGTAGTGGTGGGTAGCTGGTGGGTAGTGGTGGGAAGCTGGTGGGTAGCAGTCAGTAGTCCTCTACACACCGCCTGATGCCTAACATTGTCTCCTGAATGAATCCCCCCTCTTCCTTTCACTCCCCTTCTCAATCGAGCTTCCCTCCCTTTCCCCACCTTAATATCTTGCTCTCTCCTTCTCACACTGCCATGTTCACTATGTCAAATCCTGCTCAACAAATCCTGTTTTCAATGCTCTGTGTCTATGCTTATCTACAAGACAATTTCTCCTCATTTTAAATTAGGTATAGAAGAGAACAATACAAACAAAAAAAGATGGAAAATACAGACAGCTTCAGGAGAACGGTGTCAAAGAGAACACCAAACCATACTTAACTACAAAAGCATCGACCACACAAAGACCAAAGAGAAGGAAAGAGCAGACATGCTGGGATCCTCAGGAAGATGATAATGGTGTAAAGATGACCATTATATGGTTAACTAGAACATGTGCTCAGTAGACCTTTGCAAAGAACTCAGCCTGATCTAAGTGGGCGTGGCTTGGAGGGAGCACTTAGCCAATGCAAGCCCATAAGGCCCCCCTATACAGATTTTCCAGAAAGCAGAAATTGGACGGAGCTGGGATAGGTCGCCAAACAATCATCATGAACCCTTGACAAACCTTTCAGCATAACTTTTGGTGGTGTTACGCAATCTATGTAAAGTTATGCACATTTTTATGATGCCACACCTCCTTCTGGCTGATTAGCATGAAAAGTGAATCCGTTCTTACTTGGTACATGATCAACCTACCCACCAAATGTGGTGCAGATCCAAGCTCAACTTCTGAAGATACCCTGCTCACAGGCACATGCCTCGCCCACAGCCACGCCCCCTTTGGCAGATTAAAGTGAATCACTTCTTACTTGGCCGACAACCAAGCTAACCACCAAATGTGGTTCAAATTTGTGCACAACTTCTTGAGATATCCTGCACACAGACGGACAGACACATAGACGGCGCAAAAACATAACCTCCTTGGCGGCGGTAACAATAGTTGTGATGATAGAGATGAAGAGACTGTTGATGGGGGGGAAATTGGGATGATGTCACAAAGAGGTTTAAAACCTATGTGTGACATCATCATCGCCGTTGATCAGAAGATCATGTTAGCTTTAATCTCACTCTGAAAGCACAAATCACACAGCAGAGAGCACACAATAATCATTGTATTATTCTTGGGACCCATGCGTTCACTGTTATGACATTAATATGAAGTGCCTGGAATAGATTTAACTGAATTTGTATCTTGAAAAAACACTTTTCTGCAGGTTCACTTGTATGTATTGTATGCGTTGATTGTTTACAGTCTCACTTGTAAATTACTTTAGGTTAAAGTGTCTGCTAAATAATTAATGTGAATGTAATTATTAATTGGCAACAGAGAAAAAAATTAAAATATGAAGAGAAAGTCAGGATTTCAGATTTTATTTTGCTAGAATCTGTTGACTTGCTAAGTAGGCCTCCACAACAGACCTACAAATGAACTAAATGGAACACAACATAGTGCGAGAACAAATTTCTCCTTTAATTATTTTGTAATTTTGCTTTTTAAATAAACAGCTGTGCAAGCCAGGAAACGTCCTTAATCACACAATTTATCAGTGTCAATTACAGCTTCCAGGCAGAATTAGTTAGTATCTGCAACTGACACACACACACACACACACACACACACACACACACACACACACACACACACACACACACACACACACACACACACACACACACACACACACACACACACACACACACACACACACACACACACACACACACACACACACACACACACCTCCTTCCCCAAAATGGCCGATTGGTCCCCTGTGTGTAAACCCAGCGAAGGGGGACCTTGTCTAGCTCATGAATCACTATTCTATTTACCCAGGACCAATTCTTATGTCGTGTTAGCAAGTTTTTAAATCTCTCCCCTCTTTCTGAAGTGGATGTGAAAGCTTTCTAGCAAAGACACATAAGAAGACTATTTCAACAAGCGCGCGCACACACACACACACACACACACACACACACACACACACACACACACACACACACACACACACACACACACACACACACACACACACACACACACACACACACACACACACACCTTCAAAATGAACAGAGAACTGATATTGATCCCAAAACAAAAATAGTTTTTAGTTCCTTCTGTTTCTAAACAGCAAATTAGAGAACTTGGTGTAGAAAAAAAACGACCGTAAAACCAGCAATGACGTTTTGAGAGAGGGGAAAAGCTCATGACTTAAAGACTAATGACAATATCTTCATCACCCAACCCCTTTGGCTATATGTCTAATACGAGTTTAATAAAACAACAGATGAAAAATTGGACAGAGCAGCAGGATATGAGTTCAATATATTAAGCCCTTCTATAATGAACATTATTGTAGTCCATGTATGATCTAGGTCATCATGAATTCAGTTTCATGCAGTTGATAAAATCTATAAAGCACATGACATTGTATGACGATGAAGAGAATAGGTAGTAGGCCTACGGTCTTTCTAGGCTGACCATGAAGTGAGAATAAAGAGCAAGTAGACAGAAAGGGTATTGTTATAATATAACTTGATTATTATGAAAGAGGAAAACATGTAGGCTACTCATAAGAACCGATAGGTCTACATGCAGTTTTCCGTCTGTCTGTCGGTCTGCTCTGGCAACTGATGGCTTTCACATTGAAACAGACTTTATAATGAGGTCATGTAATTTCAGTGTAAAATTCGTTTGATTTAGTCAGTGATAACTAGTTGATGTTATAGGCTAGTTACATACAAATAATGCAATATAGGCATAGCCTACATAATACTGGCCGTACAACTAGCCTATACAAAACAAAAAGTTCACTAGTTATTCCGATTTAGGAGGCTTATGGTATTTACAATTTGACTTGCGCATTATACATTTTGCTCATTGCCCTGCACCTTATTATTTTACAGCCTTACCTTTGCACATTGCTAACTCAAATTCAACCATAATTTTGTATTGTGATTATAAACAATACTTATATATCTGCGGCATCACATGTCAGATCGTATTGGCCTTTTCCTGCGCAGTAAAACCGGTGCGCTGCCGCACCAGGTTTCATGGAGACCCCAGTCAAATGTTAAGAGCCCACTGGGGCCAAAATAAACAGAAACTTTATCATGACCTCATATTACGAAAAGCAAAACAGTAAATATTCGGTGACTTACGTCTTCTTCTCTTTATCGGATGTCATTCTTGTTATGCAAACAAACTAGTTGAAATGTCGTAAATCCCACCAAAGTTTGGTCCAACTTCTGACACAATATTCAACTGGAGAGAGATGCTGTTCAATTCAGGTCAGGGTTGTCCAATGAGCCTTCAGCTTGTGACCCGGTTGCGACAGACAGGCTACTGAATTACTTCTTAATACTCAATTCAAGTCCAACAAGCGAGTTGGACTATTCTCTAGGGCTGGAGGCAGAACAGTCTCAGAACACTGCTGAGGATTGTTTTGCCTTTCGCCCGGTTCACCCACAGATACGTCCACGCTGGTTCGCGGTTAAAGAAACTGGCGTTACTCCGCCGCTTGCATTCCACTCGGCCAAACTTTTCTTCGGTTCCTGGTGATCTGGAACTCTCTTGCACCCTTGACCGCAGTTCTACTCTCTCTCTCTCTCTCTCTCTCTCTCTCTCTCTCTCTCTCTCTCTCTCTCTCTCTCTCTCTCTCTCTCTCTCTCTCTCTCTCTCTTCCCCCCCCCTCTCTCTCTCCCCCACCCCCCCCCCCTCTCTCTCTCCCCCCACCCCCCCCCTCTCTCTCTCTCTCTCTCTCTCTCTCTCTCTCTCTCTCTCTCTCTCTCTCTCTCTCTCTCTCTCTCTCTCTCAGCCGGCAGACAGGAGCAAATCGGTTCGAGGACGCTGATTGGTCGAAACCACCGCCAGGGACCGCCTCCTCGGTCCCCGCCCCCCTACGGCCAGTGTCGTAGGACTACCCGCCTGCTGTCATGTCAGAGAGACAGCTCACGGATCCTATTCAGCGTGTGGCGAAATTGCGCATGCATTATTGTTTAGGGGAGAAAATCCCATTTCACCTTGTTGTGGAAGGCCTGTACCACCATAGATGCTAAAGCTGAATCGTACAACCGTATAAAGCAAGTCATTTGTATAGGCCTGTTGACAGCAAAACACATTAACCCTATCAAAAGAACAAAGGTCAGATTGAACAGGGTAAACACTTCGGAACAGGCTTTAACTGGAATGTCTGACCCACAGTTACATTTAATGGCGTTGTTAAAAATATGGAAGAGAAATCCTTATTGGAAATAAATACACCATATAAAAAGTATAGCACCCTATCAAAACAATACATTGCTAAAACTATAAATAACACATTGAACATTGTACTCTGATAAATG
Source organism: Lota lota (assembly GCA_026745465.1). Classification (NCBI taxonomy): domain Eukaryota; kingdom Metazoa; phylum Chordata; class Actinopteri; order Gadiformes; family Lotidae; genus Lota; species Lota lota. The sequence continues at coordinate 492,048 of JACYXH010000256.1, forward strand.
TATTAGTTTGCCCAGGATGTACAATTATCAAAACATGTAAGAGTGTGTGCATCCAATGCCCATCGTCACATTGTAGCAAAAGTGGTGCTGCATTAAAAACTCACTGATAAAAATGGCAATTACACAAAATAGGAATTCATAGTTTTCCTTCTATTAAAATGTTTTATAGTTGATAACAATTGTCATTATAATTTCAATCAGTTTGTGTTTTATTAAATGAAATGTATCTTGAAACTTTCATATGGTGACTTAAAACTCTCATGCAAAATGTATCAAGGGATGCATGGAAGCAGATCTATTTCAAATATTAAAAATCCAAGCTTAGCTGAGTCAACCCATGAATATCAGGTTCCATGTCTAAATGTCTCCATGTTAAATATATCCGTTTGTGCAGAATTGCTATCATGGTCAGAGGTAAATTGTATTTATTATCTATATTCAACATGGAGTTGAATAAAAAATGTGCACACCAGTTTAGTTTTCAACATCATCATATTTAATGGGTTTCAAAAATAATTTCACTACACCTTTAAATCCTTATAGAATACAGTACATATGGAACCCAGCAAAAAATAAATAAAAATAAAAATAGCGAGCTTCAAACCTACAAAACACAACGGAGAGGCTGGAACGAAATGCATGAAGTAAGCGTCTATCCTCGTGAGACCATCCTGATCTCGCGAGTTCACTGTCTGTTTCTCTCATTGCAAATCGCAAAATCGAATATCTGGATGGTCTCCCGAGGCAAACAAATATCACATATGTGACAGAATGTACATATGAAGTTTCACAAATTAAGGACTTTAAAACAACCTTAAGCGTGATAATGAATTAACAAGATGAGGGGTACACAAATACTTCTTGTATGCAGTTGGTTCATTTAATTTCACCAGCTATAATTGGCTTTATTTTCAACATTATGGACACTGCATGAGTCAATGTAAAGGGACTTTGATGAGATTGACGTTAGTATTTGGTATTAAGCATTGAGCCATCTATGGGAAGAAAAGTGCCATCTGCGTCAGTGTTAAAGGAGTGTCTGATGATCCAGATTACAAACCAAACGATGTCGGAACAGACAAGACAAGAATACAAAAGACAAGAAAGAGGAACGATAATATCTTGGTAAAACACTAAATGAAATTCTGATGAAGCTGTATACGGCCAAATGAATATGGGAAACAGTGCCTTCACAACAGCTTAAAATCTGGTAACTCTCGAAATAGTCAGTGGAATACCCCCGTACCCCTTTAATATCACCATCATGTTCTGAGTGGCTGAGTCTACATATAATAGGCCTATGCATTGGGTTGGCTTTGTGAAAAGCAACAAGACATTTTTGCTACGGGTATCGCTACCTCTAAGAGTTCCACAACTGTTGTTTATTATTAGAAGACAGTGCTACCAATCGGTTGGCTCTTGCAGTCATACGGTGGCGGTCCGACCTGTTGCGTGGTAACTCACCTGTTGCTGAGATAAATATGCAGAGCACGCACTCACAAACACATTTCTCTTTAGGTTTCGTTTTGTCGGTTTGACACTGTGGAAAATAAGCTCAGAGAGTTCTGCTGTTCTGAAGGCAGGAATCAAATCTCAATCTTATATCATAAATTAAATGTTTGTTACAGATTTGCATTATTGATAGAGGGAAGCACTCTCTTTATCTTTGCAATGCCCAGTGTCACATGTCAGCACTAATTCTGGAGTAGAACTACAATGCAGCCAGACGCAGTACTGGCCAGTGTGTTTGTGTGTGTGAGTGTGTGTAGGTGTGGGTGTATGTGTTTGTGCGTTGGCGTTGATTTAAAGGAAGCACTACGAGCAAAAGAAAAATATGTAGGATGGAGATCAATCAATAATGACAGATAAAAAATAAACGACAATTCTTTTTTTTTAAGGTCACCTATTTTACCACCAGGTGATTAGCCATGACAAACCTTTTCACGATTCTCCCTTTAGTGACATCACACATGGGGGTGTCCACCCAGATGTATGATGGATAGATCAAGCAACAGTGGATCCAGTGGACTGAACCAAATGGTAGGCTGATCTATCCATCATACATCTGGGTGAACGACTGCCATGTGAGATGGGAATGGCTAATCAACATCACACACGGTTGGTAAAATAGGGGCCCTTTAACAAACGGCATGTATTGCACATGGAATTCAATGTTGTCTGTAGATTCAATTTAATACAATAATATATCCTATGCTTGAGCATGCAAGGCGAGGTAACACCCGCGGGGAGTGTTCTCCAAAGGGCTCTGCTAGCTCAGTGTATCTTATATACAAGGTATAGACAATATACCTAGACAGTATAGACAAGAAAGAAAACACACACAAAACATATTTTTAGCCCCATGTCCTCGTGAGTTTGGTTGCTTTGCCGGTAAAATAAGGATCTACCGTGCATGGGCACAAAGAGTATCCATTCAACAGGTTTAAATAAAGGAAAGCATCATACAATTCTCTTCAAATGGGCAACCCCACTGTCTCTAAGCTATATGAACACACACACACACACACACACACACACACACACACACACACACACACACACACTAGAATAGATACATTCAGATAAACACTGGCGTTGACACAAGCAAACATAATCATCTAAATTCAAACACAGGACATTCATTTGAAATCACACGCACACACACACAGTCTGCAGAGAGCTATCTGCAAAGGTCTTGAATAACTTTATATTGTCAAGGTAATCCAAGTGGTCTTCATGTATTCTTCGTTGTTACTGTATGTCATACAATCACAACAAAGGCTCCTGGATCTGCCGTTACCGCTAGCGATGGCCTGTTAGTGTTCTGCATGTTGCTCAGGCAAAGCCCCCTGCTACCGCTGCTAGGAAGCTGAATTCGTTATTTTTTTGTTTTCGTTTTTTTCAGGATGGCATAAAGTACCGTTATGTTTCAACAAAGGATAACAATACACACAATGCAATATGAAAGGTAAGTGCATGACAAATTCCAGATGTTTTTCATGATGTCACACAGGTTTATAATTTCTCCAAAAACAACCGTATTCTGCGTAGTTTTTGGTTCTTAAGAGTCTAGAAATTCTGCCTTCTATTAATTTATAACCTGGCACCCTTAACATTATTGTCACTTCACTGATATTCCTATTACACATCAATACTGCATGAAATACTTTTTTTTCCAAGACCTGATTTTTTGGTTTAATACAATCATTGGTTCCATGAAAGTCTCTGCATTCACATATATACGGTTCAAGGAAGAAAACATTCACAAAACACATCAAAGTTACAGACAGTTTACAGGATTCAGCACATATACAGAAATGTAAAATGTATTAAAAAAAAACTATTTCGCTCTTTTGACAGGGCCTTGCACCCACTAAGGTAGCATGCTAAGAATGTAAACACACACACACACACACACACACACACACACACACACACACACACACACACACACAAACCACCCTTCATTTGATTTGCTACTCTCACTGGATCATCAGCCATGACAGCGGGAGGGGGGCGTGTCCTACAGCATTTGACCTGCACTCTCTCTCTCTCTCTCTCTCTCTCTCTCTCTCTCTCTCTCTCTCTCTCTATATATATATATATATATCTCTCTCCCTCTCTCTCTCTCTATCTCTCTCTCCCTCATGATGTCTCGAAAAATGAATGGATAATGATGATGAGACATTCTCACCACATATGAGAAGGTGGAGGAAAAGGAGGAGGGGGGGGGGGGGGGGGGGCTGTTGTATGCAGAGTAGTCTTGATTCCTGGATTGGAAGAGGACTCATTCCAGAGGCCTATGTTGCTTCAGTCAGCACTGTTTCATGGACACTCCGTGTAGAAGATCTGCATGTGTGTGCGTAAGCAGGATTTATTGTGTGTGTGTGTGTGTGTGTTTGCATGTATGTGTGTGAATAGGTATGTGTGTGCTTTTGTCTGTGAGTGTGTGTGTGTGAGTGTTTGTGCATGTGTGTGTGTGTGTGTGTTTGAGTGTTTGTGCATGTGTCTGTGTGTGAGTGTGTTTGTATGGCAGGCATGCGTCTAGGCCCCAATTTCCTCTCCAAAGTAGGAGAAGCCTTTGAACTCGTCTTGGTTGATCTGCTTGATGATGGCGTCTTCCACGGGCGTCAGAACTGGGTCCTCTCGCGTGAAGTCCTGGTCAAAGTTGTTGACGTCCCTTTTGGTTTTCTGGAAGAGGGGGAAGGGTGTAAGAAAGATGATATAATGCGTCTCTATTAAAGGTGCTGTAGGTAAGATTGAAGAGCTATTATTCTAGTGTAATCTTTTTGAAATGACATAGCCACCTGTCAGCTATTAGTTAGTCAAATGTGCTGTGAGAATATTTATTCTGGTTGTCGCCTGCCTCTGTATGAGACCATTACGATTCTAGACTGCTCCCGGCTCATTTCTGACCAATCAGGGCATCTCTTCCCCGATTGGTTTGGGACATCCATCTTGCCTGTCAATCACAGGTGTGTGAAATGCATCACTTCTCAATGGTGGAGAAAGGTAGGGAGGGAGGGAGCAGCTATTTTCTGCTGTGTCTCTTTACAACTCTCAAAGCTTACCTTCAGCAGCTTCAAAACATACGTCTCGGTGATGCAAGACGACAACTATGGCTAGAGTCCCAATGATTGGTCAGTTTTGATGACTTGAAGACAAGTGTGTAAATACTATTCCTATATAAAATAAAAAATAGGACTTACGCCTTAATGCAGAAAAAATATGCAATAAGGATCTTCAGTGTTTTTGAAGCTCCTTATTTCAGTTAATCGGTTGGTGTCCCCCTGTGTGTGTCTGTGTGTGTGTGTGTGTGTGTGTGTGTGTGTGTGTGATTCTGTGAGGACTTACAATGCGTGGTTTAAAGGGTGGCCTGATCTTCCTCTGCTCCAGCAGGGTCCAGTCTATCTCCTTAAAGAAGGGGTGCAGTTTGATGGCCTCCTCCAGCCCCTGAGCCAGCACGCAGCCCAGCCTCTTGGTAGGACTCTTGGTCATGAACTGGACACACATGCGGAGAGACGAGAGGAAAATAAGGGGAAGATGATTCTTGGACGAATTACACAAACATGTTCCTGTTTAATGCATTTAAACTGCAAATGGATTGATGGACAGTGCACAAAGGCACCAATATGTGTTTATCTTATAAAGTAAAACGATATATCAGCTCACAATTGTGGTACCTATTCATCAGGCATATTTGTTGCTTCCTCGAAGTGAAAGGTCAGATAGATACAGAAGGTATTGAGTCGTAGCTTGTGGAGTTTTCAATATATCGCTAACAGCAAGCTGTTTATTGAAAGCAACAAGGACCAGGTCAAATGAAGAGTGTGAGTGTTGCGAGGAGATTGGCCCAAGTTCTCCAATTTTTGTTCTCAGGTATTTTAAGAGCTGCAACACTGTTGAGAAATCCCTTTGAATTTTGAGTTGTGACTACTCAGCATGTGTCCTTAAAAATAGATGACATGGGTGGCCAATCAGAACAGAGGGCTGCGGTCAAGAGTCCAAGTCTAAGTCCTCTCAAAGATAAACACACTCACTTTCCCACAAGGCTTTGCATTTAAACTCCATTAACAGAGTGAACATGAGATTTTACGAAGGGGAGTGGGTGAGCAGATAAACAATTGGATTGATGGACATAGGACACAATCGATTATTTTTCCCCGTCTTAAAAATATCTTATAAAGAGAGAATGAGAGAGAGACAGAGAGAGAGAGAGAGACAGAGAGAGAGAGAGAGAGAGAGATATTTTCACTGTAAATCCATGTTTAAATCTGTATTGCATTGTATTTTAGACAATTATTTGTGTCTTATTTTATGCAAATAAAGCCCGTTAACTCTTGAGAGAGAGAGAGAGAGAGAGAAAGAGACAGAGAGAGAAAGAGAGAGACAGAGAGATAGACAGAGAGAGAGAGAGAGAGAGAGAGAGAGAGAGAGAGAGAGAGAGAGAGAGAGAGAGAGAGACAGAGAGCGAGAGAGAGAGAGAGAGAGGGAGAGAGAGAGAGAGAGAGCGAGAGAGAGAGAGAGAGAGAGAGAGAGAGAGAGACAGAGAGCGAGAGAGAGAGAGAGAGAGGGAGAGAGAGAGAGAGAGAGCAGGTAAAACACTATAAAAACCCAAGATTAAAGTCAGACACCCCACACCCTTCCCTTCCTGCAGACCGGAGCAATCAGGTGTGTGTTCAACGGACCGCTTTCAGGATGGACACGGCCTCCTTGCCCAGCCAGACGGGATACAGCACGTCATCGTGGAGGATGGACTCAAACAGGTCGTCCTCGTTGTCCGCCTCAAAGGGAGGCTGGCCCGCCATCATCTCGTACATCAGGACCCCCAGAGCCCACCAGTCCACAGAGGGGCCGTAGTCCAGCTCCTGGAGGATCTACAAACACACAGACACACATTACATTAGTACACACACACACACACATACACACACATATTACATTTACACACACACATACACGCACGCATGCACACACAAACACACACATTATATTTACACACATACACTAACATACGCACACACCAAACACACGCCCACACACTACTACTGAAGTTCCTACTTCCTACCTGTACAGACAGAAACAAGTCACACATTGAGTCATTTACGTCGTGAGGTTATAAAAATACACACTGTGTGTGTGTGTGTGTGTGTGAGGGTGGGGCCCTTTGTGTGTTTGCACATCTATTTGTTGAGACGCAATGAAACTCAATTACAACAACATAAAAGCTCATTTATTGTTCTTCCGAGGCTAGGCGTTACTGATGCTTCTGTATCAACGTGTGCTCTTAACAGTAAAAGATGACTGTGTTCAGACACACCGACTCACCCTGGCGCACCCTTAAAGAAATACACAAAGAAGGTGTGCGTTGAGGGCTGACCTCGGGCGCGATGTAGTCCGGGGTGCCGCAGAAGGTGGCGGTGGTGACGCCGTCCAGGATGCCCTCCTTGCACATGCCGAAGTCGGCCAGCTTACAGTGTCCCTCTGCGTCCAGCAGGATGTTGTCCAGCTTCAGGTCTCTGGTTGGGGGGGGGGGGGGGGGTGGGGGGGGGGGGGAAGACCCACAGAGAGGCAGGTCAACATTTTGCCACTTCCACATGAGGCAGGTTATGCAGAGTCATCGTTGGGTTTGACGTCGTTTCGGACCAAACAGTTCTACTATGTTGGAGCAGAACTTCTGGGGGGAGATGGCACAGATCCTGGGCTGGAAACCGAAAACCGTTTGGTTTCCTGTTTTGTTTAGAGATATTCTACCGGAGGAAACTCATTGGGGCGAGTGGATGACGCTTCCAATAAGTGGATTTCTAAATTGGGGAGTCTACGCTGTTGATTTGAAACCTTTAAACCTTTTTTTTTACAGTTTACTACTGCTGGTTGTGTTAGCAACAGCCAATTACACGCTTACAGATCCCGGCCTCCAGCAACATCATTGGTCAAAACAAATATGATGTGAAAGAAAGAAAGTGAAAGGCCCTGTTCAGCCAGATTTAAGATAGGCTGCCATCATACTTTAGATTAATGTCTAAAGGTGTGTGTGACTAGTTGCAACTACACATGCTTCCAAGATAGCAAGATTAGGAGATTGAAAAAAGTATTGATTTTCTTATTTTCTTATAGAAAAATGTATTTAAAGATGCAGTGTGTAGGATTTAGTGGCATCTAGCGGTGAGGTCGCAGACTGCAACCAACTGAATACCCCCCTCACCCCTCCCTTTCCAACGACCTTGGAGAAAGTATGGGGGCCTGCACTGGCCTGTAAGTTGCAAGTTTGTACTCCCAAAAGGATGTCATCGTCTACAACAGCATCGAGTAGCCAAGTGTCAAGTGATATGGTTCCTTGATAGATCTATTAATTGTATTATGTCATTTAGTCTGTAAACCTATAGGTCATAGCTTACAAGCAAGATAGTGATCATGCAAAACAAAACATTATAGAGCTGTTTGTCCTTTCTACTGTAAAAAAACATGGCGGTGCAACATGGCATGCTCTGTGAAAGAGGACCAGCTCTCTATGTAGCTATAATGGGATCATTCTAATGTAACAACCATCCTTATTTTCACGGGATTATACACTAATAAAACATACTCATAAATATTATATTACCAAAGTCTTGAAGTGTTTTGTTTAACCACTTTCTATTTTCGTTGGTAGATAGCTAGTTTTGCTTGCCCAAACATAAAACTGATCAATCATTCTTTTTTATTTTTGTCTTGCCATATGAAAGGTTAAAAATATAAAGCTGGTCACGAGAGAGAGAGAGAGATAAGGTGAGTAAAGAGTGATGAGTGAAGACAGAGGTGAGCGTGGACTCAGCCGCTCCCTGCTTGATGGTTGATTGCTACAAAAATGTCAACATGTTCTCCACACTGTCTTTCAGTCTGAGCTCAACAACCCTGACATTGGCTGTGTGTGTGTGTTTGTGTGTGTTTGTGTGTGTCTGTGTGTGTGTGTGTGTCTGTGTGTATGTGTATGTACATGTCTTAAATCAAAGGCTTATGCAATTGAACCCTTTTTCAGGCAACCCCATCCTCCCTTAAAATGTTGCTGGTGAGGTGACACTTTGTTTTTCCATCCCATAATGCTGCGCTGCACCTGGCAGGTGTAACTAATGGAAATTCCTACTGTGGAGTTACCATGACGATCTCTCATTGAAGACTTACAGGAATGTAACCAGAACAAATGTGAAATCAGTTGATTTCTTTCTTAAAAGAAACAGATCTTTTACTTTATAATCAGGCATTTTCCAGTCTTTCTTTTGACCCTCAAACACTACTCAACACTAATAGTGGACTTTGTATTTGATGATTGCATTTCCTGATGATTCAAAAATGTTTCCCTGCAATGGTACGGCATCTTACCCAACAATGCCCTGTCTGCCAGCGTCTGGTATAGAGATACATGTGTAGGCTTTAAAGGGCTGTGTTTTATCAGCGGTGCATGGCAACATTCAGAAACACCCACTTGCTCAGAACAGTGTTAGTGGAGCGATCCTCACGCTCCACTAACACTGTTCTGAGTAGCAGAGGTTGACGCCATAGCCGAAGCCAACGCCAAAGTGCACCAACACATCCAGTCTAACGAAGAAGAGGAGAGCATACTTGTTGACTTGTTTATCCCACGCCTATTCTCTCGGTGGGGGGGAAATGAAAGTGGCAAAATACTTAATAGTGTTTGCCTTCGTTCACCTCAAGGCTTAGATGACATTACTTTTGAATTGAACACCTGCGGCCAAGAAATAAAACCCAATTACCATTGGATTGTAATAAGGAGACCTTTTATTACACATCACATGGCTTCAGCCATATCTCATCTATATTTCATCTCATGCTGTTGCAGGTGTTTATGTAGTGTCATGGAGCAGGCCGTCTTGATTGCGTAAAGGTAGAAAAATAGGACACTGTTGTGGAACACATGGCACATTTTGCTTGCTGGATGCCAGAGTACACACATGAATGTGCAGTCAGAGGATGGTCGCAAATGCATTTTCAATGGTCCTAATTATTTATAATGATTTCTGTAAGCGGCATGTTGACTGAGAGCAGATCACATGCTCCCTGCACTGCTGTGGCCACCACTTAGGGGAGACAACGTAGTTTTTATTACACACAGTCAGGTTCAATGAAGGGCCTTTCCATTATGTTATTTTGAACTAATCCTAGAGCACTATGATAGCCAATCCTTCGCAGTCGCCCCTGCCTTCATAACCTCCATCAATATGTCCGTCCGTTCTGAACATTATGAAAGCAAATATAGCTTGAAAAACACACCAAAACATATACATCGTCAGAATCTACAGGTTTCATCAACCGTTGCACAGATCGGTGAAAGGAATGGAGGGCAGGATAACATGATCCATATAGTACATATGCATGAGTCCTGTAGCCGTTACAGTCAGACAACTGTATGTTATATGTGATAGCTCTTTAACATGAGTTTCAACAGAGCGAAAAGGGTATGGAACAAACGACCAACGAGCAATTCAAATAGAAGTAGATGTTGATTCCCATACTGGTCAATAGTGCATTGTTACTACTTCTACACACCTCTATTTGTGTATATAATGTACTTAATGTTGTATGTGTTTATAAATACACATTCATGTGCAGATTGAATGTATGTACATATACACATGAACACAGATAACTGTGTGCCAGTACTTGGGTTAACTTGCATCGCATGGCATTCGTTTTTCCTTCTCCGAGACCCGGATAAACCTGCATCATCACACACATATTTTAGGTTCAGCAGAGTTCAAGCAGTCCTACTATGTTACGGCAGAACTTCTGGGAGGAGACGGCACAGAGCCTGGGCCGGAAAACTGAAATAAACTGGTGGATGAAGTGGATGAAACTGTAAGAAGGTTTTTTATAATAAGTGAGTTTCTACAGTGGGCAGTTTACACAGTGTGGATTTATGTATTATACTGGATGTACTTAATTTTAGTATTGAAAGTTGAATCTCTCCTCCTCTGTGACATTAACAGACTTTTTTCGTATGGAATGAAGACAATTTCTGTTCAGGTTTTGATTGACTTCATCATTTATTGATTTATTTGCTTCTTTTGTTTTATGGAACCCTGTTGCTTTTGTGTCTCGAAAAAACACAAATAACTATACCCTAAAACCGATCGGAAGTGAGATCGTTTGAATCAATTTCCTGGTCTGGATCTTTGCTCCTTTGAAGATTGTGAAAATGTGAATACATGAAGGGGTGAGGAACAGGGTATGAAGGGGTTGGGCACCGAGGGCAGGGGTGAGGGGGAGAGAATGAGAGAGACAGAGATAGAGAGGGAGAGAGACACACAGAGAGCCAGAGACAGAGAGAGACACACACAGAAAGCCAGAGAGAGAGAGACAGAGATAGAGAGAGAGACACACACACAAAGAGCCAGAGAGAGATACAGAGATAGAGAGGGAGAGAGACACACAGAGAGCCAGAGAGAGAGAGACAGCGATAAAGAGGGAGAGAGACACACAGAGAGCCAGAGAAAGAGACAGAGATAGAGAGAGAGAGAGACACACAGAGAGCCAGAGACAGAAAGAGACACAGAGATAGAGAGGGAGACAGAGATAGAGAGGGAGACAGAGATAGAGAGGGAGAGAGACAGAGAGAGAGAGAGACATAAATAGAGAGGGAGAGAGACACACAGAGAGCCAGAGACAGTGAGAGAGACAGAGAGAGTAAAAAACAAATACTGATGACAGGTGATATAGAGGAGAGATAGCTACAATTCCAAAAAAAAACATAATTAGATAGCTAGTTGGAGATAGTGTGCAGCAAGTGTGTGTGTTTGTGTGTGTGGGGAGGTGTAGGTAGCAGTCTCCATATCAACTTGGTTATCCTCTGTTTGCAAGCAATGACAGGTATGCAGGCTACGCTCTGTGCTTGCGTGCGAGTGAGAGTTGGTCGCTTGTGGTTTTTGGCCTCCAACAAAAGTTAGACAAATGAGAATAATCACTTATATTGGCAGGGTGTGACTAGAAATGCAAAGTGTTACGTCTAGTGTTGACAGCTGCTCATCTAGACAACGGGAGCGTGTGAAACCGATAAATGATAAACAATATGATGACATATGATAAAGAGATTTGTTAACACATTTGTTAACATAATCGTTTTATATAGTCAAAATGTGCTGATTGATTTTCTTGTTATTTGACAAATGTGTTAATTGAATAGCATATTGAAATGTAATGTGTACGTGTGTGCATGCATGCACGCACACACACACACACACACACACACACACACACACACGCGCGCGCGCACACACACACGCACACACTTGAACTCACTCACCTCACTATATATCTCTATCTCTATCGCTGTAACTGAAGCCTGTGCTGCACAATAGTGCTACATTATAGATCCATGGTTGAGAAACAGGGGCGGGGCCTCCTTAATAGGGGCTGTGGAGACAACAATGTGCTGTGATGTGGCCGCCGCCGCCGCAGCGGGCTAGCTGTTGCTGTGAGACCACATAGTCGGAGGTGCTTTTGATACATGCAGGAACCACAACAACAGACCAGTCTCACCAACCTTCCTGTCCCCACAGCGGCCCAGAGAGGGAGAGAGAGAAGGGGGGAGGGAGAGAGAGAGAGAGAGAGGGGGGAGAGAGAGGGGGGGATACCGAGAGAAAGAGGAGGCGAGAGAGATAGAGAGAGAGCGAGGGGGTGAGAGAGAGAGGGACAGACAGATGAAGGGAGAGAGAGAGAAGGGAGGGAGGGAGAGAGTTAGAGAGAGAGAGAGAGAGAGAGAGAGAGAGAGAGAGGGGGGGATACCGAGAGAAAGAGGAGGGAGAGAGTTAGAGAGAGAGAGAGAGAGAGAGAGAGAGAGAGAGAGAGAGAGAGAGGGAGAGAGGGAGAGAATGAGGGGGGGAGAGAGAGAGTGAGAGAGGGAGAGAGAGGGAGGGGAGAGAGAAGTTTAGAGAGAGGGAGAGTTGTGGGAGGGAGAGAGAGTGAGAGGAAGGGGAGAGGAAAGGGAGTCGCTAAGATAAAGAAATAAATAGTGATAAAGCGATGGAAGAAGATGCACAAAACAACACAAAATGAGATAAATAATGACCATGAGAGAAGGCAAACTGGGGTGGGAGAGAGTTTGGCTGAACTTGGAGCAGCAACATATTCAATTCAAGTAAAAATAAGACAATCATTGTTCCAAAAGTGTACATAATAAAATAAATCACATAAACGAAGGAAGGAAACGAAAAAAGGACAAATCTGAGAACACAGTGAAAAAAAGAGAAGGAAAAAAGATCTCAGACTCTAGCTGTGTGAGATCTGACCCAGCAGTCAGTCTGGCAATGAAATGGTGACGAATCAAGGCACTATACACTTTTCACCTTGTTCACGCCTGCTTCCTTCTGGGAAGCCTTTCCACTTGTGTCTATGTCCCTATGTGCCTATCTGTGTGTCTGTGTTGCAGCAGAATCCCGACAGTAGAATAAATGTATATA
>JACYXH010000256.1:510000-525000 GCA_026745465.1 Lota lota
ACACACACACGCACGCACACGCACACACACACACATATGGAAGGCCAAAGGGGTCATAAACACCTGGTCAGGCGTGTGCTTTCTTAATGGTACACGAAATTTCATGTGCAAAACAGCAAAAAGCACGTGAAATTTCACGTGCAAATTTGGTGTACCAAAGGGTGCGCGTTAACACGTTCACTTAGGCACACAAAATTTCACGTGCTTTTCGGTCACAAAGAAAACGTAGTAGAGTCATTAGTAGAAGGCAGTCATTTCTTGGCCAATGTTGTGGAGAGCTTGTATATTAGGACTGGTTTATGATGAGCAGCATCCACTCCCGGGTGTCAATCAAAACACCAATAGAATAAAATCCACACGGACGGCAGGAGAAAGTTTGACAGTGTTTTATAGGTTTCTCGAGATAATAGTTGTGGTTATTTACATCACGGACGCACAACTGAAATCACCAATAACTTTCCAAACTCCACACAGTGGAGCAGTGGCACAAACTGCCACTGCTCCGCGCCATGTTAGTTACAAAATGGGTACATTCGCAAGCAGCGTGATCAGCTACATTGACCAATCACATGCTTAAAGCGGTAGCCCTCATTAATTAACATTAGCTATTGGTCCGGCAGCGCAGCTACTTGGAGCCTTTTATACAGCCGCCCCGAAATGTACAGAGTACATTTGCTACGTTCAAAGGTGACCGAGTCTTATCCTATAGAGGGTTGAGGGTAGAGCTGTCCCTTTCTTCGCCGGCTGGAAGGGCCGGGAGGACCACCAGCCGAGCCACAGGCCGTGTATAGACACGGCCCTTGATGCTTACGTCCACCGACCTCACATGACCATCAGCACTCGGGTGAACCTTATTGACATGACCAATGGGCCAAAGGGCTCTTGGCAGCTAAGGATCGACAATCATGATGACCGAGCCTTCGGCTAGGTCCACTGGGGATTTCTGCCACTTCTGGCAGGTCTGCAGACTAGGCAGGTAATTGCGGATAAACCTTGACCAAAAGCGGTCTGCCAGCACTTGTGAATGTCGCCAAACTGTTTGGGGTCACTGGGTCCAGGTCAGTAATGCCAGATGAAACATAGCCTAAAGGCTTAGCATTACGGATTCCCTCCACATCCAGGAGGACAGTGCGAAGAACCTGTTCTGTAACTGGCTGGGCACCTACAGTGGTGTAGAGCGCCGTCTTGACTGATCGGATCTCCCGCTCCCATACTCCTCCAAAGTGTGGGGCTGCAGGGGGATTGAAGTGAAATTGTATCTTCTATTTTGCCGTCAGCCTTTGCAGCTCAGGAGACATTGCTGCAAAGGCTTCCTGCAGTTCCTTCTCTCCTCCCTTGAAATTTGTTCCCTGGTCAGAGAACAGCTCTGATGGTGTCCCTCAGTGTGCGATGAATCGCCTGAGGGCCATTAGGAAGGAGTCAGTGTCAATGGTACACAAACGGTCTAAGTGTACTCCTCGTGTCGTGAGACACTTGAATATTACTCCCCATCTCTTCTCTGTCCATCGACCCACCTTCATCTGCAGTGGCCCAAAACAGTCCATCCCGGTTGAAAATAATGCAGGCTTGTGCAGATGAAGATGTGCTGGGGGTAGATCAGGCATTTTTGGAACTGCTGGTCTGGCTTTCCAACGACGGCACTCAAGGCAGGTATGCTGGTAGCGATGGATAGCCTCCCGCCCCCTTAAGATCCAGAAGGTATGGCGCACCTCGGCGAAGACCCTATCTGGGCCAGGGTGCCGCAGCCTACAATCAAAATCCTGGATCAGGAGTATTGTGGTGGGGTGATGGGGGTCTAGAAGTATTGGATGAACCATTGTTTCCTCAAGGTCTTCTGCACGCCTGAGTCTGCCGCCGACACGGATGAGCCCACTTGACTCGTCAATCTCGGGGGACAACGTAAGCAGACGGCTACTGGTGGAGATGGGCTTCCCATCCTTAAGGAGCCGGAGCTCTTCTGGGAATACATCCTGCTGGGCCTTCCTTAAGACAAGGATTTCTGCGTTATGGTAATCCCCAGCAGCAGGAAGACTACTATGACCCGCCACCCCGTGTAGGTCCTGTACTGTGGCATCCAGCAGCTCCTGCCAGGTGGTATACTGACTGACATCTGAGATGGGGGATTCAGAAGGTAGACTTACGGATCTCGGAGGCGTCTTCCTCAGGTCTTGCATTTGGCTTCACTGGCCAGTTTTCTGGGCTGTGAAGGAGGAATGGGGGACCGAGGCTCCACCTATTAGGCTCAACAAGGGTTCTCAAGGTCTTACCTCTGGTGATGTCATCGGCCGGATTATTTGCTGAATCGACGTAGCGCCAATCGCAGCAGTTGGTCAGCTCTTGTATTTCTGCCACCCTGGTGCCAACGAAGAACTTGAAGCCACAAGACTGCAACCAGGAGAGCACCGTGGTGGAGTCTGTCCAGAGGATTTTTTCATCAATCTTTAAGGTGAGTTCACTCTCCAGTAACTTGGTCAATTGGGCTCCAGTGACCGCAGCACAGAGCTCTAACTGTGGCATGGAGTGAAGCCGTTTGGGAGCAACTCTAGACCTGGCCAGGAGGAAGGACAGATTAATCTGATCTTGTCCATAAATCGATCTCAAGTATACTACTGAGCCATAGGCTTGCTCGGAGGCATCACAAAAGATGTGGACCTCCCTGGTGACACTGGACTCGTCCACTCCAGGGGGTAGATATGACCGAGGTAAGGTGACTTGGGGGAGGATCTGCAGTTCTCCCTCCCAGTCTGTCCAAGCTTGTAGAAGGTCTTGGGGAAGATGTGGGTCATCCCAGTCACGTTGCTTACTCCAAAGGTGTCTAACCAGCATCTTAGCCCGAGTGGTGTAGGGCAGCACAAATCCAAGTGGGTCGTATTGGCTTGCTAGTACTTTATAGATATTCCGCATATTTGGTTATAGGGGACAGGGCAATGTTTATACCCCAGAGTGTCTGTCAGCTGAGCCCAAGGGTCAACTCGAGAGGGTCAGCCTTGTCCTGAGCAAGCCAGAGTTCCAGACTGTCTGACCGGGCCTCTTTAGGTAAGTGACTCACAACACTCTTTATGTTGCTGGCCCATTGACGTAGTTCGAACCCACCAGATGCCAGGAGCTCTCTAAGGTGGTCGACCAACTGTCTTGCCTCTTCTGGAGTGTGCAGGCTCTGCAGGCAATTGTCAATGTAGAACCACCTTTCCACTTAGAACTTTACATCATCATCTGGACAGCTGTGGTCGTGACGTGCCGTTGCAGGGCGTACGCTGCTCAGCAACGGCTACAGGTGGTGCCAAAAGGTAGCACCTGCCACTCGAACACATCTGGCGGTTCAGTCACATTAAGGTCACGCCACAAAAATCTTAGAAGAGGATGATCTTCAGGGAGCAGCCAAACCTGATGAAACATCCCCTTGATGTCTCCACTTACAGCCACAGCCCGCTCTCGGAACCGCAGCAGCACTCCCAGCAGCGATGCACCCAAGGTAGGGCCAGGCAGTAGGGACTGGTTCAGGTTCTGGCCATGATACTGGAAGGAGCAGTTGAATACAGTACGGTTCTTTCCGTTATGACTCACCATGTGGTGGGGATGTGCCACGATTCGCCTTCGGTGAGCACATCGGCGCTGAGTTTCTTAACGGCTCCAGCTTGGATAAGCTTCTGTTTCTCATTCTTATAAGCCTGGGCCCGATCTGGGTCTTTGACAAGATGTCTCTCTGTGCTGCGCCGACTTGGCATGACTGACTCCTTCGGTGCTTGAAAGGAGGACATATTCCCTTTGCGAAGCAGAGGGGTTGCATATCGTAGTACTCCTTCCACCTCCATGCGGACAGTCTTGACCTTGAGGAGCTCCGCCGCCTCATGGTCCTGCTTCGAACGCGTAACTTCCTTCTCACTCCTATATGGTAGGGTGTCCACCTGCCAGAGCCTCTAGACATGTTGGAAGAGCTCCGAAGCTTGCTAAGTAGGTATTGTTGTCAACAAACACTGTTGCGGGCAGAGGGGGTGTCCGATACATTTCGCCGGGCCTTGGAGTGTCCACCCCAGTCTTGTGTGGATGGCTGCAGGATTACCTGGGGGACCAAGCCTGACGGGCTCAATCTGGGAGAGGAGATGTGGCTGATCGGCCTCAATAAGTACAAGGTGTTTGGCGTTATTGAAAGGTTTAATTGGCAGGCCACGCAGGTGTTTGTACTTCCTCTGGAGGTTCTCCATCAGGTATGAGTGGTCTGCCAGCCCAATGCGGTCCGCAGTGAAGGCCCCCTGGATGAAGTAGCTGTTCTGAGGTTTGGCTGTGGGAGAGATATGAAATGATACTGAAGCCCCACAGAGTGTCTGGATGTCCTGTCGAATGGTTCGCAAGGGAAGGTCTTCAGGGTTCCCCCGCAGACCGAGTTTCTTCGAGGCTGCTGGAAGAATCATGGTCCTCTCTGATCCGTCATCAAGGATTGCGTAAGTGTTCAGGGAGTGGTCACCATAGTGGACGATCACTGGGATGACTTTCAGCAGAACACGACTTCCCTCCGCTGGTCTGTCTAGGTAAAGTATTTTTGTACTCATTAAGCAGCTCTCCTCTTTGGCTACATTGTGGGCTGTCTCCTTAGATGGCCTGGTGTTCACCTCATGGAGGACTTGTAGGTGCTTCCCTTGACACAGGCTGCAGGGTTTCTTTAAGTTGCACTGGGCCGCTTGATGGGGTCTAGCACAGCGCCAGCACCTCTTATTGGACCGAATCCATTCTGTCAGCTGTCCCTTTGACAACTTTGAGACCGCAGTACACTGGTTTAGGAAGTGTTCTGCGTTGTCACAGAATGGGCAGTATGTCTTTGCCTGTCCTTTATTCCTCTTAAAGGGGTCTTCTTGAAGTGTACTGGCATTTCCGTGGGTGTCCTTGGCTCCATGAAGGACGGTGACAGTGCATTTCCCAAAACGACTGTCAGGTTTGGCATATTGTCTGTCCTTCACCCCTTTGGTTGTGTCCTTTGGCTCATAGTCCTGATACAATGACTTATATCTGAGCCACTCTGAAAAGTCGTATAAGCTGAAGATGGCACCTGGCTCACATAGCATCGTGCAACGGAAGTCTGAACGTTACTCTGGAGGTAGCTTACTCAGCAGCCGGGCGACATGCTCAACATCTCCTTCTGGACCTAAGGTTTTCAACATGCCGACTAATGATTGCACCTGCAAGGCAAACCTCTGGAAGGCTACAGTGTTGCAATGTCGCACATCAGGTGAGTCCAGCACACTGGCTATTCTTTTGAGGGCGATTTGGTGAGGCTGACCAAATTTCTCATTAAGTGCCGACATTGTGGCAGTGTATGGGGTTAGTGAGTTCAGGTAGGAATCGGCAATCAACTTGGCATCTTCTAATTTCAAATGGTCCACCAGGATCTGGTATTTGAATAGTTCAGTACAATCGTGTGGTAGCAGGTTTTCCAACGCGATTTTAAGCCTGGCAAACTCGCTGGGGTTACAGTGACTAAAGTTTGGGATCGTTGGCCTTGGGTAGGTAGGTTTGGTCTGACACCACTGTATGGCTGAAGGGGGGCTGTACCGGGAGTGATGGCTGTGACCTCTGCCTCTGAATGGGGGGTGGTGGCGGAGCTAGTGGGTAGGCCTGTTCATACTGCACTGGTGCCCTTTGAGGTCTGGTGACTGCTGGGTAGCTTGGAGGGTAGGACCGCAAAGGCTGAGGAGTCAGGCCTATAACTGGCTGACTCAGAGTTGTGACTGACTGACGTGGAGGATTCTGTATGTCATCCAACTGTGGGATTCTCCTCAGTGCTGGGGGGGGGGGGGGGGGGGGGGGGGGGGGGGGGGATGTAGTAGGTTGTGATCAGTAAGTCCTACTGGTGGAGCTAGATGCGAGTCGGCAGCATTATATTGCTCTTGTAGGTGAAGCCGTCTCATTTGCTGGTGCACACTCTTCACTACAGGCTGGCTCTGGATTTGCTCCTCTTCTGGTGCTGCACTTAGCCAGGGTGGGGGTGCTGGCCACTCCTCTTCCTCAGTATCTATTGGTTCCCTACTGGCTCTAGGCTGGGTAGCTATAGAGTAGCTGGGGCCCACTATGGGGCCTGGAAGTGTAACACGGCTTGTATAACCAGAGGAAGGAGTATGGTTATTAGATTAACTAGCACTTTGAGACTGCCGATATCGGGAAGAATCCATAAACTCCCTCATGTCAGCTCGGAGCTCACAGCTCTTCTAGGTCGGCCTGCATGGTTTGCTGTGATTGGAGTAATCTTGCGTTCTCCTTATGGATTGCCCTCAGTTCCTCCTGGAGCCCATTGCGTTGTTCTGGCTTCATTGCGTATGTCGGGGAGTGTTCTCTAGAACCTTCCATATGCACTCTCTCCCCGAGAAGGTGTTGGGCTAGCTGAATTACCTCATAATGAGCAGCATCCCTCTGATCCTGGGGGCTGGCGAGACGAGCATATGGAGAGATGAGGGTTGTCGTCCTGGCAAATCCCTCTTGTTGAGACGGCCACTCCATTTCAGGCCGGTCAGTATGTTGGAACATGGGAGGTGAGTAACTATGTTGATAGCCGGCATAACCCACTTCATAGTCCTCAAGATGAACTGGCGGGCGTGTCTGGCGCCTAGGTCTAGCTCGAAGAGACCAATTGTCTGGTGAATATTCCATTGTGTTGGAGATAAATGCCGCTATCCAGCTCGAAGGACCAAATGTTGTGGAGAGCTTTGTATATTAGGACTGGTTTATGATGAGCAGCATCCACTCCCGGGTGTCAATCAAAACACCAATAGAATAAAATCCACACGGACGGCAGGAGAAAGTTTGACGGTGTTTTGTAGGTTTCTCAAAATAATAGTTAAGGTTATTTACATCACGGACGCACAACTGAAACCACCAATAACTTTCCAAACTCCACAGTGCCACTGCTCCGCGCAATGTTTGTTACAAAACGGGTACATTCGCAAGCAGCGTGATCAGCTACGAGCTACGTTGACCAATCACATGCTTAAAGCGATAGCCCTCATTAATTAACATTAGCTATTGGTCCGGCAGTGCAGCTACTTGGAGCTTTTTATACAGCCAATAACCAAATGATGGTCGGTGATTGTTGTCGTTTTATTTTACCCGACAGCGTTTTCAGCGATATCATACATGGAGATAAGCATCTCGTAGCCCTCGTAGATGAGAGCACACAATAGCCTTCTTTTTATTTCCTTTTGAAGTGTGACAAGCCGGTTCAAAGCACCGTATGGTGGTATGAGTTTACTCTAGCTGTGTGAGGATGAACCGGTAATGAAAACTAACTGCCTGAAATGCCTGACGAGGGCGCTATTGAGTTATTTATGGTCTGCAAGACATTGCTGATTGTCCTTGCCATTGCCCTGCTGTGTGCATTATATGACTGTCACGACAACCAGATATCACGCTTTTCGTTGTCATAGTCACAAAAGTCTCAAATCTATCACTTGAATCGTGTCCAGGAACACGAATGTCCGACTTTTTTCATGCTACACACAACAACATGCATTTCAGTTGGGAGACTATTTTGCTCATAATAACGGAAATGTATCTATTGAACTGTCTATTCAATTCAAGGTGGGGTGGGCGAGAATAAGGATATAGTGTGTGGCAACCCGGCTTCAGAACAGCGCCCCAGGCGGCTCAGGGGAGCGGTGGTCGAGGGAGTTTACCACCGCTCTCCGGAGGATCGCACACTGGAGTTCATGATCGTTGATTGCACTCAACGAAATGGGGGACACCTGCGACGGGGAAGAAAACGCAGATGTACGCGGCGCCCGGCGTGGGTTGAGGAAGGAGATCCCTCGGCAGTGACACGGGGAGAGCTGGGTGAGCGTCCGAGAATAGAGAGACGAGGAATCCGACAGTCGGCGAAAGACGGAGCGAAGAAGAGGAGATCCCTCGACCGCAGTAGAGGGAGGGCTGTGTGATAGCGCGATGATAGCGCGACGGAGAGCGTTAAGGAATTCATTTAAGTACTTTTGTTTTATGGTAGGCACGGCCTAACCTATATTATTTGTGGTCTTGAATAAATACACCTTGCTGGCTTCAAATGACTTCCGGCTTGTGTTCACTGGGGGGAGACGACCGAATATCCGAGGCGGGTTGCCACAAGTGTCATACACTCAGTAGGAATTTCATTCAGATACAATTTCAGAAGTGGATTATCAATGGTCAAAGAAAGATCTCTTTATAACAAAAATTGATATCGATATAACGAGATTTTTTTTTTCTTGTAACGACAAGAAAGTAAATGCTTCATGGTGTAATTATAATATGATATAGTGTGTCTTGAAACAATGAGACAATCTATAGTTGTGGGCCAGCAACATAGACGAAGACTGCCGAGAATTTCCGGAAAGAGCCACGTGCGAAAACGGCGCATCCAGGCCATAAACCACGCCCACTTCCGCTTATTTTATCTGAATACAGCACAGTTCACGTTGCTTACAAGAGTATGAGTTCTATGTAAAGTGTAATTTACACAAACCCAGATGAGGATTTATCACCACTGGTGCACTTCGAATTTGGTGGTTCTAGCCCAACCAGAAGTGATGTAATCCCTCCCTAAGAGGTCATGAATATTAAAAAAACACACCATTAATGGAAGCCTAGAATGACTTGTGAATAAGATAGAGACATCTGGTCTCTTTGATATGAATCAGAGCATTAAGGTCATCAATTTGTGGGCTCTAACTCTACAGGAAAGGTTCACAAAGCATCATCAAATGCTCCAATGAAACGCATTGGAAATACAAGCCGTCATCTAAATTTGTAGACAAGAGATGGAAACTTGGCCATTAGACCAAGGGGGTCTAATGGTCTGACCAACCAGGGGGCATCTTCGGATCGCTCTGTGAAAATCTTGAGTCTCTCAGCAGAATGGCGAACCCTAACCCTGAACCTTGAAAATAATGTACCCTTAAAATTACAGGTAATTAACCATAATTTAAGATTACATTAATATATTGTTTTTAAATGCAAATTTATTGTATTTGCACATATTCAAATGTGATTTTAAATAAAATGTAAGGTAATATTTTACAGATTTCTCCAGTTCAGGATGATGAAGAAATGCAAGTAAAATTACAGAAATCAGTAGTGTGTATTCCTTAAAATTGCAGGTCATTAAACATGAGTGGTTAAAGTGATTATCTGTTTAGGGTTAGGGTTAAGGCCCCCTTTTTGCAGACATGAGATTTTCACAGAGTGATCCCACTACCACCTGGTTGATAGGTGGTAGGCCAAGTTCTTATCTCTTTCCAATGACTTCAGATTAATTTCTTTTAATGCATTTTATTTCCAATGTGTTTCAATGGTGAATTTTGATGATGCTTTGTGAAATTGAATATATATACACTATATTGCCAAAAGTATTGGGACAGCCCTCAGAATCATTGAATTCAGGTGTTCCAAACACTTCCATGGCCACAGGTGTATAAAATCAAGCACGTAGGCATGCATACTGCTTCTACAAATATTTGTGAAAGAATTGGTCGCTCTCAGGAGCTCAGTGAATTCAAGCGTGGTACCGTGATAGGTTGCCACCTGTGCAATAAGTCCATTCGTGAAATTTCCTCACTACTAAATATTCCACGGTCAACTGTATCATAACAAAGTGGAAGCAATTGGGAACAACAGAATTCCAGCCACGAAGTGGTAGGCCACGTAAAATCACAGAGCGGGGTTGTGAGGAGGCTACATGAGTCACCTCACTGGTTAACCATGCACACCTGTGCATGGTTACACCTCGTTGGGCTGTACTAAGTGGGACTGAAGGGAGAGGGGCTCTGCCAGGGATTCTCTTAATAAGGAAGATAATGTTGAATGTTGATTGGTCAATTATATCAGACAGATGTGTAAGGTAAACATGAGGCATTAGCATGGTAATGGTAGGACCAACAGATAAGGGGGGTTATAAAGGGAGAACAAACTGCAATATTGTAAAGCACCCCTTTTGTGATGAGGAATGGTGCAGGCCAAGGGGGTATTTACAGGGAGAGTTTGGTGTAAAGTGTAAAGTTTGGTGAAGGGGTGATTATGGTGTGGGGTTGTTTTTCAGGGGTTGGGCTTGGCCCCGGCCCCTTAGTTCCAGTGAAAGGAACTGTTAATACTTCAGCATACCAAGACATTTTGGACAATTTCATGCTCCCAACTTTGTGGGAACAGTTTGGGGATGGCCCCTTCCTGTTCCAACATGACTGCGCACCAGTCCACAAAGCAAGGTCCATAAAGACATGGATGAGTGAGTTTGGTGTGGAGGAACCTGACTGGCCTGCACAGAGTCCTGACCTCAACCCGATAGACCATCTTTGGGATGAATTAGAGCGGAGACTCCGAGCCAGGCCTTCTCGTCCAACATCTGTGCCTGACCTCACAAATGCGCTTCAAGAAGAATGGTCAAAAATTCCCATAAACACGCTCCTCAACCTTGTGGAAAGCCTTCCCAGAAGAGTTGAAGCTGTTATAGCTGCAAAGGGTGGGCAGACTCCATACTAAACCCTACGGATTAAGAATGGGATGTCATTAACCTTCATGTGCACGTAAAGCCAGGCGTCCCAAAACCGTTGGCAATATAGTGTATGTCCTTGAGGCCCTCTTTAATATAAAAGAGACCCCAGGTCTCTAGCTCACTCCCAAGTGTCCTTGACCCCTAGGTCACTTACTAATTACATCACTTCCTGCATGGCTATATTTATAGCATAGGTCACTAACAGGCGGACCGCGGTCCGGGTCTGGACCCAGAAGCCGTCCCATACGGACCCGGACCTACAGCCAAAACAGAAGGTTATGATTTAAAACCTGACGGGGCGCTTCTGTTTTAACCGGCGCAGCTGGAAACGGACAGACCAATTTATTTAAATTAATTAATTTCAATTCTTTAATTAGAATTGCTACTAGTCAAAATTACATTATGGATATGTTGGCTTGGAATTATAACTAGTCAAAAAGGAATTGTTGATATCTACAATTGCTATTACCGCTACTGATTCAATATTAAAAGGGCTTGCCATAGTACCAAAGGGTACGTGTTACGTTCACATAGGCACACGAAATTTCGTGTACTTTGGTACACAAAATTTCGGGTACGTGTTAGGGTACATTTTAACACGTACCCTAACACGTACCCAAACTTTCGTTAAGAGTTTTGGAAGTATCATTAAGAATTTCCAAATATTTGGAATTTCCACAAAATGTCCACGAAATGTTGTGTGCACACACGCACACATGATGCGCACGCACATACACACACATACACACGATGCACACACACATACACACGATGCACACACACATTCACACGATGCGCACGCACATACACACACACATACACACATACAAACACACATACACACGATGCACACACACATACACACGATGCGCACGCACATACACACACACATACACACGATGCACACACACATACACATGATGCGCACGCACATACACACACACATACACACAATGCACACACACATACACACGATGCGCACGCACATACACACACACATACACACGATGCGCACGCACAGGACATATGCACTGTATATTACAACCACACGCACCACATGTTCCCACGTTCACCCCTCAGAGGCCAGCTGGGGGAGCAGGAGGGGGCGGAGCTTGAGTCTGTTCTAGGACAGTCAGTCCTTAAGCTCCTTCAAACTCAGACTGAGCACTTGAACGCCGAAAGTAGAGTGAATGACCATAAAGGATTTCTAATTTAGGATTAATATTATTTACAGTCTAAAAGGACACTATAGGATGAATGATGTACAGTCTAGTAGAGGATCCAAAATATGAACAATCTGAAATGGCGTATATCTTTCATATATTTCACAAATACTCTTAATAGCCAATCAACAGATCTGATTGCCATAAGCTGCACATAGTCCATAAGTTGAAGTTGAAGTTACCTTTGTGGAGGGGCATTCTTATCATTGTGTGTGTATACTTTAAAATGTGGCTAGTCCAGAATGGTACATTCAATGAATGACCACAGTGAAAAATGTTTCCTCTATTTGGACAGGGATTTGGTGTTTTCCATAGACTGGTACCTGCATGGCAGATGAAGGCAGGTCTTCAGCTATAAGCCCACTAATGAAGCAGTACAGGAGGACTTGAGTGTCAACCTAAACAGATACAGAAAGCTGTAGAAAAACCGAAACTGCAGTTTAAAATATTTGATGTTATAAAGTGCATCCTTCATTTTTATCAAGTTTTTTTCCGGACCAGAACAAAGGAAACTCTGACTTGTATGAAGTTGCATCTATATTAATTATCATTATCCTGCTTTAGTCTCACTCTGTATGTCTCTCTCTGTCCCTCCTTTCTTCCCTCTGTCTCTCTTTCCCCTTCCACTCCTTATTTCTGTCGATCCCTCCCTCTCCCTTGATCTCTCTCTCTCACCCATTAAACATAACATAAAGCATGAATATTACTTTTTCTTTTGTCTTTATCTTTCAAAGTACTCTTGTGGATCGTGTCAGGATAGAGTTTGCAAACTATAAAAAGGTTTGTTGGTGTGTTGAAATTAGTGCTCTTGTAAGATAATTATGCCAATAAAGGAATGGCTAAAGGTCAGGTCTCTGCCTCTCTCTTCTATTCCCTCTGTCCCTCCCTCCTGCGCTCCATCCAAACCACTCTCTCTGTCCATCCCTATCTCCTTCACTCCCTCTCTAGCTTCTTCCTGTCCATCTCTCTCCCTTCCTCTCCGTCTACCCTCTCTCTCCCTCCATGCGTTCCTCTCTCTGACTCCCTCTCTCTCGCACTTTCATTCCCTCCCTCCAACCCCTGTCTCCCTCCCTCTCCCTCCCTCTCTCCAGTGGACGAGAACAAAGGGTCTTTGAGGTACCTGGCTGGGTTCAGGCAGACCCTGGCTTTCCCTGCTCCCTCTGATGTAACAGCAAATTACAGCCCATTCAAAACAACATGCCTCCTCTCCCACCACACCCCTTCTCTGACCACCATCACACATTTACTATTTAGCAGACGCTGTCATCCAAAGCGACTTGGAACCATTCATACGCACACCGGCGGAGGGAGCCATGGAAGGCGACAGCCAACGTCTTGCTCAGTGACACCTTGACACTCAGCTGTGAAGAGCCGGGGATTGAACTAGCAACCTTCCGGTTACACGTCAACCCGCTCTACCTCCTTAGATAAGCCGACCCAATGACCACCACCACCACCACAACTCTGTCTTCATTTAGTTGGATCTGCTGTAAAGCAACATTCTACTGGTTCGAGAAGAGACAGATTGCGTGATTTGTTCTTTATTTTCTTTCACATTTCGCTCATTTCTTTCCCTTCTGTATTTGTACATTGTCCTCCCTCCACTCAACCGGGGCTGGTTTTTCTCCATGCGTCGTCACGTGTCTCTCATTGTGGAGGAGCTGGTCTAGGCACGCACACACATGCACACACACAAATATGCACGCAAGCACACACACACACATGCAGGCATGCATGTGCATGAGCACGCACATGTGCATGGACACACACACACACACACATACTTTCCTTCCTCCTCTCTCTCGCTCTCTCTCTCTCTCTCTCTCTCTCTCTCTCTCTCTCTCTCTCTCTCTCTCTCTCTCTCTCTCTCTCTCTCTCTCTCTCTCTCTCTCTCTCTCTCTCTCTCTCTCTCTCTCTCTCTCTCTCTCTCTCTCTCTCTCCCCTCTGTCCTAGCTGCTTGACTAGGGCATACGAGGCCTGGTTGTTTTTGCTGTTGTATAATGTTATTTACATTTCTCAGCGGTAATTAGTCTGATAGGGGCTCAGCTGCGATCCCAGAGACGATTAGCCAGGACAGAGGACAGGACGGGAGGGGTGGGGTGGAAGGAACCAAATAGAACATAGGTCATATAAAGTGCATTGATTTCCTATATGTATGTGGGCGCATGGGTGTGTGTGTGTGTGTGTGTGTGTGTGTGTGTGTGTGCACAATGTTGTTCTCTGCCTCTTTCACAGACACATACACAGACGAACGTGCACGCACACACACATACACTCAAGCCCTTCAAGTGTCCCATCAATATATTCAGAACACATGGCATAGCCACCAAACTGTTGACCTTGATGTAGAGAAAGAGGCTGCACATCACATGTGTGTGTGCACATACACACGCTAATACACAAACACACACCTACTCACACACACACACACACACACAAACATACATCCTCACACACACACACACACACACACATACACATACACAAACACACACAAACATATTAACAAACATTGACACACACATACACAAACACACACATCTTGGTTGTTGTGGGACAAGACCAGACACATCTCCTTGAGGCAAAAAGGTAGACCGGCCGTAAACTAGAGAGAGAGAGAGAGAGAGAGAGAGAGAGAGAGAGAGAGAGAGAGAGAGAGAGAGAGAGAGAGAGAGAGAGAGAGAGAGAGAGAGAGAGAGAGAGAGAGAGAGAGAGAGAGAGAGAGAGAGAGAGAGAGAGAGAGAGAGAGAGAGAGAGAGAGAGAGAGAGAGAGAGAGAGAGAGAGAGAGAGAGAGAGAGAGAGAGAGAGAGAGAGAGAGAGAGAGAGAGAGAGAGAGAGAGAGAGAGAGAGAGAGAGAGAGAGAGAGAGAGAGAGAGAGAGAGAGAGGTCATTTTGTCAAATGACGGCGAGTCATTTGACATTGTCCTTTAATTAGAAGTAGATCTCTGCCGTCATACCGTGGTGTACTGTGTGGGGTACATACTGTACCGTGTCGTCATACACACGTAAAATTCATGCATTCTGGATTTTGATCGTGAATGGGACTATTGTTCCCTCGATTATCGGTGAAGCAACAGCATTGGAAACCCAATGTGATGTGTGTTTGAGTAGCTGTCATGACCGCTTCCACAGACTCTCAGAAGATCAACACACTGCTTGGTCAATAGGAAAGGAGTCATGAAACGATCGCCTGCTGATTCACTGTCTTAAGATACAGAGAACCAATACAGGTTTCATCACGTTGGGCATGAAATCCAATGAGGTCAATGTAAAGCTGA
>JACYXH010000256.1:530000-620000 GCA_026745465.1 Lota lota
CCAAATTCCCACCCTGGCTCTTATACCAACATGGCCACCTAATCATTCTATGGCCACCAATTGGATTGTCTCATTCCTCATCTCGCCACTGTGATAGCCAGTGTGTGGTGAGCAGTCTGGCGCATCCTAGCTGCAGTGCATCACCCAGGTGGGTGCTGCTCACTGGCAGTGGATGAGGTGTTGAATCACCCCCCCCCCCCCCCCCCCCCCAACCCACCCCACACACGCATTGCTCGCTATGTAAAGCCTGTGTGTGACACCTAAAGAGGTGTCTCGAAAAGCTCTACATAAATGCGAGGAAATATGATTTATTATTATTTATTACGTTTTATCTTTGTGATGAGTCAGCCAACATCTTCAACACCAAGCTTTTGACATTACATTCATCTTTTTGAACCAAATTGTATCATTGTATATATTGTTGTATGTACATATGATCTATGTCATAAGTACCAGTTGCCAGCAACCTGTCAGACGCAATTGGCTAGACCTACGACCAATCAGAGCAATGTAACGTGTGAACAGAGCAGCAGCAGCCATCTTGGTTGTTTGTGAAAATGCCTCAACGGCGCTCCCATAGGGCGCTCCTCTGTACAGTCATCATATCAAACACGCCCCATAGTAGATAAACGCTTGTGATTGGCCTGACCCGGGCCAGGGCTGCTTGAAATCTGTCAGAACGGGAGAGGGGCCAGACGCATACGCCAGAGCAAATGAAACATTCGCTTGCAGATTTGTCTGGTTCCCAGGCTAGGGATATGGGGGAGGGAGGGAAAATCTGATTCAATTATTTTTTCAGCATGACTGTAATGGAATAATCGACCCTTTTCACAGATGTTTCATCACAGGACAAACACAGATGTCGCTCATTACACTAACTATGGATCTGCTTCTTTAATGTACCAGGGCTCAGGTAGCTTCACTAGTTTAGTCTGCTACCTGTGCCGTGGTACATAAAAGTAGCAGACCCATAATTAGTGTTATGACACCTGTGTATTTCCTAAAATGGCACCTCTGTGAAAAGGGTCTATAGCATATCATTGATGTTTGCTGAAAAACATGTAACTAATTTATGTCTTTGTTTCTCGTTAGCTAGTCTATGGGTTTGGGATTATGGGAAAATCACAAAAATGTGTCAATAATAACTCATTTGGATATGTATCAGTTACATTTTCATTAAAATGTTTCTGTTGACCTGTTTTCAAGTCTGCAGCCTGTTGCACCAGCGATACGTATGTTCTCTCTTAAGTTAGGGTGCAAAGTCCCCACTAAACGATACGTTGAAACTAGTTAGTTTGATGCTAAAGCTGTGTCGATGTTTGGCTGCACCACAGAGACGTCAGGTTTATCTTAACTACTCTGGCCACACTAACTTACTAAACTACGTTTTCACATCAGTGAAAAGCACTATTGCAGTGTTTATTTCTGGTTGTCTCTCGTGCCCATGGATATAAGGATATTATTATGGATAATTATTTAATTATTATTAATTATGGATATATAATAAGCTTGTGCCTTTGAACATTCTAAGCAACGGTGAAGAGGCTAACGGCTCATTTCTTCTGACAAATGTACTTATTGTAAGTCGCTTTGGATAAAAGCGTCTGCTAAATGCCCTAAATGTAAATGTAAATCTATCTCTAATTTCCAAAGTGTTTCATCTGTCACGGAGAACGTGTTGCAGACGCAAAGCAGCCGGGAACATTCTCCTCTCCTCCATCCCACTTCCAAACAATGCGCCATGGCAACCTGACAACCGCTATTTAATTGGGGGCCTTTCCACCTACTAAGGGCTAGGTGGAACATTTCAGTTGTAACCCATGCCTATGTCGGGACTATTAGAGCTGGTGCAACCCATCAAATGTTAGTAGCGCGTAAACTACGACCTTAGTTAGAAACGAAGTACAAACTAGGCTACGTTTGGCCTTCATGCATAGCTGGTGCAACCCAGTGCTGAAGTCTGAACGTTGACCTCTTGACCTCACCTTTTTCCGTCGCGCGGCGCTGCTGGAGATTTTGTCTGGGGTCACCCCTAGGTCAGAGAGCACCTTGGCGATACCCCTAGCGTCCACGCCGCAGTTGGGTGCCACGTTGGTCTCACAGCGCCTGTGTACGTTCACTTTACATACTGACACACACACAAACCGACACGCACACAGACACACACACACATGGGCAGACAAACACATACACACACACACACACACACACACACACACACAAACAGACACACAGAAACGCAGACACACACACACAACCACACATACATATGCAAAAACACACAGACACACACACACACACACACACACAAACATACACACAAGTGGACGTCACCACACAGAAAGGAAATATAGTACTTAAATACAGGTGTGTTGACGTGTAAACTGGCATACCGATTTTGTACTTCTGAGAAACAACCAATATGGATATAACTCAAAATGAAACATAAAGTCTATCTTGGTCCGGGTCAACCTATCTTTTATCTCGTTGTTAGCCACTGAATTCTACAGAATCTTCCAAATGTTAAACTATTTACATTTCCATCTATCTAAATAGAGTTCTGTAGCACGCCACTGGGTAACATTCATAATCCATTCATTGTGTTTCAGTGATATACATAATGTCACAGGGATCAAACTGTAGCAATGTGCATGCTACATGCCACCCAGGTAGCTGTCGCACTCCACCTAGGTGACTTTAACTGGGCTCCTCCAGACAAGGATGCAGGGCGGTGGGGTTGGAAATCGGGTTTATTGTAAGGTTGCAGACAATGATATGATACATGACGCTGGCGCTCCATGTTGCCATGCAGGAGATCTCTCCCTGAGTGTGTGTGGTGCAGCCTCACCCAGCCCCAGAGTCCAATCAGTCCGACTCGGGTGATAGCTGCTTCATCATCCGCACACACTCCGAAACGAACCAAGTGGGATCCTACCTTTACACTGGAGACCCTGTCGCAGCAAACCCCAGAGCAGAGAGCCACAGTGGTCACAGAAGGTGAGCACCTTGAAGTTGTGGATGCTGAACTTGTGGGGCATGTTCACACTGAACCTCTGGGAGCCAACGGGCTGTGTTGGAGGAGGAGGAGGAGGAGGAGGAGGAGGAGGAGGAGGAGGAGGAGGAGGAGGAAGAAGAAGAGGTGACACACAGCTCCGCCACCAAACAAAAACAACACACATCATTTGGATTAGCTGGATCATCTAAGGCAGGGTTCCCCAAACGTTTTCTTAGGAGGGCCAGATCACTCTGCCTGGCTCTTTGGGAGGGCCGGAGTATGTCAGTAACAGTAAATAGTACTGTTGACAACAACAGCTCTACCGGAATATTAACCCATTACATGTAATGATATATTTCAATCTGTTTATATAAAATTTTGGATCCGTTTATTTTACCTTGCCATGGCACATTGTCAAAGTTGTATATAAAACAATAGGGAGGTAACTAGAATGTTATTATTCAACCATTTTAGTGGAAGTAGTGTAATACATAAGGTTTGATAGTGAGGAACATTCTGAAAAAGTAGGGAAAAGTCAAATGCACATATTGAACAGCACATCTGTTACATTTAAATTAGGAAAAGAGTTGCAAATCTGCAAAACTGGAAAAGCTGGCATGTACAGTATGTATATACATAGATCCTGTATCCTACTATAATTAGGTTTATAACTAGGCCTAGACAAGGTATTTCTCTGAATCACTAAAATAGGTGACATTTGATCACATATGACAATTCAAGAAACAAACAAAGCTAGACATAGAGACAAAGCTTGTCTCTATGTCTCTAAACACTTCTCTATGTTTCTTAGTGTGAACTGTGGGCTTGCATCTTTCTGACGAGTAGGTTTGATGTCAGGCTGCATTCTGGTCACAGCCGATCTCAGTGAATGGTGCGAATGTTCATCACTGAGTCTTGATCTCATCTGACCTTTCAGAAGCTTCATTCTTGAGAACGTTTGCTTGCATATATAAAGTGCTGCCGAAGATTGTGCACATCTTGATACCGTGCCTTTTAATGTTCGCATAAGTGTCATTGGGTAGAGCGGCATAAAAGTAAATCAAACTGCCTGACTCGAATGCATCTCTCAGTGCATCACAGTTTTGTAAGTCGGCCAATTCGAGCAGAAGAGACGGCGGTGCCTCATCGATGTCCGCAGCAAATGGGTTCTGAAACAGACTAACGTCTATCGCGTTGAGATGTAGCTCACGGAATCTCAGCTCAACCTCTGTCTTCAACATTTCCAGTGCCTCCACGCACTTTGTGACAGGGAACGGTACCCGTGGGTCATCAGTGGCTCCATTTTGTGTTGTAGCAAGAGGAGTAAAGTTTCCCTCTCTCACCTGCCGCAAAAGCAGCTCTAGTTTCACCTGGAATGCCTTAATATGGGAGTGCATGTCACCGATTAGTTTCCCCTTGCCTTGTAGCTGCAGATTGAGACCATTGAGACATTCTGTCATGTCAGTTAGAAGGTGCCATTTCCACTCTGGGTCGGTTTTGCCTTTTGACTGAAGAAACTCGTCAACCTCGGGGAGCAGCTGATAGAAGCGCTTCAAAAACCATCGGATTTCCGTGTGGTACAGTGCATCTCCGTAATCGCACTCTAGCTCCGAGAGAAATTCTTGGAACTGCCTATGTTTGAGTCCGTTCGCCCGGATAAAGTTCACACATGGCACCACGACTTTCATAACAGTTTCCCACTCAACCCCTTTGCAGCACATCGCTTGCTGGTGGATAAAGGCAATGAATTTGCAACGGCCGTGCACGTCCTCGCTCATCCATCTCCCCTGTTAATGTGGCCGATGAGTCCCCTTGCAGAGCCAACCGTGCTCGGTGCTCCGTCTGTTGTTATGCTCGCTACCTTTGCCCAGTCAAGTCCCGAGTCTCCATTGGTTTGACAAACCTTGTCAAACATGTCTCTGCCAGTCGTTGCGCCTTTGAGGCTTTGTAGTGCTGCAAGCTCTTCGGAAACCTCGAAATGAGTCCCATCTACTCCTCGAATAAACATTGCAACTGATTGTGCACGTTGGCTCCCATCTCTTCAATTCTCAGTGTAATCGTACTTGCCGATAAAGTCACAGAACACAGGGCATCTTTTTTATCTGGACGTACCTCCTCTGTGATTGCGGTTAACCACTGTTTGACAAACTCACCTTCGGTGAAGGCCTTTCCGTTCTTAGCTATTAGTCTCTCGCCACACGACAGCCCGTAGGCATGACTGGTTCTGCTGAGCTTGGCTTAAAAATGTGTTCTGCTGTGTAGCTAGCCCACCCCTTAGTTTCTTGTCTGTCCACACTTGTCCTTGCAGATTACCATATTCATCTTTATGTTTTGTCTCAAAATGTCACAAATTCTTGTCCTTGCATTGAACAAAACAATTATTATCAGTCCATTGTTCGTTGAACACCTGGCACTCATGATACATTTTTAGTTTACGATTCATCTTTGACATTTCCTCTGAAAATAATAATGACAATTATCGAGCTAGGGAGGCAAAAAAATAAAACCACCTGTGACAATATTCTTGAGGCGCAAGACTGCGGCGGGAGCCTGTGCGGCACGAACAGTTGCTATGGTGATTAAATGGCAGTCTAAATATAGTAGCCAGCAGAGGAACAAATTGGGAATTTCAAGTGAAATGCACCTTAGGGCGGAAAGTGAAACTAAATAAACCAATAAATGACATACATTGCTTCGGGTTGAATGGTATCATAGAAGCATGGTGCTGCAGACGAGACTACAGTCAACATAAAGGTGGAGAACCGCTGCTCTAGAGGGTGGAGGTTAGGAGGCGGTGCTGCAGACGAGACTACAGTAAACATAAAGGTGGAGAACCGCTGCTCTAGAGGGTGGAGGTTAGGAGGCGGTGCTGCAGACGAGACTACAGTAAACATAAAGGTGGAGAACCGCTGCTCTAGAGGGTGGAGGTTAGGAGGCGGTGCTGCAGACGAGACTACAGTAAACATAAAGGTGGAGAACCGCTGCTCTAGAGGGTGGAGGTTAGGAGGCGGTGCTGCAGACGAGACTACAGTAAACATAAAGGTGGAGAACCGCTGCTCTAGAGGGTGGAGGTTAGGAGGCGGTGCTGCAGACGAGACTACAGTCAACATAAAGGTGGAGAACCGCTGCTCTAGAGGGTGGAGGTTAGGAGGCGTTGCTGCAGACGAGACTACAGTCAACATAAAGGTGGAGAACCGCTGCTCTAGAGGGTGGAGGTTAGGAGGCGGTGCTGCAGACGAGACTACAGTCAACATAAAGGTGGAGAACCGCTGCTCTAGAGGGTGGAGGTTAGGAGGCGGTGCTGCAGACGAGACTACAGTCAACATAAAGGTGGAGAACCGCTGCTCTAGAGGGTGGAGGTTAGGAGGCGGTGCTGCAGACGAGACTACAGTCAACATAAAGGTGGAGAACCGCTGCTCTAGAGGGTGGAGGTTAGGAGGTGGTGCTGCAGACGAGACTACAGTAAACATAAAGGTGGAGAACCGCTGCTCTAGAGGGTGGAGGTTAGGAGGCGGTGCTGCAGACGAGACTACAGTCAACATAAAGGTGGAGAACCGCTGCTCTAGAGGGTGGAGGTTAGGAGGCGGTGCTGCAGACGAGACTACAGTAAACATAAAGGTGGAGAACCGCTGCTCTAGAGGGTGGAGGTTAGGAGGCGGTGCTGCAGACGAGACTACAGTCAACATAAAGGTGGAGAACCGCTGCTCTAGAGGGTGGAGGTTAGGAGGCGGTGCTGCAGACGAGACTACAGTCAACATAAAGGTGGAGAACCGCTGCTCTAGAGGGTGGAGGTTAGGAGGCGGTGCTGCAGACGAGACTACAGTCAACATAAAGGTGGAGAACCGCTGCTCTAGAGGGTGGAGGTTAGGAGGTGGTGCTGCAGACGAGACTACAGTAAACATAAAGGTGGAGAACCGCTGCTCTAGAGGGTGGAGGTTAGGAGGCGGTGCTGCAGACGAGACTACAGTCAACATAAAGGTGGAGAACCGCTGCTCTAGAGGGTGGAGGTTAGGAGGCGGTGCTGCAGACGAGACTACAGTAAACATAAAGGTGGAGAACCGCTGCTCTAGAGGGTGGAGGTTAGGAGGCGGTGCTGCAGACGAGACTACAGTCAACATAAAGGTGGAGAACCGCTGCTCTAGAGGGTGGAGGTTAGGAGGCGGTGCTGCAGACGAGACTACAGTCAACATAAAGGTGGAGAACCGCTGCTCTAGAGGGTGGAGGTTAGGAGGTGGTGCTGCAGACGAGACTACAGTACCTCCTCCACGGTCTCCTCCTGTTTCTTCATCCCTGCGCACTTGGTGATGATCAGCTCATGGCAGCGCTTGTGTACCACGCACGTGCACACTGCAGAAGAGAAAACACGCGCGCACACACACACACACACATGCACACACACACGCACACGTATGCACACACACACACGCACATGCACATGCACACACACACACACACACACACAGGGCAGGGATCAGGTAAACGTGACGTCATGACTTAGTGTAGAGGATACATTGGTTCAGACATCAGTGTAGACACAAGAGTTCTGGTGCAAGAGCGGAGGAAACATGGATTTACCTTGACACTGGTAGCCCTGCTTTCCGATCACTCCCCTGCAGAGGCACCAAAGGTGTGTGTGGGCGCGTGTGTAAAAAGAGAAAGACAAAAAGAAAATGAAAGTGAGTACAGTATATCAAAGCGTTTCTTTAAAGGATCAAACAGCATAGCATTTCTTTTTAGTTGATTCAAACATCCCTGTGAAAACCATAGAGAGAGTGTGTATGTGAGTTTGTGCGCTTGTGTGGGTGCATGCGTGTGTGTGCGCGCGCGTGTGTGTGTGTGTTGGTCACATCACTGTATGTCATTCCCATTCCACCGGTGTCATATCCACTTGAAAGGTCAACAGCAATACATCCTGCGTGTTTCCTAAAGGGGCGACATGATGTTCAGGGTGTGTGAGGGGTGTAGCGCCCACCAGATGAAGTCCCTGCAGTGAGAGCAGTAGGTGGGCTGTCGGAGGTACGTGGCCATGAACTTGTGTCCGTTGACCTGGTGCACCCTCCTGCGCACGGCCCCTTGTCTCTTCCTGGGCCGCATGCGCTCCCGGAACACACGCTCCTCATTCTCACTGGAGCCCGCAGCAGCTGAAACACACACACACAACGCACACACGCGTGAGCGCGCGCGCGCGCACACACACACACACACACACACACACACACATGAATTGAGATGATCATTATCATCATTATAACATTGATAACAGACATGTTTTTTTAAAGCTTTTAACACCTTCTCTATCCAGCCACTAGATGGTGCTGTCATGTCATTGTTTTGAACGACGACTTTCTGTCGAGTATGCAGGTGTTGTAACAGCAGTCAGTATTAAACATACTGACAACTGCTCTGCCTCTGCCCCTCTGTGACTGATTTCAGAGGGAGTTCCCAGAAGAACAGAGATTTTAATTAATTATGTCAACTGGTAATTACATACATGGGAAATAGGACGAGGATGTGAGAGGGAGGAAGCAGGGCACGCCTACAAAAAGGGACATAATATTCATCAAAAAGTTGAAATAATAAAGGATAGAGAGAGGTAAGAGTTCACACACATTCAGAAACGGGAAGGAACAGCCATGACAACATCACATTTGTGTGCCAATTTGGATCCAAATCTACACAGTAATGATGATTAAGCATCTTCACACGGTGCCTGAGAGAAATGATACTGAAAATACGCTCTTCAAAATGACATGTCCTTGAATGACCTACATAAGTTCCGCAACTCTTTCGCATGCAGCTTTAATACAAGCTCGACAAAAAAATGGATGTCTCCTTAATTTGTATTTAAACTGTAGGATGACCAAGCAATTTGAACTTGAAAACACACACACACACACACACACAGGCTAAGGTAAGAGTAATGACATCTTAGAACAGCAACATTTCCAACTCCGCCCGCCCCAAAAAACTAAAATGCTAACCCTCACACTGTTGCTAGGCAGCAGCCATCAGTTGCTAGGCAATGGTGATGGGATATAGAAAGCGGCTGGAAGGGTAAGGCTGAGGACAGACATAGCATGACAAGGTAGGGAGTTTGCTGTGTGTGCATTGTGTGTGGATGTGTGTGCAAGCACGTGTGAGTGTGTGTATACATAAGTGTGAATGTGAATGTGTGTGTGTGTGTGTTTGTGTGTGCGTGTGTGTGTGAGAGAAAGTGTGTGTGTGTGTGTGTGTGTGTGTGTGTTTCTGTGGGTGTGTGCATGTGAGTGTATGTGCACCACTGCATGAATAAAAGTGTGTTCATCTGTGCATGGGATATGAGACCTCGCAATGCTTGGTGGTTTTCTGATGTTCAGCTGACTCCGTATGAATGAATTTTGACCCCAACCCAGCTACTGTCTACTAATGTCTGAGAGTTGTGGTGGGAGGATGGGACGGTCATGTGATGATGATGTGCATGAGGTTGGTATGAATCCAGAACAGAGCAGGATATTGTTGGCTTGTGATCATTATCCCTCTGTACTGAGGGTGGAAAACAACACTAACACCAAGCATACACATGGAAACCGCTGAGGACTCTGGCTACTCACTGCAAATACAGTGAATAGCCAGGTTTAACCTCTTCATCACTAGGCCTATTTCTGAGTGTTTTCTGAAAACAACATACCCAAAGTAAATAGAGTATATCTCCACAACTGCAATGGCTATAACATGTAATCTTGGTACCAAAGCAGAGTTAACACCTGTGAGGTTGTTGTGCAGGTGAAATAATCTATGTGGATACTACTTGGTTAGAGTGAATAAAGCTAGAACACAGCATAAGTGGAGGATTTCATTTCTGCCTGAAATAAATGTAATGTTTTAGATTGAATACCACCTAGTGCATTATCAGTTGGTAGCCCTATAATACTATAGGGCCATAGCACAACATCTGATGAGAACCTGGGTCAATATTTGATGCCAATAAATTGAAGTACAGCCAAGCCAAACAACCGCAATTGCAGTCATGCAGCCACCAGATGGCGATGAAGAATCCTCTTAGCTACTATACATTGATTGGAAACACTGTGTTTAATTGCAAAATGGTGCCCAGATATTGGATTATCCGTTTATTATGGTTTTATGAGATCAAACACAACTTTGATGACAAAAACAACAAAGGTAAGACATACTTGTTGTTCTTGATTGTCTTTGGCCTCTAGTTCAGCAAATTGTATTCGGTTTTGTGTATATCAAATCACGTGAAAAAGATCGCTTTTGCTGTGCATATGCATTTGCACAGTTATGAAATTCATAACTCTTTTTGTTACATTCTTGTTTGGTTTGGGTTGGAATTGTTTATTGTTTAGCGGTTATGATAAACCAAAAGTTGAGAATATAATCTTTCTAGGGGTGTCTCACATGTCTCATGTGGTTTAATGCCTTAAAATGTCTTTGCAATTGGGGGGAGGGGCTTTTCCCGGATACGGGCCATTTCGGTATGAAGAGGGTAAATAACCACAGTGAGTGTAAGAAGTATAGGCTTTTTACTAGATTGTGTATGTATTGCAGCATTAGCCACAGTACAGTACTACAAGTACATTTAAGTATAAATCATAGTATGGGTTGGTTTTGAGTGTGAGTGCGTGCGTGCGTGTATGTACCAATAGGTAGATGGCAGTTCTCGGCAGTTCTCAGCCCGTACAGTTACAAAGATGTTCTGTGGGAAAACGCATTTAACTACTGACAGTATTAAGGACTATCAATAGCTCTTCTGCATCATTATGTATGCACAGGCACCCCTGCCCGTTCAGCTGCACAAGCACATTCAGGCACATGTCCACACTTTTGGAAATAAAGAACACAAACACCAAGTAACTAAATTACGATGTTTCATCCAAAACATTGTCCTTGTGTGAACCCATCAATTCTTTCCTCTCCTAGTTCCCTCATCTCCCATTGTCTTTTGTTGTGTCTCTATCTCTCTCCCTCATCCTGTATCTCTCTCTCTATCTCTCCCTCTCTCTTCCTGTATCTCTCTCTCTCTCTCTCTCTCTCCCTCCCTCTCTCTCTCTCTTTCGATGATGTAACTCGTCCATTAGGAACATCCACTTTACTAATCAATTTATGACCCATCTTCCTCTTGCTTGCCAACACACATGCATGCACACACACACACACACACACACACACACACACACACACACACACGCACACACACACACACACACACACACACACACAATGTGCTGACTTATGCATACACAACACACAACAATTCTACGCCATAGTGTAATTTTTATATTATTATGATTTTTGATAATAATCAAGATATTGAATTCCTGGCCCTGTATTCCCCAACACCAGATAACACATTCCATGCAACACTCACTAAACATGGGCTTGTTCACTTGCTAGGTTTCTGTTGTTTTCTGTTTCAAGGTCAGACCCTATCTGGTGTTAAATAGAGATTTGTTTTTTGTTTTCATTCATGTCTCATGGGGTTGTGGTGTGTTGGAAAGTGGAGTAACTGTAAGCAGTTGGAGGTCATTGTAAGTTAATTTGGCCACACACACATTTGAGTTTTGTTTGGAGGCATGCCACACAAGATGGCCGACTTTAGGAGAAAGAGAGGAGAGCATAAGAAAATAAACTATTAACTGTGTCGAAGTTAAAGGCCTAGTTTAATGAAAAAATGACAGTATACGGCAGGACCTTGGAGGAAAGAATATTGGATTACTCTTTTTGGATTTACGATTGGACACTTTACATTAATGGAGTATTTTGTGTTCCCACATGTGGATTAATGGACTTCTGAAGTGAGGTAGGAGCTGTGGACTTCAACTTGTTTGTATATTTCCTTCCTTTTTCTCAGATGCATTGGACATTGTTTGCTTCAGCATTAAATGGACTGCCAATATATATTGTAATACAAACTGTTTGTTTATTTATTGCCCACCACAGTATAGCTTTAGCAGTTGTCTTTAGATTTAAAATGACTCTTTAGACTGTTAAACTGTGTCTGTCATAATGCTCTTCTGGACGGATCAGGTTGCTGGGATTTAAAAGTTGAATGCTTGATGGGTATTATGGTACAGGCTCGGGTGAAAATCGCTTAATAGGTTACCAGCTCGTTGTTGACAATGATGCTGATGCACCTGCATAGAAGCAGACTGCCAGAAGCAGTGGATAACACGCTGTCCAGTTAAATGGCCCAGCATACTGTAAACACGTACGTGTCAACGTTTCTATAGTTAACCAACTGTGTAAGTAGTCCTCTGTCCAGCATCCTTTTGTGTACGGTGAACTGTTTATCCTTGCCAGCTAATATCCTCTGAAACAGACACATGTTTGTGACACATTTGTGCACGTGGGCGTGCACGGCATTCCGACCACTGAGTCTTATTGATTGCATCGGTGGCCACCGCACATCCTGAAGACAATGTGAAATGACACTGAGGTCAAACCTTAGCTCTAGAAAGTATTTCTAAGTAAAATAGAATATTAGCATGGGACAAAGGAAACAAGGTACACCCTCAAAATACTGATTTGCATCAGTGGGGAAATTAGTTAATAATACTGGCAAAACCCCAGATCCTTTATTTACTATATTAAAAAAATATGTTATTTCTGATGGGGTGGCAACCAGTTTATCCTGTATTAAATAGTAATGTCATTATTGACGAGTGTTTTAATGTGGAAAACACGGCCAGTGTCAGTGACCTCTAACTCATAAGATGACATCACGCTATCTCTCACCGCTGTTCCTCTGTGAGTCTTATTCCCCTCTATGTCTATCCCTATTTCTCCTTCTCACTTTTTGTCTAACGCTACGCTAGACACAGGAAACACTAAATGTATATTTCCTGTTGCCGCCGTGGCAATTACATCATGAAAACATGTTGACTCATGTGCTTTCACACACGCACACACACACACACACATGCACTTCTGCATACACACACGCAGTTCTGCACACACACACACACACACACACACACACACATGCACTTCTGCACACACACATACACACACACACACACACACACACACACACACACAGAGGGAACTACAGTTCTAAAGATTATAAAATGCGGCTCAAATTTTTACACTTCAGAACAGATTTGGGATTAAGATTCAGGATTAGGATTAGGAGAAGCAATGGAGAGGGGAAGTACTATTTTAAGATGAATTTCAAACCTGTTTGTTACAAAGCCATGTGCAGCTAACAACCAAGACACACACACATCACATGAGATAGGTGGCTAAGGAGTGGGAGTGGGGGGAGGCACAGAGAGAAAGAATGAACGAAAGAAAGAGGAGGAGAAAATGTGCTTAACAGGGCCGTAACGCTTGGCCTTTAAACCAATTCACGAAATCCATAAGCGCCAACAGGGCCATGGAAAAAGCAATATAATGACACTTAGAGCAGGGACTCAGTTATACCAATGACAAAGTGGTAAAGTGGGTGGACTCTATTCAACCGGTTACACAAAGACCACATTGAAACAGAGGGCGATCTTGTGCAGAGATTACCTGATGAAAGAGTTGGCC
The DNA here is from genome assembly GCA_026745465.1 of Lota lota. Lineage (NCBI taxonomy): Eukaryota > Metazoa > Chordata > Actinopteri > Gadiformes > Lotidae > Lota > Lota lota. The sequence continues at coordinate 543,529 of JACYXH010000256.1, forward strand.
AATTGACAAATACTCAACACAATAATAAATGAGCACATTTAGATAACACACACTCGCATTAGCTTTTCATGGGCTGGTTAGTTCTTCTTACCTTCACTGGAGGAACCGGAGAGGTCAATGACCACGTACACCTTCCCCTCTGGCTCCAAGTCGATCTACAGCAGGACAACATCAGGAGTACAAGTTGAGTCAAAACAAGGATAAGAAAGAGAGGGGAAGAAATTTACAGAAGGTAGGCTTGAATTAGAATGTCCTTGTGTAATGCTTTATGATAGGATCCATGTTGAAAACTGTATATGTGTCAAGGTAACTGTTGTCAAGGTAACGGTTGTATTTGATTGATTTCACATGCGCCGTAACATAGATTGATCCAAAAAGTTGTATATCTGGTACCAAGAAACCACTTCTGGGGTGCTACGTGTGTATTAAGCTACACCTTCAGATGAATATTTAAAAAACAACTCCTATATACACACACAGACAGTACACTTTAACAAATTCCCACCCACACAAGCACATAGGCACACACATACACACACTCACACACACACTCACACACACACATACACACATACATTTTTTATTTATTTTACGTTATCTGTACTTATCTGTGTGTGTGTATATATTTATATATATATATATATATATATATATATAGATAGATAGATACATATATATATATATGTATATATTTATAGATATTTATATTTATTTTTAAGTACATTTTACAAACTCCTATTTATACATTTGATAGCAATGTTGCAATGATACCCAGCTCTGTTTAAACATTTCTTTATTCTAGTATATCTTTAATTGTATGTACATTTGTTGTTTTAAATGTTCACATGCTTTTGCAATGTAAACACATGGGTAACACTTATGGAGGGAGAGAGAGAGAGTGATAAACTGTTGGCTCAGTCCAATATGGCGGCACATGGGGGGGGGGGGGGGGGGGGGGTTGGTTAAACAACTACTACAGCTCGGTTAAACTACTGAGGTTTTTAATCCCAGTATTCTTCTTTTATCAAGGACTCGTAATTCCTTATTCTGTAAAGTAGGTCCTTACAGCAGTTCGGTCTATATCTAAATGATATACCGGTGCACCCATCAATGATGCACAATCTCAAATGCTGATATCTAAAGGTCTGCAAAAACGTAAACGTATGGTTTGAACATATGCGACACAGACGTTTGACATTGCTTTAATAATGCTGCGGCAAGGGGGGCGGGGGGGGGGGGGGGGGGGGGGGGTTGGCTAATGTCGGCGCTACCGATGGCCGAGGCATGGGCTGGAGGTGGGGAGCCAGGTGTGGCTCTTTGGAGGCTCAGTCACAGCTGCAACAGAGGAGTGTGATTAACTGAGTTCAAGGAGAACCAAACCCAGACGCCACGTGTAGATCAGTTTCATTAGATGACTCCCTCTATGGGTTAAACCCATTGCATGCGTTACCTCTGATTGGCTAATACGGCTACCCGGTCGCCTGCTGACTAAGCGTTGCTGTGACACACCTGTGCTCTGCGTTTACAGCTGGCAGCCCTGCCCAAGAATAAAAAACCACCTGAGCGCATTTTTAAATGGGGTCAGTGGTCAGGGGGGACTGTTGGCTCTCTCTTCGCACGGAGGCTGGGAACTGGACCCCACCTACCGACGGTGGCTGAAAAAGACAGGAGCGTCCCGAACCCCTTGAGTTTGGACAGGCCCGGGTAATAATTAGAGTTCAGCACATGGGCGAAAGGGAGCTGTAACATAAAGCAGCAGAGGATAGGATGAGGATGAAGAGGATAAACGATGTGACAGGGCCCCCGACGATAACCGGACAACGATGATGTCAACAATTCAATGCTCATTTCCTTATCACCTCTACTGTGTCTCGCCACACACACACACACACACACACACACACACACATACATACACACACACACACACACACACACACACACATACACACACACACACACACACACACATACATACACACACACACACACACACACACACACACACATACATACACACACACACACACACACACACAAAAGCCTATTTTTATACACATACAGACCCTTCCTGTGAGGTCACTCAGTGGCCACCATTCATCAGCTGCTCAGGGAGCGTGCTCAGACTCACAGGTACACAGGTCACTAAATATAGAGACGGCTAAGGAAGGAAAAGGCCCCTCTGTGTGTGTGTGTGTGTGTGTGTGTGTGTGTGTGTGTGTGTGTGTGTGTGTGTGTGTGTGTGTGCGTGCGTGCATGTTTGTGTGTGTGTGTGTGTGTGTGTGTGTTAGTGTGCGTGGGTGTTTAAGTCTATTAACCACTTTTGTTTTTGTATGTGCTGTATACACACACACACACACACACACACATATGCACACACACACGCGCACACACACACACACACACTAAGATCTTAGCAGGCTGGACGAGGGATAAGTGTTGATAGGAACGCCAATGGTACGCAAGGTCTCTTGCTCCCTCGTCTCCCTCTCGCTATATCTCGTTCTCACATTACAGACTGCATTATGTGAATGATCCTCTCATGTATGGACCCATAGTCTTCATTATGAAAAAAAAATACTATATTCACTGGTGTTACATGCTTCTTAAAGGAGGACTAGCTGAGGAAAACCACAATACAGTCATTAGTTTAACTAATGACTACGTCTGCTTAAGTGTGCTGTGAAGCATCAAGTCAACATTACCTGATAATTATTGAGTGGCTTCCAGACAGATAAAATAAAGCATTTGCAAATAAATTACCACATTGACAGGGTCCCATTTTCTATGCATGGTTAGATACGAAAAAACGTTTCAAGCTGATTAACTGATACATGATATAGAAATTAACTGAAATTCCATCAAGCCAAATTGGAATGGAATTGACTTAAGCTCTATGTGTGTGTGTGTGTGTGTGTATGTGTTTGTGAGTGCATATATTCATTATGGTGAATCTTAGTTATGAATGACTTGTACTAGTATGCGTTTGTGTATGCGCCGTGTGTCCATAAAAGTGTGGGGATGGATGCACATGTAGATTGAATATACCTTCAAATAGGATCCGACTATATTTATCACCAATTTCCTGAAATAGAAGCTCTACAAGTTAAAGAACAGGGCACTGTACCTCTCCCTCTCCCTCTCTCTTGTTAGATCTCTGTTTAATAACACACATGCATGCATCATTTACGCGTGTGGGTGTACACACATGCATGCAGGTACACACACACAAACATAAACGCATACACACAGGCAAAATAAAAAGCTTGAGAGAGAGCACATTGTGTTCTATCTGTTCAGGCCGTGTGATCCTTGCCACTGACAGGGAGCGCACTGCCTCCTTGGAGTGACACATAACAGATCCCTTCTCTCTAGCACACACACACACATGCACGCAGGCACGCACGCACACGCATATGGAAGGCCAAACGGGTCAAAACCACACCTCACTGTGTATTCATTAAAATCGACGTAAAATATGCCGGTTATTACGGCGTTCTATTTTATTACGCCGTAAAATACGCCGTTTTTTTACGCCGCTTTTCCTCAACTCTACAACGGCGTAAAAGATGGCGTTTTGGGACTGCTTTTGAACGCGTCAAATAGCGGGTTCAGTAGCGCGTTTTCAGAACAGTCAAACGAGCTCCTCTTGATTCTGGCAGCCATTATTATGTACCTTCTTCACCCCATCAACGACATCCAAAGTCCCACCACACCAGGCCATTCAGGATGTTAGGAGTAATCCACCACACAAATACACTAATAAGGTTTGTCCCACAGTGTATTACTGAATTGAACATGCGCGGTAGAGCCTCCACACAGTGAGTGCAGCATCCTGAATGGCCTGGTGTGGTGGGACTGTGGATGTCGTTGATGGGGTGAAGAAGGTTCATAATAATGGCTGCCAGAATCAAGAGGAGCTGGTTTGACTGTCATGAAAACGCGCCATCGAACGCGTTAAATGGCGCGTTAAAAACACTTCCAAAAAGCCACAACTAAACAACTAACAACTAAGTCTGCGTAGTTAATTGCGTAATCAAATGAAACGCCGCAAAAACGCCGTATTTTACGTCTAATTGAGTGAATACACGTCTACAACGAGGCGTTGTTTTGAACCTTTTGGCCTTCCATACACGCATGCACACACACACACACACACACACACACACACACACACACACACACACACACACACACACACACACACACACACACACACACACAGTGACACAAACAGAAACGCTCAAACACTCACTCACACATGAATATCCCCCCATCCACACACATCAGAAATAGATAGAGTAGAATTTAAGAGGACAACGTTTACAGTAACCTTGAAACTATTTTATCTTATCTTGTACATTCACCTCAAACTAGAACTTAAACACCTCCATACAATTTGTGACTTAACATTCCCTGTTGCTTTGAGTATTTTTGTTAGGTGCATTATAACGAACAACACATACACAGCAAGCACAAAACAGTAAAGGAGAATTGCCCCACACAGCTGGTCTGACGCCCGTTATTAATGCAGTGTGTGTGCACTTCAAACAAATCACACACACGCACACACACACACACACACACACACACACACACACACACACGCACACACTTGTCGACAGCCACTCAAGCCTGTCCTTCTGTTTAGCCATGTCTGTCCGTGCCTAATTTGGCCCTGTTGAATAAATGATGTAGTAGCATTGTCCAGAGGCCAGCTACAGTACACACACAAACACACACTCTGGCTCTCTCCATGCAAATGTTCTGTTCCTTTTAGGTTAGGAACACTGCTGTTCACTTTAGATACTTCATTATAGTAGATCATCATAATACGATGGTTGCATTCTGGTCAGAGAGAGGTCCATTGGCTTTGGCCCACATGGTCCAAAGTTCTCAGCCTATCCACATGGTCCACAGTTCTCAGCCTATCCACATGGTCCACAGTTCTCAGCCTATCCACATGGTCCACAGTTCTCAGCCTATCCACATGGTCCACAGTTCTCAGCCTATCCACATGGTCCACAGTTCTCAGCCTATCCACATGGTCCACAGTTCTCAGCCTATCCACATGGTCCACAGTTCTCAGCCTATCCACATGGTCCACAGTTCTCAGCCTATCCACATGGTCCACAGTTCTCAGCCTATCCACATGGTCCACAGTTCTCAGCCTATCCACATGGTCCACAGTTCTCAGCCTATCCACATGGTCCACAGTTCTCAGCCTATCCACATGGTCCACAGTTCTCAGCCTATCCACATGGTCCACAGTTCTCAGCCTATCCACATGGTCCACAGTTCTCAGCCTATCCACATGGTCCACAGTTCTCAGCCTATCCACATGGTCCACAGTTCTCAGCCTATCCACATGGTCCACAGTTCTCAGCCTATCCACATGGTCCACAGTTCTCAGCCTATCCACATGGTCCACAGTTCTCAGCCTATCCACATGGTCCACAGTTCTCAGCCTATCCACATGGTCCACAGTTCTCAGCCTATCCACATGGTCCACAGTTCTCAGCCTATCCACATGGTCCACAGTTCTCAGCCTATCCACATGGTCCACAGTTCTCAGCCTATCCACATGGTCCACAGTTCTCAGCCTATCCACATGGTCCACAGTTCTCAGCCTATCCACATGGTCCACAGTTCTCAGCCTATCCACATGGTCCACAGTTCTCAGCCTATCCACATGGTCCACAGTTCTCAGCCTATCCACATGGTCCACAGTTCTCAGCCTATCCACATGGTCCACAGTTCTCAGCCTATCCACATGGTCCACAGTTCTCAGCCTATCCACATGGTCCACAGTTCTCAGCCTATCCACATGGTCCACAGTTCTCAGCCTATCCTCAGCTGCTGAGCACATGACACACATGAGAACGTGGGCATCAGATTCCCATCATTCCACCTCGCACCAAAATGAAACGGGGTCACTACTCTGTGATGTCATCGTCCCCGTAGGTCACGCTGCGTGACCTACGGGGACGATGACATCACAGAGTAGTGACCCCTGGCGATCACGAGCATTTCTTTTTTCCAGCGGTACGCTGCCTGCTCATCACACGAAACAAGCCAGGACCTTACATCTGCCTTGAGAGCCGCGCACGAGAAAGACCTCACAAGGGATAACTGGGCTATCCCTACAAGTTCTCGGGAGCAGAGATAACCCCTCCACTCTCCCAATGCATCGCGGCGTCACCAGCCATTTGACATCGCCTCATTGCAACGTTGCGTTAGCCCCGCGCGGCTAAATAAAATCAATGCTTTTACCAGGGGGTAAATGTACAAGAGCTAGGCCCATCAATCAGTGTTTCCAGGACGGTGAGATCGATACGTGTGCACACCGATGGATTGAATCTGATTCCAGGTGAGGAGAAAAGAGAGAGAGAGACAAAGCCACACAGTACGAAGTTGTGTGGTACATTCAGCTTAGTGTATACTTGGATAGGGGAATGCGAGCGGCTAAACTATTTGAACAGTCTATTATTGTTTAAAAGCATTACCGTACACCCTACATATCCAAAGTGAGAGAGACAAGAGACAGAGACAGAGAGAGAGAGAATCTCAGCCAACAATCTGTTGCCTTTGATTTGAATGTGCACAGGTCTTCTGCATCAGAACCTTTCCCGTACAAGAAGCGTTTCATGTTACATGTGGAGTTTTCCTTGAGCTACTGAGTGAACTACAATATACCTGTGTCAGTGTGCCCCCCCCCCCCCCCCCCACTCCTCCTTGGAGCAATGTGACCTGGTTTGGATAAAGGCTTGATGAACAAAGGGCCAGTATATGCCCTGGTTACTGTCTGGATCCCGGGATGAAGGTCTAAACAATGGCAGGACACTAACAGACACACACGCACATGCAGGCACACACACACACACACAAATATACACACACACTGTCACACCCACAGCCAGCCAGGCCTACCTTGCGTTTAAGAGAGATATTGCTGGGTGTTTGGTACTTTGGCACTAGTCAACCAGTCCACTAGCCCCCTGAATCCCAGTTCCTTCTATAGAACAGGAGGTTAAGGTGCTTTACCAGCACATCAAATCCAACAATACAATGAAATAAGACAGAGCCTTTTCACAGAGGCGTCACCGCAGGAAAAACGCAGGTGTTGCTCACAACACTACATTTCTGAATGAAAGGTGTTTTTTTACTCACAATTGTAATTGTATTGGAACAAATTTGGTTTAAATTAGAACATTCGTTTTCTATGGCACCATAGAACTACACAGACACATGGTCTGTAAAAGCCGCAGTCAGGCAGCATTGTGAATAGGAAAGTAAAATTTGCTTCCTTTTCAATCGTATGCATTCTCTCTGTATGAGCCTCTCATGTTCTCTCCTCTACATGAGCTGTGGGAAGAGGGTGGTCGGAAGTTGCCCACGCTCCCATCTGCAAACACACACAGGCCCACACACACACATATGCACACTCACACACACACACACACACACACACACACACACATTCACACACACGCAAACACACAAACTCATACACATAAACACACTCACACACACACACATTCAAACACCAACATCATGACAAACACACACTCACACATTATCTCACACACACCCACACATTATCTCTCTCTCTGTCTCTCACACACCAGAGGTGGGAAGTAAAGAAGTACAAATACTTACAGGTATCATACACACACACACACACACACACACACAAATTCACACACAAACACACTAACACAAACACACACACACACACACACATATGATCCATTGCTGAGACATGCGCCTAACTGATGGCAGCCTTTATGCATTGATTGTCAGGAGCTGTAAGTGAATACATATACTCACAGTTTCCTGTGTACAGCTGTGATCCCTATAAAGCACTTTAATGTGCCAGTAGTCTCTGTCAGTCATGCTGCTAGGTCGCTCTCAAATAAAGATCATTAAAGTCCAAATTTTTGTATTCATCTTGTAAATCTAATTTCCTGTCATTGGGAAGAACACCGAGGACGAAGACTCTGTATCTAGAGCCTGCATCTAGGTTCCCATGGTGACAGGAGACGCCTCACCCCAACCCCCCCCCCCCCCCCCCCCCCCCCCCCCCAATTAGTTTCTAGAATTGACTTGTCTATCGACTGTACTTTATTGATGTCATTTAAAGGTTGGGCTAGGCCCGGCCTCCGGCTAAAGAGGAAGAACGCTTGGTTGCCCATAAAGCCGGACACCACAGTCTAGACTGGCGGCCCCCACCACCAGCATCCCGGTCCACAATCAGCCGGCCCAGGCTGCGGCTACATGCACTATGACCTTTGGATCACTTACTGAGCAATATCTCCTCAAAATAAAAGACCCCCAGCTAGAAATAACATTGAAAGAGGCCAAGGACAATATGCATGGTATGGTACAGGTAAACCATCCCCCCCAATCCCCATTCTAACCAATGACTCCTTTTATCCATAAAGCACATATACATATTCCAGATGAGCGTTGCTTGAAACAAGGCATTGAAATTCAATTAAGTCTATAGGGTGTTCAAAAGGATGTTTAGTTTATCCCACTAGAATTGGATGGCAATCATGTTAGTAAGTCAATACATCGATGCAACGCTGTCTGCCAGCTTCCTGCAAACAAGCTTACCAACTATATACTAAAATAGCATTAGATAATATGAGATAATACTAAAGTGATCTAAAATCGTAAAGATATCCATAACATATCATATAGTGACGTATCCACTACACAACTACGCAATATCTTGTAAGGAAAATGCGAAAAAGTATATTAATATACATCTCAACATCAACGGATAAACTCAGTCCCAGAAAGAATCCGCTTGTCGCCGTAGGCAGAAGGGAAAATAGACTCCACCCATTAATCCGCTTGGAGCCATGGAAGGAAATATGAAATTGAAATCACATGAGATTGCGACGGATTTCCTGGAGGACCATTTTCGGATACTTAATGCACACCTCAACGACTCTTGATAACACAATTAGAAGTAAAACATGGATTTTTGTTGTCCATCACTTTAATACTATTAACAACAACAATTCTTATTTTCTGCATTGCTTCACAAGGAACACTTGAAAAGCCTTCAACAAGTGTTTCTATTGTCAACCTTTGGATGGGATGAGGACATGAACATGAAAGTCGTTGACGTGAACGGATGGACCACCAAGTGACGGTGGTGCACTATGTCCTAGTCGTGATCAAAGCAGGACAGAGATCATGGCAAGCGTCCCGCCATGGACTGATGTTGACATGATCCCGGCTTCACATTGAAACCTGGTCCTCACACACACATCACAACACACTGAATACTGTGGCAGCCATACCCCCCCCCCCCCCCCCCCCCCCCACCACACACACACACACACACACACTGTCTCTAATGTGTGTGTGTGTGTGTGTGTGTGTGTGTGTGTGTGTGTGTGTGTGTGTGTGTGTGTGTGTGTGTGTGTGTGTGTTTGTGTGTGTGAAGTCCAATATCACATGAGCCTTGTTCCAAGGAGTCATGTGCTTGCAGTACACTACAGTAGCCACGAAAACGAGACCTGGAGCTATACACTCTCCCAGCCCCCATGCACACTAACCCCACCAGCAGCACACCCTGCATGGCCAAATCAAATAGAAGATATACAATGCCTTGTGTATATCAACCCAGTGACACCAACCCTATTTCTGGTTGATCTATTCATGGCGTAGAACATTTCTAATAAGATAATTTGCATGATATATAGGCTACTGTGTTTATATATATGCATCTCTATATATATATAATCCTATATAATCCTCTTCTGTCTACAGGACCCCCTCGAACACGCAAAAACGTACATCCGACTTCTTCAGTCAGCGAGTGGTTCCCGTCCTGTGTGTCGCAGACTCTCACTGGACTTGGTTCCTTACAGGTAGCCTGTAAGGAACTTCCCTTCTTTAACCTATGGGATTCAGCCTGTGAGATTTAAGTCCGAATTCTGACTTTAATCTCAGAATTCTGACTTAAAACTCAGAACTAAAAAGAAAATTCACATGTGGCCCTAATTCTCTTCCGTAACAGAAATAGCCTTTTGAAAAATAGGAAATAGGACAGTACCATATTTTCTATGCCTACCAACTCGCTTTTTAAAAAGCCTGGCCAACTACCTGCACAGCCATTTAAATTTAAATGATCAGTCCTACATTTTCAATCATTGAAATAATTTTGACCATCCCAAATCGACCTATCATCAATACACAAGCTATAGATGATAGGTCGATTTGGGATGGTAAAAATGACTGGACTGATAAAACAGATAATTCTCTAGATTTTGTATTTTGTGAAGCTGTGTGGAATACATTGGCAAAATGATGGTGTTTCTCTGTCAATCGCTCCACTCTTCCGGCATCAATCATATTTAAGCTGCTGCAGGAACGATTTGAGAGTTGTCAAGATAGAGAGCAGAAGAGAGCAATATTTGGAAATAAAACAATCAAACAACATCCCCTCCCTCTCTGCTCCCTCCCTCTCTACGTTTATCCACCTTTGGAATTGTAGGATTTCACGCACCTGTGATTGACAGGCAAGATGTATTCCCTGAACCAATCAGGGAACAGATTCTCTGATTGGTCTTAAATTAGCCAGGAGCGGTCAAAAACTAAAATTGGCTCATACAGAGACACATCAATGCTCCGCCACCCTCGAAGGAATATGAAATATCTGTGTTTGTATATACAGGAGCACATAATGCAAACACATGGCATCAGATAACCATCTACATTTTCTGATTCAGGCACAACATGTTTTGAGTCCCTATTGTAAAATTTAAAAGCCTACGGCTTGCAAAACCTCCAACCAAACCGTTCTGAACTGTTAGTCTTAAAATGATTGCAATAAACCAAAGAAAATAAACTTTGTAATATCATTATAACTACAAGTATAATTTTCTTATATAATATTTATACTTTTATTATTATTATTTACATAAATGTGTTTCTTTTAGTATGTAAGGGGAGAAATAAGTGATGCAGTGCTGACCAAAAGTAGTGGTCCCTGGTTTGGGCTCGTTGGAAGATAGAAGAATTATTGTCCATGGTGACTATCTCCTTCCTTGCATTCCTTAAATAACTGCACTGTACCAGAGGCTCTGGAGGTGGAAGAGACCAGCAGATAATAAGTGAGTAGGAAAAAGCCAGCGACAGGGAGGGTGGGGGAGGAGAGATGGGCTGATGGGAGGGAGGGAGGGAGGGAGGGAGGGAGGGACGGAGTGGGGGAGGAGGTGGGGGTGTTACCTGGGGAAACAATCCACCTCTCTCCTCTCCGTCATCCATTCTTTCTTTGGAGAGTAAACTTGGGGAGTGAAAACAGGAAGTTGTGGCCTACCGTGTGACTCAAATAACCCCCCCACCCTCCCCAACCCCTATTCTTAGACACACATACACTCAGCCCTGCCCCCGCTTCCTTTGGTCCATGGAGAGGAGACCGCTGCACTATGGCCCACAGGGGAACCAGATTAGTCTCTCTCTCCACACTACAGGTGCCGCTTACAACTAGTGTGGAAAATGTGACAGACAACAATGACAACAAACGGAGTTGAATGCAATCAAATGAGGATCATGGCCATCGAACACCAATGTGTGCAAGGTGCTTGTTTTAAAAAAATCTCATTTGGGTACTTGGAACAGCGCTATTGAAATGCAATTTTTGATTATTATAATTATAATAATAATTGTGTTTTATTCACTGTCAGCATGGAAGATCTCGGTTGAGCTGTCTCTCAACAGATAATTCACCTTTATTTTGTAGAAGGCCTACGTTCTATCGGACTGGAGTGGATTAATCTATAAATCCACAGACCCAACCACACTCGTTCCACTGTTGCAACACCGCACTGCCACTGCCACTCACACTCACAAGTTATAGGCAAACTGCGCACCCACCCACGCACACCAAACTCAGTGTTCAACTTTCTGTTCCTTCCAACTGTTAGTTTGTTGGAAATGAACATTTGGCAAATTAAATAACATTTTGGTCGATGCGATCCACTGAGGAGACATGAAAATGTACTGCAAATGAAAATGTCAGGCCTATATATTTTGGAAGTGATTAGATGGATGAAAAGGGTAGAAATGTTTGAATACACAGCCAATCACGATCTGGTTCTACCATCGATGAAGACCACAGTTAGCCTCAAATGTAGTGAATTCATTCATAATCATTACGACACAAGAGGCACGGCTGTCGGACAGTTTTTAGTTATCGCCACGGTAGTACAAACCATGAAAAACTTGTCTTGCTACGAATTATCTCAGCCAAATCTTTTCAAAAGATGAGAATATAAATGGACGCAGACCGCAGTGGACTTTACTGTACACTTATGTCCTCGGGAGAGAGCAGAGTAGAAAGGTAACATCCAAAAACAAACAGAAAAATATAGTTGTTTAGGAATCAGCCTTAAAAACAATGCTTAAAAGCCTCCCTGCTTATAAGACTAAAGGTAGAAGGGCTGGATGCTTCAGTGTTTGACTTGCGACGCCCCAACAGTTTCATCAATATTAGTCATGGGTTGACAATTTTAACAACCACCAAGACTTTATGACACTCATAAAAAAGTCAACTTTTCTGTCACATATTATGTTCAATAACAGATTTTGACTCCACTTCATCGGGATAAAAATCTCACCTAATGAGATGAGTAGAGGTGACACTCTATTTTCATTGTGACCCATATTCTGCACCACAAAACAAAAACAGCCCATTATACACAACACTTATAGTCAAATACTTTTTGTTTTGTTTCCAAACAAGCAGAAAAACCCACAACCTTGTTTTCGCAATGCCACCTGTGGCAACATCTCTCTTTCCTCTTACTACAATGTGTTTGTGTAAAATATTGAACAAGTAAGATGATAACGGGAAAAAAACTGAGAAGAGAGATTAGGCCTCACAAACCCAGATGACACCTAGCAAAACGTTGCTGAGTCATATTGCCATGATTTGGGAAGAGGAAGTTTTGCACTGTGCAAAGCTAGAGCTATTATGACACACAAGCACACATGCGTCTGTGGAGACTCTCTCTCTCTCTCTCTCTCTCTCTCTCTCTCTCTCTCTCTCTCTCTCTCTCTCTCTCTCGGACCACTTAGACATGTATCATTTTGTGTATTTTCTGCGATTATGATATTGCATGACAATAACTAAGTCACCATCCACAAATATTTTTGGTCCATTCTCAGTAGGTGACATTGACCTATTTTTTATTTTTGCTAAGCCAATAAAAAAAAAAATCCAAATACAAAACAGATGAAAGAAACAACAGAAGTTCAAAGTAGCAAATTAAATAATAAATTGCCATTTCCTTACCAGTGAAACATCTTAGGATGGTGAAAGGGATGAGGTCAAGGTTCAAACTACTAGGGTCAGGCTCCGTCACGGTAAGAAGCCATAGGGTTGTTTTCAAATACAGACATCCTACTAGCTTCAATCAGCAGATGAGCGCTGATACGCATTACAGCAATCTGCCGCCCAGCGTGGCATGATGAATATGTGTGTGTCTGAGGTCTGTTTGCTCTGAGGCTGAGCTGCTCCTAATCATACCTTTATGAAGGTGCTACACACACACACACACACACACACACACACACACACACACACAAACACAGACACGGTAACTCTGGGAGTCTCTTCATGAAGAGCAAGGGCACAATGATGGATGATCTACATCTCCGAAGGCCTCTGACCAATCTCTGGTCATCATGGGATCACTGATGATTCCAACTGTCACGTCATTCAAACTCCTGTGTACGTGTGGGTAGGGTTATATTAAATGTTTTAACAATTGTAATACATAACACTGTTCTTATTATGTTATGTTATGTTAACTGAATTATGCTTCCAACCTTCTCTGTCCTGTCATGACTGGAGAAAAGATGTGTGTGGTTGGTCAAGCCAGGACAGCTTATATACATTTTAGGATCATGAAACCTTACTGATAATTGCTTCTCATTTTGTTTTCTAAAAGCAGATACTTGCTGAAAATGTAAACGCCATTGACCTATTGATTGGAAGTTGGGTAAAGAATGATTAAGAAAATCCACAGCTTTTTCATTTTTTTTCTTTTATTCATTACTTATTATGTTATGAATGTACATAATCATAATATGTATGTAATGGATGCATTCCCTAGATTAAGCTGGTGCTACTGACGCTGACATGGCCCATGGGAAGAAGGGGAACACACACAGACACACACACACATACAGACAGACACACACGCACACACACACACACACACACACACACCACACACACAGACAGGCACACAAACACACACATGCACACTTCTTCCCTGACTTAGCCAGCCATTCAAATGATGAGAGCTTGTTTCAACACTCTCTTTCTTGTCAAAGTCATCATCCTAGTTTCCTCGCCCACTGCCTGTTTTGTATTTAGTCAGAAACAGTCCCTCCACCCGCCTCTATCCCTTTGTTTGATGACAAGTTCTAACAAGGCTACTGCCTCCACTAAGTGTACTGTGGAAATGTTCAGGGGATTGTGTGAATACTTGACAACTCGATAAGGAAATCTGCGTTGTCCTGGTTTGTACCAAGCCAGCATGTGAGAATCGGTGATGATTTCCAAGCAGAACCATTTTGACATTATGTAACACTTTGACTAAACCTTTGTTCAGTCGTGTTTATAGTTGAGAAGGTCTGTGAAGTCAAAGTACAAAATGCATTTTCTCTGCGGCAAAAAGCCTTTTGTGTCTGTCTGTGTGGCTGTGTGTGTGTGTGTGTGTGTGTGGGGGGGGGGTGGGGGGGGGGGGGGGGGGTGGGTGTGTGTGTGGGGGGGGGGGGGGGGGTGTGGGTGTGGGTGTGTGTGTGTGTGGGGGGGGGTGGGTGGGGGTGGGTGGGTGTGTGGGTGTTTTCATCTGTGTACAGTAGCCTATGTTTATGCTCATGCTCCCCTGCAAGTCTGAACAGGGCCTATCAAAAGGTTAACACCACCTGAGCCATACCTGCCTAGCCGGTCACACCATAGTCAATCAAGACACAATTCAACACACATAAGTTCACAAGTTTCTGAAACTATTAACTGTCCCAGTCCCAGTCCTCATTAATATTTCGAAAATCATTTAATTAATATTGCACTTTGCCAAGTATCTATAACAACATGACAAACTGCATCCTTAAATAAACCAACTACCCATGACTTTGACCTTACTTCCACTTGAGGGATGCTGCTGGCTGCAAGCTACGGGCCTAGCTCATCTGTATCCTGCCAACTGTGCATTGATTGCCACAGCACATGACCGTTATGTCATGTATGCAAACGAGTCTAGAGAACCGTGTTAGAACTGACCCACACAATTGACAATATGGGTAGATTCATTGGTTGAGGCCATAATAAGCGTTAACTAACAGTTTACGCGTACATAAACGGTGTTTGCTCTTGAACCATCACTCTGATTCACTCTCAATCTCTTGGAAACATTTATCCCATCGCCCCTTAGTGGATCCTGAGAAAATGATGTTGTCCGTTTCCGTTTCCGTTTGTGTGGCACTGACAAACGTGTGCGAAAAACACGTTAATGTTTGGAAAACGTAGTAAATCTTTGTCTCTGACCCCCAAAGTCCAAATGACACCAAATGTGGTGCACATGCTCTGTCTGACTCAAAACCTTATTTGGATTATTTATTTTGATAAAATTTAAAAGGGCAGATTAAATAATACAAAAATTAATACATTATTTAACATGAAAACCATTGGTAAATGATTACTAGACACATTAATTAACTGTAAATTAACTGTTAGTTAATGCTTATTACATTAACTAAATTAATGTTAATTAATATACCCTTATTGTAAAGTGTTACCAAAAAGTCAAGGTATTCCTTATGATAATAGCCTTATTAATAGCAACAATGCGGCCTTATTAATAGCCTTATTGTTGCTGACCTACAGGGTGATAAAAAGTCATGAAAAGTTAGGAGATGGAAAGAAGAAAGGAGGCAAAAGGAAGGACAAAAGGTTATGGGCACAAGACGGGCCACATGAACAAGACGATGGAAACAGGGTTAAAGAGACGGTGACATCATAGTCTGCCTTGCCTTGAATCTGACACTCAGTTAAATGATCAGGAAGTCATGCAAGATACTACATCTCGGGATTAAATCAAGAAAGATTCATTCAATCCACACAATCGTCACATTGTGACGCCATCAGGGAAAGGTTTTAGGCTAGGTCTAGAACTGCTCACATAGGCAGCAGCAGGCAGCAGTTTGCCACTAATAGTATGAGTAACTGTTTAATATAACATTAAATTTAATAATCTTTATTATTAATACAATACAAATAATAATAATAATGAAGTATTATGATTATTATAATGATAATAATAACTTTCAGCAGAAACACAGTATCCTAGTTATGACTCAGTTGAGGCCCCCCACCACTAATTGAGGGCCCCCACCACTAACGGCCAGCAGTACAGGGCTGAACAGAGTTGAGGTTCGGAACCTTAAATCGATAACTGAGCAACTCGATATCAAATGTAGATGATTCAACCCACCGGCACCACCTGGCTAGCGGTGGAAGGGTACAGAAAGGTACTGTACGATCATTCACCTGCTGCCTTATAACTAACTCGTTATTATCCATAGAATTTGCAACAGTGAAAAGGGGGACAGTTACTTCATTATTAACTCATTCATGGGAAGTAGACTAGTGAAGATAAGTCTACTACCTGTGTGCCCTGGTACATAAAAGTAGCAGACCCATAATAAGTGTTATGAGCAACACCTGTGTATGTGCTACGATGACACCTCTGTGAAAAGGGTCTATTGGTGCATTATCTTCACCTGATACTAAGACAGAATTAGAAATAACAGGATCACAACAAATCAGTTCAATCTATCCTGGCTGCCCCTTCTTTGTGGCATTGGGGGGGAGGCTAGGAGAGAGAGCAAAATAATAACTTGGTGTGTGTACACAAGCAAGCCACCATGCTATGCTACCAGCTACCACCAAAGCTATCCAGCCAGGAGTCAAGCTCTGACTTTCCCCTGACTGCATACTTAGATTCTAATGCATATTCTGTTCATGCCATCTTGCTAATGCCCTGAGTACTTCAGAATCATAATATGTCAATATGATATGTAGGGTATAAGGTAGTGCTTTTTAATAATAGTATACAGCACACATAGTTAAACTGCTTGCATTCATCCATCCAATTATACTCTGAACTGAATTTACTAAACAACCTCGCGGATGGCTTGATCGTGTAGGCATTTTATTTCGTTTAGTTGGGAGATTATTTTAACTGCTTACAATAAATACAATATACAATCACACCATGTCTCCATAATAAGACAATTACCCTTCAGCCAGATGTGAGCTCTCTCTCTCTCTCTCTCTCTCTCTCTCGCTCTCTTTAGCTCTCTCTCTTATTCTATTTACGTACCTTTTATCCTCCTAATGGCCTCATTAATAATACACTCAAACACACTCGCCAGAAACTGCTTCTATAATGTCCTGGTGCATATGTGCACCTATATAAACACGCTGTGTGTGTGTGTGTGTGTGTGTGTGTATACACCTCACCATACTCTCCTCTTGTTTGCAAATCTGTTCTGGATCTGGTTTGTTCCACCAGAGCACAATACACACACCAAAGGCAGTGATATATGCACACAGTGTGTGTGTGTGTGTGTGTGTGTGTGTGTGTGTGTGTGTGTGTGTGTGTGTGTGTGTGTGTGTGTGTGTGTGTGTGTGTGTGTGTGTGTGCGCGCGCTCACACTTATTTACAGGTGCGAGCTTGGGCACATGAAGAAAAAAAAACTACAAAATCTACAGTAGGCGTCTGTTATCCCCTCAATTGTGAATTCCTTTCTACATTCATGTTATAGGTTATACTAAAAAAGACTATGATTAAATGTAATAGAATAATATAAATGTAATAGCATAACTATGTGGAGGCCTGCCACAGTTATGTATTGGGTATCTGCCCATGCCTGTCAAATGTGGGCACCCCTGTTGCTTACCCAATCTTCGAAGTGTTTGCTCCCATTGTGCAGTATGTCTTCAAACTGAATGATACAATTGGCCACGAAGTCGTCATAACCAATGGGCGCGTCGTGGAAAACCGACAGTTCTATTTTCCTTCCGTCACAGACCTCGGTCTTGAACTCGTCGTTCCACGCCGGGCTGTTGGTCTTCTGCTTGGTGGACGTCTGGCCCACCCTGGAGTCGTCTACGTTCAGAGCGATGTAGGTGTCCAACATGAACGTCTGTGTCTTGGGACCCACTGCATGTCGCAGGGACCAAGCGGTCGGTTTGAGGTCCAACGCCTCCCGAATCTTGATCTTCAGTAACCCATTAAAAACCACCATGGTGGTTTCAAATGAAACACACAACACGGTTGTTTAGTTTACACGAGAACAACAATCCCACCCGTTTCAATCCGCTCGAAAGGAGGAGGAGGGGAATGTGGATGTGTGATGCAACTAGTGTGCTTGGAGCGAATCGCGTCCTCTACTCTCTAAGGCCAAGGTATGAATAGCAGGACTGTTCCGTCCGCTGGTCATCAGCAGGCACGCTGTTTGTTCCTTCCAGCTGAATGGACAGCAGCAAACGAGATCCCCTCGCTCACTCGGTCCAACACAACAGCTGGGCGAGGGAATGTCACAGAGCACCAAAAATACAGTCAAGTTTGGCTATCTGCTCCGTGTTGTCAAGTGTCCTTCAACGACGTTCACTGACAAGATATGCGACGTAGGCTTTATTCATATTTCACACAGCCCGATCAAGCTGGCGTCCGCCCACCCACAACAACAGTTCCACTGGAAACGTAGCCTCGTATAGCCCACCGTCTCTGGGAGACTTGCATAAAACGACGCGCAGGAACCACACACGTTCATTGGGTCCAAATACCAGTAGCTTCATACACTAAGTCGGTTATATTACGGAACGGGGGAAGGCTACGATCGTTTAAGTGTTGGAGGGGGGTTACCTCCATGAAACAAAAGCAAGTCCGTTATGTGTTGCTGGAGGCGTTGCGTTGCGTCGCTGTGTGGGAGGCTCCAGCTGCCTCCTCGCCGTGGAACATTTGGAATGTCTCGCCGAGCTGCACGACTGTGACCCGGGATTCAACAGCAACAACACCTCGCTGCTGCGATGGTTTACTCGCTTATTTTTTTTACTCTTCGTCTCTCGGTGTCTCGGTTTATCCCCTGTTGCGGATGGAGCTTTGACTTCCTGTGTGTGGTGTGGATATACCTCTTCTTTGCTTTGCCTCCCCCAACAGTGCTCTCTCTCTCTCTCTCTCTCTCTCTCTCTCTCTCTCTCTCTCTCTCTCTCTCTCTCTCTCTCTCTCTCTCTCTGTCTCTCTCTCTCTCTCTCTGTCTCTCTCTCTCTCTCTCTCCCTCTCTCTCTCTCTCTCCCTCTCTCTCTGGACGATGGTGCAGGAAATGCGCAAAACACGTCAGTTTTGCTGTGAGGCTGGCAGGGTTGAAACAGGCTTGTGACAGACGGGATGGGGGTTGGGGGGGGGGGGGGGGGGGGGGGGGGGGTTCAGGCGGAGTTGGTCCACAAACACCTGGTCACGGGACTGTTATCGTGGATGCAGCTCTTTAATGCATTACAGATATCCCCGAGTCGTTATCTGTTGCGGCTACTTTTTATTTGTATGCGTACACCCGGGTAGCCAAGAGAAAACTGCGGCATACAATCTAAATTCGCTCGCTCAACAACAAGTCAAATGTCCAACTTGATTAAATAATATGGTTCCAACGGGAATGAAGCGGAATGCATGTAGGAACAATTTGTGGTATGCGCGGAATTCCAATAAACGTTGCTCGGCTATTAATTCTGCGTCGACAGTCAGCCACTTGTTCAGGCATTCGGCGCGCACATAAAAGGCTGCGTGCGTGCATGTACATTCTATGGAGAGCTTAAACAATTAATGAAAATGCATTATCCGCTGCTTAATGAACAATTTTGGTCGAGCGAGCATATTTTGGAAGGATTTGAAAACATGAAAAAAAAAACTGTAAATTGGAAGAGCACAACATTCAAACTTAAATCAAAGTATCCTTACTCATTAACACATATCAGCCCACACGAAATACTGTTTGTGGTCCTTGCATTCTACTGCCCCCCTCTGGTAATTATTGGTAATGGTAACAACAACAATGCTACACTACCACACTAATTACTACCACGACTACTACTATTACTACTACAACTACTACTACTACTACTACTACTATTACTACTACTACTACTATTATAATAGTACTATTACTACTACTATTAATAATAATAATAATATATATATATATATATATATATATAATACTAAACATGGAAATAGTTCATAATGATTGACGGAATCCATCAAAACAAATCAACAGTTATTATACCAATATATAAATGGTATTGACACAGTTTTGTTGTGTGTTTTGTTTTTTGGGAGTCCAGGAATATGTTTATTGCTGTTGTGATTTGAACCCCAGGGGAGCTGCTCAGCATAGGACCCTCAGACAGAGGAATACAAAGCCATCACATAAATCTAGTAAAGTGCAATTGGTTTATCTATCCCTGATTAAGTGTTTAAAGAAAACACACACACACACACTGTGTGTGTGTGTGTGTGTGTGCGTGCGTGCGTGTGTGTGTGTGTGTGTGTGCGCGTGTGTGTGTGTCTTTTTGGGGGGTGAGCTTTACTGGTACAGCACACCACCTTCAAACCATTTTTGCCTCATTCTGCTTTCATTCAGAAAGTCTCAAATCTCTTCTTGTTCTGTTCTGGTTGTTTTCCCAGCTCTGTTCATGCACATTGACAGCCCTAACGGTAAAAACTGCCCAAAAGCGCCTATACTTCCTGAGGAAACTCAAGAAGTTTGGCATGTCTGCCAAAAGTCTCACCAACTTCTACAGGTGCACCATTGAAAGCATCCTCTCTGGCAGCACCACTGCCTGGTTCGGCAGCTGCTCCCCTCCCTGATAGGCATCTACCACACGCGTTGCCTTAGAAAAGCACGGAAAATTATAAAAGACCACAGCCACCCAGGCCAGCTGCAGTCTGCGAGACGTTACCGAAGCACACAGGCACACACTACCAGACTCACAAACTGTTTTTACCCCCAGGCCGTCAGGCTTCTCAACCAACACTTACCCCGTTGATCAGTAACACTTACCAGTAACACTTACCCTGTCGATCAGTAACACTTACCAGTAACACTTACCCTGTCGATCAGTAACACTTACCAGTAACACTTACCCTGTCGATCAGTAACACTTACCAGTAACACTTACCCTGTCGATCAGTAACACTTACCAGTAACACTTACCCTGTCGATCAGTAACACTTACCAGTAACACTTACCCTGTTGATCAGTAACACTTACCAGTAACACTTACCCTGTCGATCAGTAACACTTACCAGTAACACTTACCCTGTCGATCAGTAACACTTACCAGTAACACTTACCCTGTCGATCAGTAACACTTACCAGTAACACTTACCCTGTCGATCAGTAACACTTACCAGTAACACTTACCCTGTCGATCAGTAACACTGACCAGTAACACTTACCAGGAACACTTACCCTGTTGATCAGTAACACTTACCAGTAACACTTACCCTGTTGATCATATTGATCACATGATCACTTCTTGTACATTCAATGTCTCATACATATGCTGCATTGGACAGTTGTTTACATGTACATTTTCTGGAACTGTCGTCAGTGTTCTTTAATTTTTATTATGTCTATTATTTATATATTTTATATATTTTGTATATTTTATTATGTTGCTATTCTTGCCACACTCTTTGCTATTTTATCAGTCATGCCTCCTACGTATTGTTTGCCTGCCAGGTTAAAAAGAATTTCAATGTTCAGAATGACCCTGCGTTTTCTGTACAAATAATAATAAAACACTTTGACTTTTGAGTCCCACTAGAAGGGGGATTTACCCGGGATATTTTCCAGGCCCTGCTCTGTGTCTTCCAGTGAATTGGACCAGTATACCAGCATACACCAATATACCAGTATATTAGTATTTCAGTATATCAGACTACAGTAAGTACACCAGTATATCACTATATCAGTATACCAGTATATCACTATATCACTATATCACTATATCGGTATATCAGTATACCAGCATACAATTATATCAGTATGCCCGTGTATCAATATACAAGCATATCAGTATACCAGTAAACCATTATACCAGTATACTAGTATACCAGTACAACAGTATACCAGTCTATCAGTATCAGTAGATCTGCTGATTGCTGACAGCGAATTTGATCATAGTTGTCATCCCAAACGTATAGGACTTGGATGTTGATATATTGACATGGCTGAAGCACACTTTCTTGTTGGTAGAAAGATATCGGATATGGATAACACGAAGGAGAGGATGATATCTTTAATGAAACACATGTGTTTTGCTTTGACTTAACTATTACATTATTTAAAACGTAACTATGCTAACATTTAACTTTGTTTAGACCATTGACAAACATAACACATCACTTATAACACTTAGCCCATAATGTTTGTTTTTGTACTAGACTTTTTCTGTTTGATTTGTAAACTGTAGATGGCGCCAAACGTTAAGTAAAAAACAGGTCTTCCATAAGGAACACAGAAGACCCCGTTACTAGGGTTACCAGGTGTCTCGCTTTTATGCGGGACTGCACAGCATTTTCCCCATGGCCCACATATTGAGACGATCTCCGTTATTTTGATTGGCTCTAATTTGCAGGACAGACGAGTTTCTAAAATCTGGCTTTTATGCAATGGCTGTGAAAAAAGCAGGGAAGGCTGTCATAATGGGGCTGTGTTTGGGGGTTAGGGTTAGGGTTAATAGCCAAAAATAAAAAGGGGAATTTGCTAAATAAAATGATAAAAACCACACTCTGTGTGATATGCTGACACACGCTCTCTATGCATTCAGTTTTCTGTGAAAACGTTTTTTTATACAGATATATGGGTATTTTGACTGCATATGCCACTTCAAGTCAGAGAAAACAGATTCGTTTTCCCAGGTTGGTTTGATGTTATTAGCCTTTAAATGATTTTTAGATAGAACAAGTCAGTAGACAGAGACAGTTTCTCTGCCTTCTTCTACTTAAAATTCAGACATGGTTGAACGTATTCATATCTTGATGATGTGATTGTGTATAGCCTACCATTTAACTTGTTTGCATGGCTGATTCGTGATGCAATAAAACAATGCAACTTTGAAGCGTCCACTGTCACTGTAATAAAGCCTGTGAACTGATGCTGAAAGTGCACCTGAGGTCTTGGTTCAGGCCCTTCCCAGGGGCGTTCCTCAGGACATGGTGGAGAAGCCAAGGCCTCAAACGGTCTCTTTGCAATGCCATCACAGTTAGGAGTTGTGGAATTCCGAGACAGATTGAATACGTTTCACAGAGAACATTTAGCCAGGACCGTTTAGTAAATTATTTAATATGCTATGAAACACATTTCACAATGTATATTGAGAGTGCATCTCAATCTACCATTTCACTTCAGCCTATTACACAAATGTTTAATAACCAATCATCTACCAATCAACTATAAATACAATTTGTCGCAAAAAAGCTCAAGCCATTCTGCCCGGGTATGAACATATTGAAAAAGTAGTGAGGTTCAGAGACAATGCAGTAATATGGCCCACCAAGCACCCCATAACAAATTGGTTCAGCCAAGGCTTTTTATTTCTAGTGCTTGGGTTAAATCCTATTATAGATCGTTTTAACCTCCCCCAAGGGCTGAAACAGAAATATTGATTGGCTTAGACAAAGAAACACACTGCAAGGAAAATTAAAAATAAAAACTCATATTGATTTTGGACAGCTGGTTTATAATTATACAAAACTGAGGTAAATCAATTAGCTAAAATGGATTACGGAAATATGGGAGACGTGCCGCTGAGACTATATATGCTATCATGGGGAAACATGGGCTTGATTTGGCTCGCTTGTTCCTTCATTCCCTATATAGTGAAAACTAAAGTATATAATACACCATTTAGGCATTAACTATTGGGGGGATACGGACACTAATTATGCACCGAGTGTCCATCGGAGTGATGTGAATCGAGCCCATAAACAAGCTGACGTGTGTTAGATGTCACCTGTGACTGCTCATTTACATAAACATCCTGTGTGCCATCTCAATTGGATGAATCTGATTAAGATGACGTCCACTATGCATCATAGGAAACACCTGTGCATTGTTTGTACACTTCTTTTACGGTGCATTATGGGTATTAAGAAGTGCATTATATGGCCTAGGCGACTTGATTTGTTCACTCACTTTATAGTGCACAAGTTGACTAATTGGAACACAGCCCTGGAGAAGATCACTTTTATTGCATGCTATAATTTTCCTATGAATCCTTATTCAAGGGTTAGGCGGTATAATAGTAGGGGTGAACACAGGTGCGTCTCATGACATTAATTATGGGCACTGGCATTCATAGAGCCATAATTAACTTAATGAGCTACACCTGTTTTCACCCCTATTGTTACGCCTCAGTGATAAAGGCCTAACCCTCATCCACCTTTTCTCACAATAATATAACTAATTGAACAATATGGAAGATTGCTCACGATGCACTTGTTGGTAGATTGTGTGGATGTTTGATTAAATGATTTGACCGATTGCCTATAATGGCGTTACAACAAGTACAAAGCGAAAGACCTGTCATGGTTCATCATAGTGGTTGAAGGATTCCTGTTATGATGTTCTGATGATGAACTGTCTCTTTAAATGGGAAGGCGTACTACGCATGCGTGTGAATTGTGTGCAGGAGTTTCTCTGTCGTGCTGAACCAGCTGTGAACGCTGCGAGAGCGCGAGCAGCATCTCACCGAGGAAGCAGCGTTTTTCGGTGCCGTGTGTCGCGTTCCTTTTTTTTTGACAACCTAGCCGAAAACAAAGAACGTCTTTCAGCCCAGGAAGACATACAAAGATAACCCTTTTTTGACCTTCTAAAGGGTCCATGTTGTGTCGCATGTCAAAGACTATGCCTCCACGTATGAGGGGATCTCCATCGCGTGTATAACACTGTCATCCTGACTGACTGGAAGTTCTTTAAGTCTGGGGAGAAACACTGGCGAGTGGCGATTTCTTTGTGCAGACTCAGTGAAGCAAATTGTCTTTAACAGAATAGTTCTCGGAAAATAATTTCTTCAAGTTGTGAGTTGACCGGTTTTCTGTTTCCCAGGGCGGTTAAACCACGCACAGTGGGTCACGGTTTGACCGTCTGTGAAGCTTTTAAACAGGGCTCGCAGTGGCGAGGAGTGACACTATTCGTGATGATAACACGCAGAAGCGCAGGAGTGTAAGTACACGGTTGCCCGTTCGTCGACTCCGCGATCGTGTTAATAATGGATGGAGGTGGACGGATGCATCGATGCACGTGGAGAAAGTATTCCGCGAGGGCTTCCCGGGACCTGATGCCAACATGCTTGGGCTTGTTCGCTGTGGTGCACCTGGTGCTCCTCGCCGAGGCCTCGGTGTCTCCGAAGTCCTGCGATAAGGACTGCTTTTCGGGGAAGTGCATCAACGGAACGTGCGTGTGTGACCACGGATGGGTCGGGGACCAATGCCAGCATTGTCAGGGAAGATTCAAGTAAGTTTTCGCTCCGCCTCTGAATGACCGTCCGAAGTGATTGTTGTAACTTACTTTAGAAAGTTGTGTGGGTGGCGTCTCTCAATCCTTGTGTTGCTAGATTGTGTGCGTGGCCTACCTGACGCTGCGTGCGTCGGGGACCCCCCCCCCCCCCCCCCCCCCGGGTTGTGTGACGTTCCTTTGTTTCTGTTCCCCATCCTGTGTTGTTGAGCTGAGCCCACCGAAGGAGGGCATCGGTCTGGGCTGTTCTCTCTGGAGAACTCAGTCGATTTACTCGTGAATGTAATTGTCTTGGGGCCGCTGAAATGAACAGGTTGTATGGGCAGGAAGACAGGGCAAACAATACAGCATCAATTTCTTGGGACACACACACACACACGCACACACACACACCTGCTATCCTTTGTATACAATATAGACCACATTGGATGCAGTATTGGCCGTTAGCCTTAGAAAACAGCATACCTGACAAAACACAAGATAACAATCTTAACCGCAAAGGGCTGGATGTCAGAGACTTGGACCTATCATGGGTCAATTAAAAGTATAGGGTCTATCTCTATTTGAGGTGAATGCATGAACGTCCATTGATGTGCAAACTCCCTACATAAACAATTATTTACTTCACCTAATGTAATAACAGGAAATGCACAGCAAAGTAATTCAATGTTTTAATCAACATTTAATGAAACAGAAATCCAATAAAAACACTATTTAATATCACTGTTAGCCTATTGCTTGGCTTTTTATTTGACTGTTTATAACTGAAGTTTTCAAGCAAAGACACTCAATTTGCCCTCCAATATCTTTCACTCCTCTTCCCTTTGTCTGTGTCTAATTGTTTTCTCTCCACTCTATAGCAAGAGACAGTGATAGCATTGTCCTTGTTCACACACACACACACACACACACACACACACACACACACACACACACACACACACACACACACACACACACACACACACACACACACACACACACACACACACACACACACACACGAAAATAAACTACAGGAACCATGGTTATCGAGATGTCATTGGCGGTTTTAGCTATTGTGCCAAAATAAATTAGACCATTCATTGGCATTTTCATTAGCAACATTTCCATACATCTCCTAAATAAAAATGCCTCGCCTGTATTGAGGCACATAGCTTCCACTCCAGCAGGTTATTGGGTGTCAAATGATGGGAAGAATACAAAAAAGAAGTCCTAAATGGCTTAAGATATTGCAACAAAGGTGTTTGCGTGAAAATCAAATGACATGAACATGAACCAACCCTTATTTCCACACCCAGGCTGAAGCACCTGCATTCATCTTTAGAATATACATTTTTTATTTAATAAAACTAAATCATAGTAGTTGTGCACCATCTAGAAACTTAAACTAATAAGCAATCGTGTGTGTGTGTGTCAAAGTAGGGACAATATTGTATTATACCCCGACAACAAAAACACTAAGCACACTGAAGGTGGACGTTCTTCCTCAACACGCACACATAATAGTTCAACAAGGTATGGTTGAACCTTGTGGCATCTACATAGTATAGTAATACAGCAAGTCTGTTGCATGCAGTACGTTTACTACTTGTAACATCTTAATATCAATTAACATATAGGTCATCCTGACCTATATACCATAATTATTGTTTAATAGCATGACTGATCCCGTAACCTTTATTTTCCGTTAAATTACAATTTGCCAGTGCTTAATGACCTTGGAGATCAGCAGTCTTTTAAAATGAACCACCATATTACAATAACATACATTTCAGATAATCTTTCCCCTTTTTAAATAAATCGATTGGACCAGGATTTATGGTTCTGGAAGTGCTTACTTTCACAGCTTATTAATATTAAAGCTTTAAGCACTTCTATGCCAAGAGATGATATTGATGCTTCTAATTTTTAACTAGAAAACCGACTAATGTGATAAATCGTCAGTCTTTTTTGCCTGGGGGTATTGCGCTTGAATAAATCAGTGCGAGAGCTAGAATCGTGCAGGGAGTGGAGTTAATCCCTTATTTAGTTTCCGGTGTTGCTAAGGGTGAGCAGCTGCAACACTAGGAGGCCCGCTTTGAAACGAGCATCCAGTGATCAAACATCTCAAGTCATTATCTCCCCCGACACACTTCCCCACCGTGGAGTAGGGGGGTTCTGGGGATGTTGATGGCGCTAATTGTAGGGTTTGAGAAAGAAACGTCAGCATTGAGGCAATACTTACATTTTTGATCAAGTCTGCTGCACATGATGACGGCGACACTTCAAAAGTGTTACGGCTCTCTGTCTATTTGTCTGTCGTGTGTGGCTTGATAAATACATGTGTGCTTCTTCCCACCGCCTGTAAAACAGGATTACAATTTTGGATTGAAACTCCACTTCATGTTGGCTTTAATCCATCTATTAATACTGTAGGGGCAGTTTACTGGGGCATTAAAATCCTGTTATGTTATGCAGGAGGCGAGAGCAGCACACCATTTTCTCTCTCTCTCACTCTCACACAAATACACAGACACACCACACCATTTCTCCTGTTGGTTCAGGGATTTGAACCAGCAATGTACCGTTCCGGAGCATAACCATAACCGCTGTCTGCCTCCCTGGACGTTGATGCAGAGGCCTGTCAGTTGAACAGTCTTTAGCATCTTCTTCTTGAGACATGGTGATGGGATTGCAGTTGGCCTTTGAATTCATAGTGAAGATCATGTGACAAGGGTATCTTGCGGTCATGTGACAAGGGCATCCTATAGAAATTGGCCTTCTTTGCTCATCCCTAGAAGTACGCATGTTGTCAAGCTTTAATAGAAATGTTCCAATTATGACACTGTTGTAAAAATACTCCTATACTCAATTAAATGGCACATTTTGGTCTCGTGTCATTTTTTATACATTTAATGTTATATTATTTTTCGAAAACTGTATGAACTTGAAATATAGTGAGTAAATTTCTCTACTCATTTTAATGGCAAATTATATTGTTCAAATGTAGATAGATTCATGTAAAATCTGTTCAACTCGGCCCAGCTTCGATAATATGATGGGCAGAACATCCCCCCCCCCCCCCCCCCCCCCCCCAAAGTAGATATAGCTAGACATCGCGCTCCTGTCAAGGTGGAGGCATAAAATATGTCACAGGCAACAGTAAAACTACTGTTGCCATAGCAATCTCAATACGTGGAAATCATTTTTCCAGGTGCATGGGTATTTCTGTGTATATTTATATATATGTATATATATATACAGTAGCTAAGGCGACCTGTTTCAAGGACAATCGCTAACACATTAGCGCTGTAAGCAAGTTAGGCTGACACGCAGACGGCGAGAGAGGGAGATATTTTGAATCGAGGAGGGTAGTATATTACATCATCAGCTGACATGTGTATCTTGCTGTGTGTGCGATGATTAAACGGGTCAAAGCGTGTGTGTGTGTGTGTGTGTGTGTGTGTGTGTGTGTGTGTGTGTGTGTGTGTGTGTGTGTGTGTGTGTGTGTGTGTGTGTGTGTGTGTGTGTGTGTGTGTGTGTGTGTGTGTGTGTGTGTGTGTGTGTGTTGGGAGGAAAGGGGCATTTGATGACCATCTGTCCAGTGTGAGGTAATCCTGCTATGATGAGAGAAAGCAAGGACACACGCGTATAAGCACTACACGGTACACATTCTCTCTGCTTTTACCTGGGGCTGTAACTATGGAGCACTTGGGTATGGTTATTCAACGTGATTTTCACCTAAACACAAGTGTTTTTTGAACTGCACATAAATAGCATGTAGCCATATCATTTATTTGTTTTAAAAGTGTACAATATATGATAAATGCTCCAGTGATGACCTAGTCCAGGGGTCTGCAACCTTCACTATCGAAAGAGCCATTTTGGTCCCTCTCCCACCAAACCTATTTGACCCCTAAAATGAAGATGAGACAGCGTATAAAGTTGTATACATAGTTATACTATATATAAAATAACTAATAGCCTAAAGTTTGTTGCATTTAAGAAGTTTGTAGTTGTAGGATGTGACGTTTAATTTGGGTGACAAAATATTAAAACACCTTTTTTGGTTATTTTAGTGTCACGGTATCAACTTGAACTCCAAAATAAGAGGTAAAAAAAAAAAGATATACACCCACTTTTCTTTCAAAGCTTCAGGGAGCCACTGCAGAATGGTGGAAGAGCCGCGGGTTGCTGACCCCTGACCTAGTCTGACCTAGTCTGACCTAGTCTGACCTAGTCTGACCTAGTCTGACCTAGTCTGTCCTAGTCTCTTCCGTTCATTTGCGCTCCGTCACCAAACGACTCGTCCTGAAGCTCTAATTCATAGAGCAAGGTAAACTGTGCAGCGTCTTGAAGAAACTCAAAACACGATTCTCAATGGCTGTCAGCGTTGTCACTCAGCCATTGTTTTTCTTTTCTTTCTACGTAGACAACTGAGAAATTGTTGCAAATCCCATTGTAATCCACGTTTGTTTCACCACAGGTCTGTTTTTCTAGAAGTACCCGTCTTGGCGTACGGCCTGTGATTGATTGTGCTTGACAGGTGGTTCTTAACACAATAAATTCTGGCCCAGTTCCGATTCCTTTTATAAGGAAGGCGCTGTGGCCTGATCCCTCCAGCATGGAGCACAGGGAGGAAGCATCCAGAGCGAGGGAAGGAGCAGTGTGGCAGTGGGATCTGAACAGCCTAGCTGCTTCAGCATCGTTCAAGGCCACGTCGACTGTTGATGATCTGGATCAATCACAACCTTCATAGCCAATGACGTTTCTTATTTGTGGCCAACCCGTGACAAAACATATGCTCTTTTGTATTATAGTGTAGCCACTGCTTTAAACTGTTTGTTTATAGCTCTAAGGAACACCACAAAAAGCGTAAAATTAGGTAACAGAAATACATACATGTTTTTGTTGGTGCAAGCAATGTCTTGACAAAATGTAAGTGGGATTTTTCAAAGCATGCACTCCCACAGTTGGCAGAACAGGCAAACATTTGATTTTGGTATATATCGAAACATAAATGGGTGGAATGAAGATGAGGAATTTACTCACTTTGCCTAAGACGGTTTTATTCATCCTTTTGAGTAACGGGTGAACCGGAAGAACACCTAACAACAAACAAACTCAAAGAAACACTCAAACACCCACTGATCCCCCCCATCGGCAACCTGCATATACACTATACTAGGCCTATGTAATGTTTACTATAGTAGTAAGCCTATGTAATATTTACTATAGTAGGCCTATGTAATGTTTACTATAGTAGGCCTATGTAATGTTTACTATAGTAGGCCTATGTAATGTTTACTATAGTAGGCCTATGTAATGTTTACTATAGTAGTAGGCCTATGTAATGTTTACTATAGTAGGCCTATGTAATGTTTACCATAGTAAGCCTATGTAATATTTACTATAGTAGGCCTATGTAATGTTTACTATAGTAGGCCTATGTAATGTTTACTATAGTAGGCCTATGTAATGTTTACTATAGTAGGCCTATGTAATGTTTACTATAGTAGTTGGCCTATGTAATGTTTACTATATTATGCCTATGTAATGTTTACTATAGTAGTAGGCCTATGTAATGTTTACTATAGTAGGCCTATGTAATGTTTACCATAGTAGTAAGCCTATGTAATGTTTACCATAGTAGTAAGCCTATGTAATGTTTACTATAGTAGGCCTATCTAATGTTTACTATAGTAGTAGGCCTATGTAATGTTTACTATATTATGCCTATGTAATGTTTACTATAGTCTAATGTTGACTTTTACATATATGTATTTGCAGTGCTTGCGGTTTACTTTCTTCTATTTTATATTCATGTTTCTTGACTTGCAGTGCTTGTGTTGTACTTCTTATTCTCTCCTATCTTTATTGTTTCTGTTATGCACCGAACACCAAGAAAAATTCCTTGAACGTGTAAAACTTACTTGATAATAGTCAACTCTAATTCTGATTGAATACATTATCTACATAATGCATTGGATAGATGAAATTATTTATCTCTCTCCAGACCAAACATTAATACCTGTTTCAAGTTATTGTGCTGTTGGATCTTGCTGTGTTTTAAAGTAAATGTAGTCTGCTGACATCTGCGTGAGGTTTGACTATTTCCATAAAGCGAAGTGATCAGCCTTAATATGTAAACGTGTAAAAAGTTGTCTGGTTTTATGGGCGTATGTCTATTGTCTAATGATGTAGTCGAAGAATACTGCAACACTTCCTGGTAGGATACGCCGATGTTTCCTCCGTCCCCAATCTGATTCAGCAGCCGATTGAGCTTCTTGTTGAGCAGCTTCAGCAGTTCGACAATCGGAAACAGCGGGCAAAATGGAGATCGGGGAAAACATCTGGAGATTTAGCAGGAAGCTCGATGCGATTGGCAATGGATGGAGTTTGGGAATGCAGCATCTGTGTCTCTGTCTCCTTATGGAAAGGCTGGCTCTGCCAGACACGTTCCGCCCTTCGACTCGTGTCAAGAGCAATCCGCCCGATCACAGGTCAAGTGCCATCCATGACTTGTGATTGGCCCAAAGTGTGGGGTCATCCTCCAGGCGCTCTTGTGGGACTGCAGACCTCAGCATGAAAGAGGAGAGAGAGAGACTGGAAATCGAGGCTTGTGATGACTTAATAATAATGAGAATAATAAATGCTGTGTGTTTTGCTCCTGTATATTTGGTGAATTATTTACTTACGTCTATATGTTAATTTATATTGCAGTATTAAGTAATCATTATCTTTTTGGGGTAAATTGTATTACTCTACTTACCTCTATTATACTTCATGAATTTGCTCTGTAATTCATGAGTTTGCTCTGTAATTTTAATAAGGGTTTTTTAATAAGCGATTGAATCAAATTGATCTCTTATGGGCACGTAGCAGGAGCAACTATCACATTCCTATTGGTGCAGGTCATGTGATGATGTCACACACTTCATTTTTCCTGTGTAAAGATACAGTAGATCAATATTAATTTGGCTGAATGCCTACAGTCTAGACCACACACACACACACACGCACGCACGCACGCACGCACGCACGCATGCACGCACGCATGCACGCACACACACCCACATACACGTGAACGCTTAAAAACGCATACACAATTTAAGAGTTCAACACACACACACACACATATATATATGCGTACATGCTGACAATGACACATGCATGCATCATCTACGAGCCCTGTCGTTTCTGAAGTGGAGGGCTCCACAGCTCTGGCAGAATGTCTGCCTTCGTTTCCCGTTTCAGGGACAAGACCGGTTAGAAAGAGAAAAGTCCTCTCGAGTGAAGCACTTTGACAAAGTAGGCCTTGTTGTGGGGTGTGTGTGCCTACCACTGCATGAGTACCTGTGTTTTTGTCTATGTGAGTTTGTTAAGCTGCAAAAGAGTTGTGTATATAGTTTTAGGCATGATGCGCATGTGCAAACATTTTAAACTGCAACCTTTAACCTTGAGCTGGACAGGGCTATGCTGTTATCAGCAGTGTGTCCAGTGTGGAAGTAAGGTGTGTGTGTGTGTGTGTGTGTGTGTGTGTTTGTGTGCGTGCTCACTGCGTGGTTATGGATAATTGAGTGCTTGTGGCACACATTGTGGCTGAAGACGGTCGTGGAAAAATGTGCCTTTCTTCCCATTTCATCCAATCTTCTTTTCTTTCCATCTGTGTCTGTCAAGCTTGTTTTCTTTCTTTCTTCACAGTACAGGAAAACAAGAGATTGAGAGGTTCATTTAGAGTTGAGTTGAATGCACAGAGAAAACCAGAGTGCTCATTATCTATCTGTGGTTTGACCGCTTTGAGACCCCTCTCCGTCTCTCTGTCTCAATTTAAGCGAATATTGTTTAGTTGCCATCCACCTATTTGATCTTTTTAATTCACATTTTCTTTTTGTGTGTGAACAGTAATACGATTGTCGCTCCAGTCTAGTGTTACTAGAGTGCGCGGGGAAATGTACAGCATGTACTCAGTAAAGGGTTGTGTGTGTCCATGGGAGGTGTGTTATGTTCTCAGCTGAAGCTGGGTTGTTTGTCTTTGTGTGTTTATTTGCACAGGTCCTCTCATAACCCTTCTGCCTCTGTTATATACAGTTATATACAGTTTTTTTTATATTCGTTTTACTCTCTGTACTCTCATACTGGCAGTGTGTGTGTGTGTGTGTGTTGTAGGATGTTGTGTATGTTTGTGTGAGAGATGGTGTGTGTTCTTAGTATGTGTGAGACAGATGGCGTGTGTTTTTAGTATGTGTGAGCGAGTGTTTGCTTTTTAACGCGAGTTGAGATCAAAAGATAGACGGGTTCTGGGTTGACAGTGTGTCACACACACACACACACACACACAGACACACAGACACACACACACACACAGACACACAGACACACACACACACACACACACACACACACACACACACACACACACA
This sequence comes from Lota lota, assembly GCA_026745465.1. Classification (NCBI taxonomy): domain Eukaryota; kingdom Metazoa; phylum Chordata; class Actinopteri; order Gadiformes; family Lotidae; genus Lota; species Lota lota. The sequence continues at coordinate 577,548 of JACYXH010000256.1, forward strand.
CACAGCCATAAGGGAAATAGTTAATTTTATTACAGGCTGTCAATATGTCAGGTGGCCTGGCGTTCTCTTTCTTGTTCTCTCTCTTTCTTGGTCCCTTTCTTTCTATTACTCTTTGTTTCATTGCCTAACTCTTTCTCTTGCTCTCTCTATTTCTTGTAAATGCCAGGTGGTACCATGTAAATGTGTCCACAGCTCTGCACATGTTACCACTGGAGGCTTCCTGGCCGCTCTACTGTCATTCTCCATGATGCTACATCCATGATACTACATCCATGAGGCTACATCCATGATGCTTCATCCATGATGCTACATCCATGATGCTACATCCATGAGGCTTCATCCATGAGGCTACAACCATGATGCTACATCAATGATGCTTCATCCATGAGGCTTCATCCATGAGGCTTCATCCATGAGGCTTCATCCATGAGGCTTCATCTATGAGGCTACATCCATGAGGCTACATCCATGAGGCTACATCCATGAGGCTACATCCACAATGTTACATCTGTGATACTACATCCATGATATTATATCCGTGATTCTACATCCATGATGCTATATCCATGATGCTAAATCAATGAGTTACATCAACGATTTTACATCTGTGATGCTCCATCCATGATATTTATGTTTGTTAATTTCCTTCTTTACTCACCACCCCACAGGCCGACTGAGACATTGATTGAGATAATAAAAGGACACTGTGATTGTGTTTCTATCAACACCTCCCAGACGTCAATGAAACGCCATGCTAGCAGATTGTTAATCTTCACCTCAGCGGTCTTCCAAATATGGGACAATTATGTTGTCTCTGCAGTGTCGAGGAAACCCACCATTCATGTGAAAGGAGGCTAATTACCCATTAGCAATACTTTGCAGTGCATCCTCTTTGAACTCATCTTGTATTTCCCTCTAATAATACTGATACAGTATAAAATTGGTTAATGTATAATTTATCACTAAGGCTTTATAGTGGGGTGAAACAGGTGAATCTCATGACATTAATTATGGGCACTGGCATACGTAGAGCCATAATTAATTAAATGAGCTGCACCTGTTTTTGCCCCTACTTCTAAGCACAATGCACGCATACAGTGCACTCGAAGCACCCTATGATTATTAGAAATGACAAAGGCAAAAAAAAACAGTTAAATCTTTTGCGGCAACGCTTGGGAATAGAACCGTGTGGCGTACCGGAGTCTGTCTTGCCACACGTTCTGTCCTGCGGCTTTGTGTGTTGTCCTCCACAACTCCGTGATAAAGGCATTTACCATTTATTTTGTATGTGTTTCTTTTAAGTGTATGTGACCCATTGCAACTGTAACGATTCAATAATCCCTGCTTTCTGGAAATGCTTGAGATCATTTGCCTTGGCCAGCAGCGTCTGGAGATGGGCCGTGATTACGTCAAGTGGGCTAAGCAGGCGGTTGACCTGATTAATGTTTTGCTGAACTACCAGTTCATTGCGACGCTGTTGCATTGTGTGTACAGTGTGCTCATCTCTACAGTAGAAATAGGCCACCTGCCAAAAATAGACTGCCCGCCCGTGGCAGGGACACCAGTTAGGTAGATAGTTGCAGGTATTAGTTGCAAGATCATTTAGGCTGGAGCCTCAATTATGGATTCATTTATCCTTTGCATTGATTGACAGTACATTCAGTGTTCAGGTTCTCTTTCTCAGACGTACCCTGCATGCATGTTGTTAAAGGAGAACTCAACCCCCCTGACCCCGCCTTAAATACATGCTTTCTCCAATCGGTTCCAAGAAGCAGAGGACAGGTGTGTCGCATCAACATCAGCAGGTGACCTGGTAACCAAGAACCTATGCATGCATTAGCATGTGTTTTACATAGGGAGGGAGTCTTCTAATGCAATCCAATTTACAAGCTGTGTTGGTGTTCAGTTTTCCTTTTAAAATGTTATATATATAGTGTATTAACCATGGATGAACCAGTTGGTTGAATGAGCAGACTTGGTCACTAGGACGACGATTCTATTTAATCTTTGTTTCTTATTTTCTTGTTTCTTATGTTCTTCCTGAAAAACTTCAAGTAGGATATAGTCAAGGTGTTAGGGCAGAGACAGCAACCGTAACTCTGGAAACATCAAGTCCCATGACGAAAACAGTGATAGGACAGAATGTGGTCCATGAGCTCGTCAGAACTCACACTGACTCACTGCACAGCATCACTTAAAGATTATGTTTAATACTAATGTGTACTATTACAGGTTTAATAGTAATATGTACTATCATTACAGGTTTAACACCAATGTGTACTATTACAGGTTTAATAATATATACTATCACTGCAGGTTTAATGCTAATGTATACTATGACATCATTCCATACAGAGCTAAGTTTGCTTGGGCATGAACGTCACAGCTCAGTGGCATGGAGCATTAGTCGCAGTAGACAAACACTAAATATGATATATAATATACAAGATATATATATATATATATATATATATATATATATATATATATATATAGTTAGTAAACTAGAAACTTCTAATGCAAATGATATGCTTTGCTATTACAGCTATGATAGTTCAATATGTAATGTCTTTCATTGAAATCCAATCCTATGCTTCACTCCAAGCATGTTGTATGGAGCCTAACACTGCTGTAACGCACACGTTTTATATCATTTGCCCCCAATACAAAATGTCATCTTGAAGCAGTATTTTGAGTGTCCCGATGTTTTGAGTTGGAGTCTAGGAATGTACAGAGCCTAGAAAGGGTGTTTTGGGTGTGGTCTGTAGATTTACTGTGTGAGTGTGTGTGTGACTGCAGAGTAAAAAAAAACCTCCCAAAAATGTGGATAGGAGCTGGCTGACAACAGCGGATAGTGATTTTGGTTGACATGGCAACGCTCCACAGCCCATAATACACAATGGAGTCTTAATGCAGACCACATGTGATGGGGCCCACCATACACACACACACACACACACACACACACAATATATTTTGGCGACGCTTGCTGGGATGTGTTACCAGTTTGTGGTTAGTTGGGTTGAGTGCAAAGCTCTCTATAATAACACAGTCATTTGTTGTGTCAAACATTGCACACACACACACACACACACACACACACACACACACACACACACACACACACACACAACCGTTTTTAAAATGCCTTCTTTGCATGAAGCTCACTTGGAAGACCAAACTGTTGTGTTGTGGTCTGTTCTGTTGTTTGATATGCGAGTCGGACTTTGACCGTACAGTGAACCAGGTAGTGCCCCCATTTTAATTGGATCTTCCTGTTATGCAGCTTGCTTCTCCTCCCCCCTCCTCTTCTCCCCACTTCTCCCTGCCTCTCTTCTCTGCCCCTATCGTGTTCAGTTCTCCGTCTCCTCTTTTCTTTTCTACGCTGTATTTAAAAGCGGACGTTTGAGACATTATAGGCCTGTTGTATTGACTTGTATATGTCTCGGCATGTATGTGTGTGGTGGAGTATTCTTTCGCCGTTTGAAGGGAGAGAACATAAAAATAGCCATGAAATGTAAAGGACAGCAGGAAGAGAGGTGGTAGCTGTAGGGACAGGTGGAGCGACAGAATGGGAAAGAAAAAGAGAGACAGATATAGTAGAATGAAAAGCTCATGAATGATGCTGGGGTGTGAAATGTGCTGGAGCGTGACTGTACCAGAGGTGATGGAGACCCAGTAGCATCAATCACAGCTCCACGCGCACACATGCACTCAAATGCACACACATACACACACACATGCACACGTGCGCAAATGCACTCATACGCACACATTCACACACACACACACACACACACACACACACACACACACACACACACACACACACACACACACACACACACACACACACACACACACCTTCTCCCTCTATGTTTTCACACTATTCCCATGAGGTGGGGTTTTCTTGATTTTTAATAAAGGATATCTGCAGAGAAGGTCAAGGTTATTCAATTGTTCGGCATTAATCTCCTCATTCTGTCTCTCGCTCCCTCTACTGTGCTCTCTCTCTTTCTGGCTCTCTTGCTCTCTCTCACTTTCCCTTGCTCTTCTCTCTCTACCTCGCTCTGTCTCTATACCTCTCTCTCTCTACACCTTCTCTCCCTCACTCGCTCTTTCTCTCTTGTTCCTGCTCTACACCTCTCTCTCCCTCTCCCTCTCTTGCTCTCTCTACACCTCCATCTCTCACACACATATATCAACCTTCACCTTTTCTTTCGGTAAGGAGGCTACTACGCAAGGATTTGAGAGCGCCAAGGTGTGTATGTTCCTGTCAATCAAATTGTATGGGTGGGCGCTTGTGTTTTTGGTGGACACATGTTGAAAAACTCATACCTGTGTGTGTGTGTGTGTGTGTGTGTGTTCGTGCTTGTGTGCATGTGTGCGTGTGTGTGTGTGTGTATAGCTGTCAGCGTTGGGGTGTCTTTACCATCCATCCCTGTCTATGAAGGAGTTGATCAGTTCTCTTCAAGTAAATGGACTGTGTGTTCATGCTGACGCCAGTGACACAGATGACTGCATGATGTAATATCGTGGTTATGTTTTGAAAATGCAAAGAATGCCTTTTTTTTTCTACAATAGTACATGAGGGTTTAGTGTAGTGTTGCTCTGTGTGGCTGTAACTGACCTATAACTGAAGCATCAGTCTTCTGCCTTTTGCCGCCTACTGCTGTAAATACTGCTATTGTGTGCAGTTGTTTTTGTTTGTCTTTCTACAGAGAATGTTGCTGTTGGTGATGTCACTCAGCTAACAGCTGACTAAACAAGAGCTAACATTACCACTACAGGCCTTTGTTTGTGGCTTCTGTTTGTGTGTGTGCGGGCTTATGTATATGTGTGTGTATGGATAAAAAATGGGTAAAAAATAAAACAAACATTGTCTGATTAATTGTCATTTATCAATAGTTAATTGTCAATATGTAATATGTTGATTGTAAATTGGCATTTGTCAATGGTAATTGGCAAGTGTAAATAATGAATTTTCTTTTTTCAATTGTTAACTGCCATAGCTCACTTGTTAATTGTTATTTGCCAATTGCTAAATATTATATTTATTAATTGTCGTATGTTAATTCGAAATTGATCAACAGTTTTTTGCCAATGGTCAATTGTTAATTGCCATAGGTCAATTATGAAATGTAATTTGGCAATTGTTCGTTTTAATTTGACCATGGTTAATTGTCATAGAATTGTTAATGTTTTATTGTTATCGATGCACTGGTCATTTAATTGGCTCATATAAAGGCAGTGACTTGTACAACAACATCTGGAATCACATTGCACAGCTGGATTTCTACTTCAAAGTTCAAATCTTTGGAAGGAATTCTTCAACAATAATTGAAGGCACATTTTAATAAGAAGAATGAGGTCTTGACCTTCATCTTCTGAAGTGTTTTCCACTATAAACATCTGACTTCTGCTGCCATCTTCACCATGTTGAACACCAAGGATGTTCAACGTATTGTCTATCGATGAGTGGAAAGAAATTATCCGAAATATAAATATTGACTGCATAATAATGAAACAACACAGTTAGGTTGCATGAATTAATGAAGATCAGAATATTTACCTTAAAATGTAAGGTTTGCATCATCATTTAATGACCTGTAATGCATTTTCTTTATGGTATTTTGGTATTCCACTCATGACAATATCATGATACAACACATTGTTGCCCAGTCTGACTTTCCCTATAGCATTACCCGCCGCTTTCTGCACTAGTTTACAGGTGAAGTCCTGTAAACCAATCAGATCTTGGCTCTGCTGCTCCCAGCCATTGAGCATCCCAGGGGCCTAAAGGGGCCCACCCGCAATAATTAAACATGCTTAATAAAGACGGCCACAGTTGGACTTGGCACACATTGATTGTCTTAATACCACTCTGAATGGACTTACACCGCATTGACATCACTGCTGAGGTAATAGTTTGCACATGCTGAAATGAGTACTAACCATGCATTTTTATTTCGCCCCAGACATTGGAAATGTGTTTCCGTCAGTACAATTGCTTCTAATTTGATTCAGTGTAAGGTCAGCGTAAGTGAGATGACAATCTAAATTGAATTCACTTCATACTGATAATAATAATGATCATTCATTGACATAATGCCATCATTACGCTGTGCATGTGGATTTATTTTTAACTGACGGTCTGAGAGAGGGAGTGCGGCATGGAGAGACACTGCACACTAGAGCGAGAGAGAATTATATGGAAGATTTGTACCCAGAAGAAATGACCATTTTGCTCTTTCCTGCCCCCCATCCTCTATATCCCACTCCCATCGCTCTTCCATTCTCTCTCATTCACTCTCTTTGTCTTGTTCTCTCTCCCTCTCGATCTCTGTCCATTTATGTCTCTTAGCCGTGTGTCTGCTTTCTATTCGGCATCAATTATTCACCTGGGGCAAATTAATATTTCAAAGAACGCTGGACTCGACTCGTCCTCTATACCACCTCTCCAAACGCCTTACCCTCTCTTTCCTCTCTCTCACTATCTCCCTTACTCTCTCTCTCACTGTCCACTCTCTCTCTGTCACTCTCCCTTGCTCTTTCTCTGTCTCTCTCTCTCTCTCTGTCTCTGTCACACTTTTATCTATTACTTACTCTTTCATCCCTCCTTCCCCACCCACCTCACGTTCATTTTACCAACACGTGCTGTGTGTGTGTGTGTGTGTGTGTGTGTGTGTGTGTGTGTGTGTGTGTGTGTGTGTGTGTGTGTGTGTGTGTGTGTGCATGCCAGTACGCTGTTCTTAGTGACATTTTTGTAATGCCATAATATGACGTGAAATGTAATTGGTTAGGTGGTCTCATATTGTGAACTCTCAGACGTGTGCTGATTCTGGTCATAATTGTAGGTTTTCTCTCTTGTATGCTGTATCTCTACCTCCCTTTCTATCTTGTCTGACTGTCTGTCTGTGTGATCTTTTGATGGGTTAGGGTAGATGTAGCCAGTAGCAAAACCAGCCTAAATCCCGTGAGCTGACTTGCAGCTTGGCTCCAAACAACATTCAGTCAGCCAATCAGCGAGTGGCGTAGGTGATGACAACACCATTTTGGAGATTTCTTAATTAGTTTCATTCAAACGGTTGAATAAGTTTAAATAAAAAAAAAGCTTCAGTCAAAATGGAAGCGGTAACGTTCGCTAATGGTGTTTACTTCAGAAATACTACGCTTCAAAATATGTCTTGAGGATTCTGGGATCTGACTGGCTGAAGCTGATCCAATCGGCTGTAAAGTCAGGTTGACTGATAGCCCCGCCTCAACAAACTCTTCAAAAGCCTGGCTCTGTGAGACTACATTAGATGCGTGTTCAGGAGATTCAAGGTGAATCTATACATCTCTATCCGTCTGTCTCTGTTAACAGTGAGGGTGTTGAGGTAACATTTTCAAATGGTCAATGGTATTCAGTCAAGTCAGGATATTAGACGACTTCATAGTGTCGCTACATGCAACATTATCTCGATGCAACAACCATAAAGAAAAGCATTAGAGGGACTATAATGGTGGCGTGGTTGTCGGTTCCTTCTGTTCTCCACCTACGGTTTGATGTCCACGTGGAGATCCATTCCAGCAGACCCAGGCCTGTTGGGGGAGTTTATCGAGTCATCCCCGCATAATGATTTATCCCTGGTTTCATAGCCAGCAGGTCCGTCTCTTCACTTCAGTTAATTAATTTGTGTTTGATAACCTCTATAGCCTATAGGATATGTCTGTTCATCCTGCAAACCTGATTATGCACTATTAATGGTGCAGGTCATGGACGGTAATATGATTTGGCCTATATGACCCAGGAAACTGAGTCAGACACACACTAGGCAACGCTTTCTTTTCGGACCACTGGCACTATTCCTCTCCTGTCACCCTCATCTCTATCCTTCCGGGCTGTGCTGCAGCAGGGCGCCATATCCGCATGAACATTATTTTATTTGTATTCTAATCTGGGACTAGAGGAAAGGGCTAAACAAAACATATATAGAGATAGAGAGAGATAAGGAGCGAGAGAGAGAGAGACATTTCTTAAATGCTTTAGCTGTCATGTACTTTGAGGGGAGAGTTAACAAAGCATGGAAGAGGAAGTAAAAATAGTGATGGGAGTGAAATATGTGTGCTTTGGTCCCTGTGTCTGTCTTACCCTCTGTCTCTGAGTTTGTTATTGGCATTATAATTGCATTCACTGTGGCCTGAGTCCGGCTGTGTGGCAATCTGTTCGTTCTCTCTCTCTCTCTCTCTCTCTCTCTCTCTCTCTCTCTCTCTCTCTCTCTCTCCATCTCTCTCTCCCTCCATCTCTCCCTCCATCTCTCTCTCTCTCTCCCTGTTTCTCTCTCTCTCTCTCCCTGTTTCTCTCTCTCCCTCCATCTCTCTCTCTCTCTCCCTGTCTCTCTCTCTCTCTCTCTCTCTCTCTCTCTCTCCTCTCTCTCTCTCTCTCTCTCTCTCTCTCTCTCTCTCTCTCTCTCTCTCTCTCTCTCTCTCTCTCTCTCTCTCTCTCTCTCTCTCTCTCTCTCAACATTCCATCCCAGCTCACCACCAGTGTCCGTTGCCCAACAAACTCCTAATGTCATGTGATGATGACGACTGTATGTGTGTGTCCACAGCCCAGGCTGGATAATGTGTCTCCTAATCTTCACTGTAAAAGTTCGGGCATCTCTGTGCCTGTGAGATTACCTGTATATGTAATTTCTGTCTGTTTGTCTCTCTTGCTCCCGCTCTAATATAGACCGATATAGATATTTAATGATTTGCCAATTTCATTGTCATGGAGTGTAAATGTATTGTGCTGAAACAATATGTGGCAAGAACTTGTCAAATCAAAGTCTATCTCTAGGTCTCCACAGTGAAAGCAGACAAAACATATGAACATATGTATAAATGCATTGTGCATGGATAAATGCATTGTGCACGTGCACACACATACACATGAACACGCACGCACACACGCACACACACACACGTGGGTTCACACACAAAGGTTCTTACAACATATAAACATTGTTGGCTCTGAGGACATCGTAGCCTGTCACTAGTCAGACAGTGTGTTCCTTTGTGTGTGTGTGTATGTGTGTCTGTGTGCATGTGTGTGTGTATGTGCACGTTCACAATGCATTTATCCATGCACATACACACATCCAATTCAGGGAGGGTAGAGGCTTAATTTGTATTCAAAGGTCTTTTTTCATGAGAATTAGTAGCAGGTGGTTTGATTTATTCTGCACACGCACACGCGCACACACACACACACACACACACACACACACACACACACACACACACACACACACACACACACACACACACACACACACACACACCAACGGCCTGCAGTTACTATTACAAAAAGAAATCCATTTGACTGGTATGCCATCATGATGAAAGTGAAATACTGTTCCATGTACCTTCTTTGACCTGATAGAAAGTGCCTTGTTTAATCTGCTTTTTGTCCCCTCTCCCCCTCTCCCCCTCTCCCCCTCTCCCCCTCTCCCCCTCTCCCCGTCTCCTCTAACTCTTTCATCCCTCGCTCTGCCGCCTGGCTCGCTCATATTTCACCCAAACCGAATCTTCCTGTGTGTGGGTGTGTGTGTGTGTGTGTGTGTGTGTGTGTGTGTGTGTGTGTGTGTGTGTGTGTGTGTGTGTGTGTGTGTGTGTGTTACCTGCTTGTTGTCACTGTCCCACTAATGTACTGCAGAGTGAAGGCTAGCCCTTTAATCCCAGTTTGAAACCTGGCTAAGCCCAACGTGCCTCGTTACAATTTGGCTGTGAACATTTTTGTAATAGCTGTTAGTACTTTAACATCATGGTCTGCCCCCTACATCAAATATTATAACAACCATGCACATGCACATTTGCACACAAACACAACCGGATGGAACTGTGTGTATGTAACTCCATGTAACTATGTCTTTGCTGCTACAGAGAGCTGACCACAGCAGAGGTAAGCATCCTAGTGTGAGGCGGTGCGCTTGTCAAGGCTGACCGTTGAATGTCTTTCTGTTCAGGCTAACGGAGCCGTCGGGCTCCCTCACAGATGGACCAATCAACTACAAGTACAAGACCAAGTGCACCTGGTTGATAGAGGGCTAGTGAGTATTTGTTTTCTACTTATCTTTCCCCTTTGCTTTGTCATTTGCAAATGTCCTGATTTTCCCTTTTAATTCTGGTTTACGATTAGACTGTGAAGCCTTTGGGTTCTGATATTGCAACTTCAGGAAACACATTAGCCTCACAGAGCCAGACCATATTCGCTCCGCTCTTTAGGTCTGGAATGCGTTTGTTGAGGGGCGTCGTCAGTCATCCAATGTCTTACTGAGCTTGGATGAGCTTCAGCCAGTCGGATCCCACAACCAAGAGGCCGTATGTTAAAGTGCCGTGTTTCCAATGTAAACACTGTTGGCAAAAGTTACCACTAACGTTTTTGCTGAAGTAAAACATTTTTGCTGAAGTAAAACAATCTTGCGGTTAAATCAAACAAATCCCAAAGCATTATGAATATTATTACGTTCATTAGAAAATCTCCAAAACGGCACTGCTCGTTACGGCATCACATCACTCACTGGGGTTTGCTGATTGGCCGACTGAATGTTGTTCAGAGCCAAGCTGCGCGTGTCGTGTTCCAGACTAATAGCTCCAGTTCCCCAGATTCAGGCTGGCGTCCCCAGGCTAATAAAACAAACCATTACCTCACAAAATTCATAATGTTTACTACCAACCTTTTCTGACAAAAATATTGAACCCTTCTTTGGTTCTTGGTAAGCAATGAACTTACCAAGAGAAACCAAGTTTTAGTAGTTCCTGAATAAATTTGAACTCACTACAAGATCCTGTTGATTACATACATTGCATGACCTTGCCCTCAGTTACATCTCTAACGTCCTCGTTGCTCATTCCACTTCTCGACCACTCCCATCCTCACATCCTCTTATCCATCCCTCGCTCCAACCACAAAACTAAAGTTGATCGCACCTTCGCTGTTTGAGCCCCGAGCCTCCGGAATCATCTTCAATCTGTCCGATTGGCTGAATCTTTGAATTGTTGTAGGCGACTTCTAAAAACCCATCTTTATAGACAAGCCTTTCTATAGATCTTCATCCCTGTCTTATCTTGTTGTTTTATTGTTCTGTCATTGTGCTGTGCTTTTGTTTGAACATGTTTTATCTCTTTCATCTCGTATCATTTATATTAGGCAATTGCTTGTTCCCTTCATCTATACTATTGCAGTTGGCAATAGAATTGAACGTGGAGATAGGTAAACAAATGCCCTTTTCCCTAATGGCTCTCTTTACTACCTCTCTCTTTATCGTTCATCCTTCCCCTCTCTCTCTCGCCCCCCATCTCCGGTCCCAGTCCTAATGCGGTGCTCCGGCTCCGCTTCAACCACTTTGCCACCGAGTGCAGCTGGGATCACATGTACATCTACGATGGAGACTCTGTCTTCTCCCCCATGGTGGCAGTCTTCAGGTGAACTACACGCATGCAGAAAGCACACATCAACGTGACCCTAGGTCCTACACTCACCATTCATAATACCATACATGTGGTATAGACCATGTAAATGACCATGCGAGTATGCCATGTACTGTATGGTATATCAAATACCATACACCACACATTAACATACATAACCATACATTATATAAAATTCCATGCACCATACACATTATGTAAAAGACCATACATATAATAAACATTATATAAAATACCATGCATGTACTATACATTGTACAAATACCATACACAATATGTACTATACATTTTTTAAATACCATACACCATGCATTTACTATAATTTATATAAAATACCAGACATGGACTATGCATTTTATTAAATACCATACAATACTATGCCTGTATTTTACACTTTACAAAAGACCACACAACATACATTGATGTACACCACGCAAAACACCGCACTATACATGAAATAAATGCTATAGACCCTTTAGTTAATGTTCTTTCTTTGTACGCCACCTTTTCATTGTTCCTTTTCTGCTCAGATGTTCCCTGCTCAGAAGTGTATTGAGGTGAAGAAACATCGATAAGTTGTCTGTCTGTCTGCGTGTTTTTCTGTCCGCCTGTCTGCTAGATTACTGCAGACTCTGTGCTATAACAGACCGTCTGTAAAACTCCATATATCCAATCAGATGCTGTGTATACAGTAGGAATATATGCATCTCAGACTTGCCCCGATAACCCATCTCGTAAATCCATTTTCGAGAAGAAAACAGCGGCTTATTTGCATAATTCCTCATTTCTAGTTTCTATATATATAGGGAAAAACCCAAATACAAAACGATAATTCTTCTTCTTAGTGGTAGTAGTGCTAGCAGTATGAACATTTACTAATGAGAAAAGAATCATCGTGGCGTGGCCTGGTCTACACTACGTTATCTAAACTCAACTGCTCAGGATGCAAAGAAATGCAATAATGTTGTGTACATAACACTTCCTGCCGCGCCGGAAGATTCTGTCTAGGGAGAGCGCAGTGGCCCAGTGAGGCTCCTTTAGCCTATTGAACATACAGGGGAGGGGGGGCTGTTCTGTGATGGAATGAGGGGGGACTTCTGTTGGTGTGAGACACAACACCTGTACTAGGCTACTATTGCCAACAATAAATAACATTGCTTGTGTAAGAAAACATTGCAGCGTATATGCAAAGCAGCTGGAATGGGGGTGAAACACATTTGTGGAGGAGAATTAGAAGCTTTGCTATTTAGGTTTATGGACTACACTACTATATATATATATATATATATATATATATATATATATATATATATATATATATATATATATATATATATATATACACACACAATACCTTGTATTTATGATGTAGTTATTACAGGCAGACCTAATAAAGCTCAAACATTTATGAAACCAAAGAAAATACCCTGAATCAAACTACTAGAAAACAACAACCTGGAGTGGATGGAAAAACAAAAGATAAATTCAGGAAGACACTAGATAGTAACACGTATTTTACAGGGGAGTTAATCAGCGCCATCATTTTAATGGGCTTTGAGAGTGCAGTAATGGAAGCCCCTTTGTCCCACTATCAGACCAAGGAACTAATCTATAAAATCACTAGCAGGAAAGAGCCTTCGAATAATTTATTGTGTTTGTGTTTGCCTCGCTCTCTTAACACCCCACATCTCTCTTTCCCATTTACTCTCTTCCTCCTCTTCTTTCTCTTCTCCTCTCTCTTCTCACTCCCTTACTCTTATGTCTACTCTGTTTACAGTGCCTACGTCTCTCTCTCTTTCTCTCTTTCTCTCTCTCTCTCTCTCTCTCTCTCTCTCTCTCTCTCTCTCTCTCTCTCTCTCTCTCTCTCTCTCTCTCTCTCTCTCTCTCTCTCTCTCTCTCTCTCTCTCTCTCTCTCTCTCTCTCGGTCTCACTCTCTCTGTAAGTCTCTCTCGGTGTGTCTCTGTGTGTCTCTCTCTCTCTGTCCGTCCCAGAGTTAACATTGGTTGAAAAAAGTCAAAGCAAGACCTGGAGAAATGTTGCAACATGTGGGGTTAGGGAGAGATTCTGTGTTCGGAAGGGATGGGTCAATTAACGCTTAGTTTCGACTTTAGACGTTTGTTTCATATGGATTTTCATGGATTTTTTTTATTTAATTTGCATTTTATTTTATCTCATCAATATTCATTGTTGCATTTATATTTACATTTGTCCCCCACCCCCAAAATCATGCAAGTAAAATTACTGTGGAACTGAATCTCTGTTTGCATTGTACCTACGTATCCTCCTTCTCAATCCAAAATATCCAACACACTCGCAAACACACACTAAACTCTCTTACCCTCTCTCTATATCCATATCCCCCTGACCTCTCTCTCTCTCTCTCTCTCTCTCTCTCTCTCTCTCTCTCTCTCTCTCTCTCTCTCTCTCTCTCTCTCTCTCTCTCTCTCTCTCTCTCTCTCTCTCTCTCTCTCTCTCTCTCTCTCTCTCTCTCTCTCTCTCTCTCTCTCTCTCTCTCTCTCTCTCTCTCTCTCTCTCTCTCTCTCTCTCTCTCTCTCTCTCTCTCTCTCTCTCTCTCAGTGGCCTGGTGGTTCCGGACAGTGGTGGGAACGAGACGGTACCAGAGGTGGTAACCACGTCTGGCTACGCTCTGCTCCACTTCTTCAGCGACGCCGCCTATAATTTGACCGGCTTCAACATCGCCTACTCGTAGGTTCAGACTCCACTAACCTCTCTATTTTTCCGTTCTGTCCTGCAGCCTTCATGCACTAAATGGCTGTCTGTCTACAATGTTGCTGCTGTCAAACAGTCTTACTCTCCTGCTATTCATATGCCATGCTCTCTCTTTCTCTCTCTCTCTTTTGTCTGTATGTGTGTCTCTCCCTTGCCCACACACACAACCAAACGCACGCACACACACGCACACTATAACACAGTTTTGATAACCACTGTTATAGGTCGGTGGGGGGAGGATGGGTTTGGTCAGCTAGTCAAGACAGAATAGTGTGTGTGTGTGTGTGTGTGCGCGCGCTCGTGCACGCGCTTGCAAATGAGGATAAAATAATCTAAAAGGTTGGGCAGCTGTACAACTGTACAGCACAACCCCAAGGCCATAAATGTAATCACACACACACACACACACACACACACACAGACACACAGACACACACACACTAGCGCACACAAACGCATAACTGCATAGTGGGGTTTTGGTTGTCATGACAACTAGTCTGTCACAGCGGAAACCTTTATTTGAACCAATTGAAATTTCACCTTCCACTCATCCCTGTGTTTGACTCCTGCCCAGTATGTCTGACAGTAATTATTATTTAACATTTAGCAGCTCACCATATCGGATAGGTTAACCATCTCAGCTTATGTTATTTATATTTGTATTATATTATACTTTACGATTGGTTTGTTTAATTTGGTACGATTATTTTAATCAAGACGAGGGGATACTGAAAGTATTTGTTTGCATTGTACCTACGTATCCTCCTTCTCAATCCAAAATATCCAACACACTCGCAAACACACACTAAACTCTCTTACCCTCTCTCTATATCCATATCCCCCTGACTCTCTCTCTCTCTCTCTCTCTCTCTGTCTCTCTCTCTCTCTCTCTCTCTCTCTCTCTCTCTCTCTCTCTCTCTCTCTCTCTCTCTCTCTCTCTCTCTCTCTCTCTCTCTCTCTCTCTCTCTCTCTCTCTCTCTCTCTCTCTCTCTCTCTCTCTCTCTCTCTCTCTCTCTCTCTCTCTCTCTCTCTCCTCCACCACCCTCGGCCTCCAGTATAAACTCGTGCCCCAACAACTGCTCGGGCCACGGCCGCTGCAGCACGGCCAACTCCGTGTCGGGGCGGATGTACTGCGAGTGTGAGGACTACTGGAAGGGCGAGGCGTGCCACGTGCCCTACTGCAGGCAGGACTGTGGCAGCCCGGGCCGCGGCTACTGCGACCTCACTGGGGAGAAGCTGTGCGTCTGCAACGACAGCTGGCAGGGTAGGAACACACACACGGTTGATGAGGTGGGGGGGGGGGGGGGGGGGGGGGGGGGGGGGTTGGATGTAACATGGTTACCCTGGCATTTTCATCTTCTGACAGAAAAGGCCTGGAAAAGGGTTCTTTGAATTTCTTCTTCTCTTCTAATTGTTCTTGGTTTGGGAACGTTTTGGTTGAATAACAACATTTAATAGTTGGTGAAAGAATTGCATTATCTGTTTTCATTTTGTTTCCCAAGGAAAAAGGAAAGGCAGCAGTCAGCCACCTGGCATCACTCGGTACAGACTCAAGAAGCTCAGGCTGCTCGTATCTTTTCATATTCTCAAGTCATTTGCCCAGGCTTGTAACGTTTGCATAGTGAAGTGTGTTTCCATGGCGGGAACATTCGCGTTTGATATACAACAGCTGTGACCATTTGGTCTGAGGCCGTGTTGTCCGTTGTTTTGAATGAGACACGGTGCCATAGTTTACAACAACCGAGACCTGACATACCCCCCCCCCCTCCCCCATCCTCCCCCTGTGGGCCTGAGTCGTATTGCCTGAAGTACAAGACCTGATGCTGAGGTCTGACCCTGTCCTATTGTGCACACCCTTTCCCTAGCCCAGAGGCAAGGGGACCTCAAACACAACATGTGTTTGAGTGACAGTGTTACCTGGTCCGCACTGGCAGTACACTTAACCTTAACCGACCTATATAATATCAAAGCTATGTTTTGTACCCGCCTCCAACAGGACATAGAATGCCTCCAACAGGACAACATAGCTAGCAATGCTGTGGGTCACCTTTGCACATTCCTTTCAGATACCCTATGGTTGAGTATTTGTGGATGTCGAAGACAGTCGATTCATTATTTGACTTTAGTTTACCACTGATGGTAGTCTGGTGCCATTAGCCTACAATATAATCGCTAACATGTATTCACCTTTCACATTTCTTTGCATAAAGCCAATGAACCATGTTCAATTAGGATTTCGTATTTGAGATTTCTCACAGATGCCCATTATATAGCCTATTATTGGATGGCCAAGTAGTGTTGCTTACTGAGCATAAAAAGGATTTGAAAGGATCAAGATGCAGAAATGCTGGTGTGTTTCACTGGCCAAGCGTGGCAGCTTGTACAAACACAGAGCCCAAGAGCAACCACTAGGTGGGACCAATTAGTATCTTAATTGACAGGGATTCAGCCCAATTAACTCTAGTATCTTTAATTGGGCTGTGCCCTCCCTAGAGGACACAGAGTTCATGCAGCTCCATTTCCTAAAATGATCTGCGAAGGCTAGTAGTCATTATTTCGATTAATTGCAACTCAGGAAATTGGTAGAGTGTTACATAGTAGTCAATGCCGTTGTGTATATATATTTATATAATTGGTTCAACCCTTAATATCCAATATCCACGATCAAATATGCCATGCATGTCTTGTTCTCATTTGGAAGAAAAACTCAATCCAATGGGGCAACAATCAATCCATAATCTCCTTATGAATCAACTATAAAGCAGTCATTAGTTTTAGCACCACGATTAACGTTTCAAATCATGCTGGTTAATGGGGTGTCCCCAGACCCCCTTTATACAGAGTCTAAATCTTTGACCGGCTGTTATTTACCGTGTAAGTGGAGTGCAGATACAGACTGGCTGCCTGGGTCTCAGGCAGTGGCGAGGGGCTGGGTGTGACCCAGTACTGGGGCTAGGGTCTTGGTCTGGGAAGGTGCTAGAGACTGCTGGGGCTGGGGCTCGAATCTCAGGGTTCCCAGGTGGAAGGGATTTCACAGTGCTGATCGGGACAGAGCTCGTGGTTGGGGGCCGGATGTGTGAGGTCCTGCGTTCAGGAGGATCTCAAAGGCCATTCAAGTAGAGTGATGTTGGCTAGCGTCACGAGAGCAATCTAAACGCCTGATGCTGAGGTCTCATATCCAGACTGCATCTCCGATTCGGTTGTAGATTCATCATTTTAACTCCTCTTATATTTCGAGGATTTAAGTTGAGTGTTTTCAAACTGTCTAATGTGTTTGCAGCAATTGTAGTGAGGTAAGCTAATGAGGGGTTGCTGCCCTCTGCTGTGTCAACGCTGCCTATACAAGCAAAATCATCATCTTGCTGCATTTACAACTGAAATCATCTCCCACAGATGATGGATTATTGAAGGAGTTCTGTAATCAGATATGGATGTGAGAGATTATTGAAAATAGGGTCAGTGTTTACATTTCTTGTAGGTTTTCTTTTTTTCTATTTCGAGGACATCAATTCCAACAACTATTGCAATTTTCATATAAATCTTTTAACGCGAATTAATGTGTCATATCGTAGAGTCTCATCGTTAGATTGCTTCATTATAGAGACGATTAGACAAGTGGAATGAAAGTGCTCTTCTAGCACACATAGAAAGGATATGACCCAGTGTCGGCGTGCCCTTGTCTCTTGCAGTGTCTCTCTCTGTCTTTCACTCTCTCTCTCTGTCCTTCAGTTGTTCTCACTGTGCAGCAGGTTGTCCTCCCTGTCTTGATGTGATTGTGAGAGCTCTCTCACCGTCTCTCCCACTACAATGAGACCATCAGACAGTAATGATGGCTTTAGTAATGGGATGTTCTCTGCTGTCAACCTGTTCCCTGATGGAGCTACATGATGGATTCCTTGTCTCTGTGAAACGGGGTAATTGGGGTTGGGGGTTGGAGGAAGAGTAGAGTAGGGCAGGAATTTCTCTCACTGAGATGCACACACGCTCTCTCTCTCTCTCTCTCTCTCTCTCTCTCTCTCTCTCTCTCTCTCTCTCTCTCTCTCTCTCTCTCTCTCTCTCTCTCTCTCTCTCTCTCTCTCTCTCTCTCTCTCTCTCTCTCTCTCTCTCTCTCTCACACACACACAATATCTCTATCAGACAACACACACAGATTCAAAGCATACACCACAACACATTCCACAACGTTCCGGTTGCCACAGCAACTGCCCTGTCACAGTCGGGTTGACGACCTGTGTTTTACGTTAATGAGAATTCTATCTACTTTTGTGCCATAGCATTTAGTGTGTGTGTGTGTGTGTGTGTGTGTGTGTGATTATGGTGTTGATCTGTGCCTCTCCTTTTTAAACTCCAGCGGTCCTTGATCTTTTCATTGAAGGAAAGGCGGATGGATGGGAACGTACCTCCCTTTGTGTTGTTTCAGCAGCAAAACATTAAGAGCGCAAAGCACTTCCAAGTGCAAGAAGCTAAAGTGCGACAAGGGGCTGTTAACGGTTCAACATGTTGGAACAAATTGAACATACCTGATAAAACACATTTCCTTTTGAAAGACAAAAACAATTCCATTCACCATTCGTTTTTTTTTCCACCATCTGTGTTTTGCACTTGCCTTTTTTCCGTCACCATTGGAAACAGACATCACAGATGTGTGCAGCTTTAGTCTGGTTTCCCACCCAGTTAAAATCCTCAAAGAGGATTAGACTTTCAGAGTTCAGCTGAGTGAGAACATTTCAAGATTAATACGGCTAGACGATTCCAGATGTTTATCCAGATTTTTTCATTGATCTTTAGTGTAATCCAAGATGCTTCATTCAGACTAGTTCAGACAAAGTTTACAAAGTGCTTTAACAAACAATAACAAATGTGCATGTGAATATAAAAACAGATATACAGGTATAAAACTACACACAATGGTAAGGAAGTACCACAATCAGGATTGCATCAAGTCAATTCACAGTTCTACAAGCCATTTATATATCACAAATAAAAGAAAATTAGAAATGAAAAGAAAGTAATAAGATAAAAACATAAAATAAATCAAATCAAATAAGGAATGCATTAGAACGAAATACTTTACGATAAAAGAGAGCATCAAGTAAAAGCAAATCTAGTGAGCAACTTTTACAGCAGGTTTAAGAAGCGATTTAAAGTTTGCAACCCTTATCTAATCTGACAGAGAATTCCAAAACTTTGTTGGCAAAAGCGCGGCCTCCCTTAGATTTGATAGACTAGACACACCTGAGGTTCTAATGCTATCCAGGGCGATAAGGGTCCAACATGTCATTACCGAAGCTAGCTGCCAGACCTAGGCGTGCTTAAAAGCGACCACATCTATTATTAGTTTAACAGGAAGCCAGTGCAGGGTAGCTCAGTATTGGGGTCATGTGATGCTCTCTGATAGAACCAGTTAGAAGCCATAGCTGCTGCAGTTTGGAGGAGTTCGAGGCGAGACAGTGACTTTAATCTTCTTCAGCAGTATAATAACATTTGGCTTTGACTAGTCCGTACCACTAGATGGTAGTGTTGTGAGTCCTTTGTGGCTTTACTCAAAGCCATCGAACAGATCCATTACTCCCTTATGTTTAGCACAATGACAACACAACGTTGTGTTGTATTTACATATCCAAGCATTTTTGTTCTTCTTATTTTTATAGATATATATTTGTATAGGCCGTTATGGACAGGGCAGTGAAAACCGACAGGAAAGTGGGTTAAAAGAGAGAAGGGATGACATGTTGCATAGGTCCGCAGGTCGGAATCGAACCTGGTGTTGCTACAAGAGCGTCACATGCCTGCGTGCTTCACACACTTTATTGTTGGCCACAGAGCTTACCTCCCCCATTTCGTCTGCATGTCATACAAATGACATGAAGTTGCAATAATCACTCTCTTTTCCTTCCTTCCTACCTCCCCCCCCCCCGACCCCCCACTGCTGCTGTCCAGGTCCAGACTGCTCTCTCCCCATCCCGTCCACCGAGGCCTTCTGGGCTCTGCCCAGCGTGAAGCCCTCCCCCCAGTCCCTGGGCCGTGCCTCCCACCAGGCCCTGGTCCACTCCGGACTCATGTGGGTGGTGGGGGGCTACTCCTTCAACTACTCCTACTATCACATGGTCATCAAGTAAGCCGGATGCAACACCTTTCTGGAGCCCATCAGAGAGCCATTGCCTGGGTCTCAAACATGTTAAGCAAAGGGCTTAGACCATGCTTCCAATGATAATGCATTGTGCAAGGGCCTGTGTTTGCTTGGATTCAAGATGGATTTAGACGTTTCTGAAGCCAGTTTCAATCTTTAGACTCAACTGGTTTAGGTCACCGACTGTTATACGTGATTATTTGTTGTTGTTGTTGTTGTTGTTGTCGTCAATTATGGAATTATTGAATTGAAATGACTTGTTCAATCCTTTCTAAATCCAAAGTTACAACCTGGAGACCAGCACGTGGGACGCGGTGGTGGGCGCCAGTGGTCCACTCCACAGATATGGACACTCGTTGGCGCTGCACCAGGTAATCGACCCCTCGCAGAGGGGGTCACCGTGGGGTACACACACACAGGGGTCACTCACAGCACTGATTACGGGTCGGCTCCGTTTAGGCCCCGCTATTAGACTTATCTTCGCTAGTTTAAGTCTGCAACTTGTGCAAATCACTGCCATAATGTTTCGAATTTTAAAAGCCATTGAATTTTGCATATGGAAATGTAAACACCTTTTAATACCGTTTAATTATTATACTCTAAAAACAAGGCCAGCTGAATTCATTCATTTTGAAATTCCAACATGGCATTTCAAGTTGTGCCACTTCAAAAACACTATTTCAAATATCTATTTTGCAATGTGACATTCATTACTCATTCAAGTGGTTGAATACGGTTCAGAAAATGTAAGCGATACAAATTCCAACTGAAGAAGCAGAGTATTCAGTCCATAGTAATTACTAGAGCCCGGCCGATATTGGATTTTAGGGGCTGATGCCGATACCAATATTAGGGGATAAAAAATGTCAGTCTATATATATTTTTTTATTTATTTATTGTGGTATCCTGGGGTTGGAGCAGCATTCATGCCTACAAAGCCCTAAGAGAGGAAGAGGGATTCCTAACACTCTTATCACCCTCAAACTAAATCCAACTTCCAACAACACAACGCACCGGAACAGTAGATGAACAGATGGTGGATGTACATATTCCCTTTTCCCAGGCCTACTGTGTCTAGCTCCCTCGCCTCTGTGTGTGTTCCTCGCTAATACATTTATCTTTATAGTTAGGGATATCAAAGATAATTGAACGTAATGAGGGAAGTCATCTTTAGTATTATTTTGCTTTTAATGTATAACGTAAACAGCAGTGTTGGGCAAGCTACTTAGAAAGTGTAGTGAGCTCAGCTACTCTCCATTCAATGAAGCTTCACTACACTGATGCTACCCCCCCCCCCCCCCCCCCCCCCCCCCCAGAGACATGTAGCAAACTGAGCTACAGCAACAAAGCAACAGCAGTTTACTACATCAAAGATATCAAATTTTCACATTGAACCAACTTTAATCAGGTCAATGCTATCTCAGTGATCAGTACAACTGTCGGTCAACCAGATAGGTAGGCAAACTATTTTCAATTAAATTGTTTATTACCCCCCCCCCCATACAACTAAAACATCTGTTCCACATAATAACAAAAAGCAGGTGTGTGTGTGTGTGTGTGTGTGTGTGTGTGTGTGTGTGTGTGTGTGTGTGTGTGTGTGTGTGTGTGTGTGTGTGTGTGTGTGTGTGTGTGTGTGTGTGTGTGTGTGTGTGTGTCTGGATTCCCCTGCAGCAGACCAGTGCTTCTGTCGGCTGCACATACAGGTCCACGCACGGCATCTCTTAATGATCCTGCTTTACTTCAGACTGCAGCAGAAAAGCTCCGCTGTGCGTGGGCTCCAGCAATGCTCAAGCACAGCGTGTGTGGGGGGGGGGGGGGGGGGGGCTCTAGTAAATTTCCCTCCACGGAGAAGAGCTGTCATCGTAGCTGTTATGTTGTGTTAAGGGGATTTTTGAAACCCCGAAAACCCATGTGCTTATCAGGAGTTTGAATATACATAAACACTAAACGACGCAAACTGGGCAATTTGCCAGAGCCCCGTCGCCATCGTTGGGATTCAGTGTCAAGCCGTTTTCTTTGATCACATGACGGACAGACCTTGCAGTCGGTCCGATTACATTCAGTCTCAATCGCTTAGGCCTGTCCTCGGAATACCCTGCTATTTCAGTTTGAATTCTAATGCTTTTTCTGATCCTTATTTTGACCACTTGAATAGAAGTGATGTATATCATATTAAGAATCTGAAACTTTTAACTTTTAATGCCTTGCATTTCAAAAAGGTTAATTCAAAACGACAAATACAGTAGATGATCCAGTTATCAAAGTATACAATTTCAATGTTATGAATTCAAAGGTGTTTACATATACACAATTCAGGGGATTTGATCATTCTAAAACATTATGGCTGTGATTTGTTTCCATATAAATACATAATATTTACAGAACTGCTTTATGACATGCACTTCAAGAAAAGGGAAGACAAACTTGTTGGGCAAGTACAATCAATGAAACATGAACCACAGTGTAATTGTTAGTTTTGTCCACTAGATGTCTCTGATGGATTCCATAAGCCCTCTCATTAATGTTATTTATTTCACCCTTCCGTTATATACACCTATATTCTGGGAGTTGTAGTTTCTCTGTACATATGTGACCTGTGTCTCCTACTCCGCAAGGTTCCATTTCTGGTCATGCTGTTCATAAAATGTTAAAAAGAAGTCTGTTTATGCTGGTCTCCTGCAATGTATGTGCATGTGGGACGCAGGGCCCTCATTTATTATTGTATTAAATCCCATCACGTGCATGAAATATACAATGTTAGTATGCACTAAAACGTTTATTTATTTTATTGTGCTTGTCATACGCACACCGGTGTGCAATTTCCCTTGATTAATACTGATCTAAATCCTCCTGCTTGTGCCCGGCACAGCTCATTACCATCCATTTACGCCCATAAATAACCATATATGGCCACGACACAGTCATTTAACGTCACGGGAAATGTTCAAATGAATATGACAAAATGGAACTAGACGATTGAATTGTTGATGGAATGGAAGAGCGACCAGGAAAAGCCCAAGAAACATACAGAAAAAAATACATTTCTCACAGTGAGATGGAAGTTATTGTGACAGAGGTGTTAGCAAAAGTAGGGGACACTTTTTGGTCACTCTCTGCCGTGCTCCCTTCCTAAATAAAGAAGGTGCAGTTTGCGGTAGACAGAGCGTCCCTGCACAGTAGCCTATCTGAGGTCGAAGGTACTTTGACCTTAAAATAAATTGGTAGTGGAAGGAGTCATGCTGACCAAGTCCTCAGGAGATGCACATCTGGAGCATCAGTGGCGAGTGCATTCCCTTTCTGTTTACATGATTGTATTCATTGTCGGACGGCGATTGCATGTCCGAAATGTTCCCTCTTTATATTGGTCTGCTGTTCCACGGTGTATAAAGATTAATCAAATATACTGTGTGAGTAAAGTGTAGATACTGATTATGCTGGTGATGTTTGCCATTTATGTGTGGTCATCTTCCTATTCACGCTACTGCTAGACAATTTTTCTTGCTACTGTTTCCTACACAGCCCATAAACCATTGCATGGCTCAGTCTGATTATCCAAACTATTGAAAGCAGCTAGTTGCTAGCGATATCAAAAATGGCTACTATCAATTCTGACTCTGGTGATTCCGTGTTTGAAATATTGCACCCGGCGCAAGTGACATATCATCCTTAAACAGTTGATGCAGCCAAAACCGATTTTAGGAGGCACCGGAGAGAAAGGAGTGGTGGTTGATGCGCTCTGACTCAGAGCTACAACAGAGCTAGGCTGGTGGTGTACCTGTGGACGGTGCTCCACCTGTGGACGGTGCTCCCTCATCTAGAAGCCTGGGAACGAGGGTACTGTTCATGTACAATAAACAGAGGACAGACAAGAGGGCTTCAGCCAGTAGCTGTAAGAGATACCTTACTTAAGATACCTGTAGCAATGGTCAACGCTCCACGCCACAAAGGTGACTTTTCTGGGCTCCTCCAAACATAAAGGACGCAGAGTGGTGATGTTGAATCCGGGTTGTAGTTGTAGTTGTAGTTGTAGTTGTAGTTGTAGTTGTAGTTGTAGTTGTAGTTGTAGTTGTAGTTGTAGTTGTAGTTGATGAACATGGCAAGTGTGCTCCACCGCCATGTAGGAGATCTCTCCCTGAGTGTGTGTGGTGGTGGCTGGTTTAACCTGTGCACACTGATTGCTCAATGTGCAACAGGTGTGCAGCCTCACCCAGCCCCAGACTCCAATCAGTCTGACTCGGGCCAGGTGAGGCTGCTTCAATCAGCCATCATCCACACACACTCCCACAATACCAAACTGTGATGCCGTATTCAAGTATTCCGATTGTCATGAATGTTATTTAATTCATTTAATTTGTTTCGTTTATTATTTATTTCCTTGGACCTCATGAGAGAAGGTGTTGTCACAAGACTGTGTCCAATGCAGGGTGAGGGACGCCTAGTGCTTCAGACAAAGTGTGGCTTCCAGAAACAGAACTGCAGCTTCTGGACACATCTGGCTACATCTGGACTCTCAAATAACATTGCAGCAACTCTTAAAAACGTGGAACACATTGACGCCTCAGAACCTTTGGGATGGATCAGTGTCATGCAAAGAGCTATGCATTTCAGTGCGGTCACGGCGTTCTTTAGAGCTATCCCTGACACCGTGAGTTGAGTCAGTAGTCTCTGTGTTTTTGGAAAGGAAATACTGAAGGAGATGAACTGAAGACAAAGGCCGAAGCATGGGGGGAAAGTGAGATCTGATCCAGTCAGAGTGGTCAGACAGGCTGCAGCTTAGACACACACACACACACACACACACACACACACACACACACACACACACACACACACACACACCCCTCTACTAGAAGTTGGGAACTGGTTTGAGCATTTCTGACCCAACACACCCGTGGCAATCAGTCTTTTGCTCAGCGCCGACCTGATTAGAACCCACACAAGATGAGATTATACCTTTCCATCTGCCTCTGCCATGGTTTCTTTATTTAGAGGAAAAGCCACTGCTTTCTGTTTTCATTCTCACTTGCTGTTATTACACTATCCCACTGTTTGTGTTGTGTGTGTAGTTTCCCCTCGAGTGATTGGCGATGGCCACTGGTGTCATTTAACCATAATGGATAAGCAGAAGAAAAACAGGAGGGGTGATCAAGTACACGGTGATCAACCGCCAACACATTAGAAGGGGTTCTGATGCCCAGCAGCCTCACGTGACCCATAACTCGGGAGGCTGCCGTTGGCTTGGTTGGCTCGGTTAACCAGTCAAATTGGGGAGGGCTAAGCTTGGTTGAATTGCTTGACGCATTGAAATGACCGTCTGTTATGTGAGGCATGTGAGTATAGGAGGGTTAAAAAGAAGGTCCACATGCCCATCTCTTTATCAACTTCTTTTTTTTCTTGGTCATGGAGAAAGTGTGTTGATACAAAGTGTGTTGAACAACTCCCAGGTGGCTGACGTCCCTCCATGGCAACATGCAGCAGTACGGTACATGTGTAATCAAATACCAGTCCAGATGTGCTCTGATGTTGGAACGCCATCTGTCTTGAGAAGCAGTCCCATGCAGCCGTTCTGTCACTGCTAATATGGATCCCATGACAGGTTATATAAATATATAACAGCCTTCCCTCACTTGCCTGTCAGAATCCTTCGTATTAGTTTACTAGTAACACCGAGGTTGACATGTCCTTGTAGCATTTTTATTTGTGGAGGATGTTTAGATTTTCTGCTATTTTCTGGAGCCAAAGGATATGAATCTGCATAATAGTGGCCGTTGTTTGTTTAGGTTTTGTTTTAATGACATTTAGTACAGTGGATAAAGAGCTATGAATTTAGATCCCCGGGGTTGTGACGGTGCATTAAGTCATTGTTGCGAAAGGACAAATGTATTTCTGATTCACGTTTTTACTTGTTTGGGTTCTTTGTGAAGTGCCGGTTTGGTATTTCAGTCTGTATGTTGATCTAAATGTAACTTTACACCTACACACGTGAGCACATACACATTAGCATCAGCACATACACATTAGCATCAGCACCGCGGCGCCATCATTCCCAGCCTGCCGTGTTCCGGCATCTCATCCCCGGTGTCGCCACCTATTAATACCCCCGCCACGCCCCAAGGTTCCCAGCCCCCAGAGACCCCTAACCCAGTATCAGTAGCTAAATACAAACGTTGAATGGACGGAGTGCTAATAAAAAATAAAACAAAACCATCTCCCTCGCAGGATGACATTTACATGTTTGGCGGGAAACTCGAGGGGGGGCCATCCAACGTGACGGACGAGCTGTGGGTGTTCAACATCGCCCAGCGCACCTGGTCGGTGCGCAAACCAGCCCCGCCTCCACCGTACGCCCAAGAGGGACACTCCGCCCACCTGGTGGAGCTGGCCGGTGGCGAGCCGGTCATGTTGGTCTTCTTCGGTTACTCGCCCATCTACAGCTACATCAGCAAGGTCCAGGAGTACAACATCCGTAAGTGGCATCGCTGATCCTCATTGGTCTCTGTTGCTGTCTCTCTTGTGTTTGTTCCTCGTTGATATGACGGCGTTTGAAGAATTGTTTATACTTTTTCAATATAACCACTAGATGGCGATATTAGTCTGTGTACTGGTACTTGGAAACCACACACAAACCGCAGGGGTGTTTGCGCTCAGACACACACACAAACACACTTGGGATCAAGTATTTACCTGTATTTATACCAAAGCATTGTTAAATACTTGATTCTGATTGGTCAATCATTTCCCAAGGGTGTGCATTCTTTTTAAATAACGAGACACCTCTGCCTTTTAACCGTTCCAAATAAATGTGCTACGAATCTAACATTAAAAACAACGGTCAAATACAACTATTCAACCGATTTTTTCTTGACTACGCAAAAACGATATGCTCAAAGCACCGCAGTATAATTTTTTTTATTTCAGCTGATTAAGTCGATGAAAAGCCAATAACTTTGTAGTTGAAAGTCAGTAATATGTAATCATGGTTGATATCTACCTAACATAATCTACCTGTCATACAAAATACACGTGGTGGTGATGGCTTATTCCTTACATTAATACCTCTTAACACTTTCCAAATGCATACACACCTACAGTTCAGAAGTGTAAACTGTGTGAATAAATGTGTGTATAGAATAAACATGAAAGCCACCTTGCCCGCTTTAGTACAAATATAAATAAGTGGACACACACACACAGCACAGTGGTTAAAACTCGGCACCTAGGCCCAAGTGTCTGGCTGAAGACAATGATTAATGGTGGCACTGAATCCTCCCACTCCCTCCCTCTCATCTCTCTCTCGCTCTCTGTAACTTTTCCTGCCCTCCGTCACCTCCCCTCCTTTTCTGTAAAATCACCACCATATGTTCTCCGACTCTATGATCATTTGCTTCTCACCTCCTCGTGCTCCTCACATTTCCCCATTTTATTTCTTCAACATTGTACCTCTTTTTTTTTTCGCCCACCCCTATTTCCTCACCCCTCTTTTTCTCTCCTCCCCTCCCCTCCTCATTCACTCCCAGCCCCTCACAGACTTTCATCTATCCCTCTCGCCTCCTCTGCTGTCATATCACTTTCTTCCCCGTACCTCTTCTTTCTTCCCTTCTGTTTTCTCCTCCTCTCTCTCCACCTCTCATTTCTCTGCCTCATTTGTCCTACTGTCTTTCTTTCCACCCCTCAAACTATTCTCTGTATCACATCCCCACGCTCTGCTAATATTACAGTTTACACTTTTCTCTCTCTCTCTCTCGCTCGCTCGCTCGCTCGCTCTCTCTCTCTCTCTCTCTCTCTCTCTCTCTCTCTCTCTCTCTCTCTGTCTGTCTCCTTGTCTCTCTCCCTGTCTCTGTCTGTCTGTCTGTCTCTCTCTCTCTCTCTCTCTCTCTCTCTCTCTCTCTCTCTCTCTCTCTCTCTCTCTCTGTCTGTCTCCCTGTCTGTCTCCCTGTCTCTCTGTCTGTCTCCCTGTCTCTCTCCCTCTCTCTCTGTCTCTCCCTCTCGCTCTCTCTGTCTGTCTCCCTGTCTCTCTCTCTTGCTCTCTCTCACCCTCTCGCTCTCTGTCTCTGTCTGTCTCCCTGCCTCTCTGTCTCTCTCTCTCCATCTGTTTCTCTCCGCGATCATGTTCTCCACCTGATCAGTCATCCATCTTTGTCCCCCCCCCCCCCCGTACCTCCAGCAACAAACGTTTTCCATATCGTTTTCTCAGCTCCTAGTCTTTTCCTTCTTCTTTTGTATTTTCTCTCCCCCTTTCTCTACTACCCCCTCCCCCACCCCCGTCTTGAGTGTTCACTGCTGTGCATCATTAGTTTGTAGTCAGATAGAGCGGTAGTGGGTGGGTGGGTGGGTGGGGGGGGGGGGGGGGTGTCAAACATGAACTAAAAGGGATTTAATGACCACTCGCTGAAAGCAGGTTCTCTGCAATTATCAGACGCGAGAGAGACAAGCGATGCCCTTCTGTTGTCCTCTCTCTGCTGCCACCTCATTCCTCTCGCTCTCGCTCTCGCTCTCGCCTTTCACGTCACCTTACACTTTCTCTCCTCTTGCACTTGCACTTTCCTCTGTCAGTGCCAGTGTGTACAGCTGTCTGCCGTTCTGTCTGCCTGCCTGTTTGTTTGCCTGTAGGCCTGCTTGTCGTTCTGTCTGCCTGCCTGTTTGTTTGCCTGTAGGCCTGCGTGTTGGGCTGCCTGTTTGATATTTTTTTTTTTGTAAGACCTCAATGACTGCTCGGCTGTCTCTATTTTTCTCATGTTTCATCATAAATCCTTTCGTCTCCCTTTTCCCGTTTTCCTCTTTCCATCACATCCCCCCTCTCTCTCTTTTTTTCTCTAAGTATTGTGTCTGTTTTCATCTCATCCGTTGTCCATGGCTGTTCTCTCATAGCTCCTCTGTGATGTTGTTTCATGTTTGGTTTCTTGCCGTCTTTAAAGTTTTGTTGTTGTTGTTGTTCTCTTTAATAGGATCAGGCAGTGTATATTTTGGTCACATTTTAGTTTTTTGTAATTCAGTGTTGTTCATGCCTGAATCCCAATGCATCGCAGCCCTTCAATACAAAGCTCTAATCAATTCAACATGTCCTGATTTACTTTCAACCCCTTTTCCCTCCGTTTCCCATTGTCTCCTCTTTTGTCTCTCAGCTCTGACACCGGCATTACTACCATGTTCACTTTCTGACAGCCACTACTGCTAAATCCTTTAATAATCATTTCAGGTATCAACGCAGCTCTCTGTTTCAAACTGCATTAATATTCCTCTCTTTCGCTGTTCATGTTCCTGCTTCGTCTCTGGTCCTCTTTTTGCCATATCTTTCTACCCCTTCTCCACTTCATCTCTCTTTCTCTCTTTCTCTCTTTCTCTCTTTCTCTCTTTCTCTCTCACACACACACACACACACACACACACACACACACACACACACACACACACACACACACACACACACAGCTTCCTCCTTCACCTTTCTCCTGAACTCTGAACCCGGTTTTTCCTCCCCTTCCTCATCTCTGGCTTTTCCTTCAACTGCAAATTTCCATGCACTATATGCACTGTATTGTTTAATTATGTGTTTGGTTAGCATGATGTTAATATCTCTCTATTTCTCTCTCTCTCTCGCTGTGTCGGTCTCTCTGTCTCTCTCCCCATCCGACCCAGGGTCCAACTCGTGGCAGGTGCTGTCGACGAGCGGCGCGGTGGTCCAGGGGGGCTACGGCCACAGCAGTGTGTACGACCGGCCCAGCGGCCACGTGTTCCTCCACGGGGGTTACAAGACCCTGAGCAGCAGCAAGTACGGCCTGGTGGACCACCTGTACCGCTACCACGTCCACTCACGCACATGGTGAGTGGCTGCACGCACGCACGCACGCACGCACGCACGCACACACACACACACACACACACACACACACACAAATAAGGCTCTCTGTATATTTGTGGAAGAGGCGGGGAGCTGTGTATGTTTGTGTTTGTGTTTGGTTTGCCCGTCTGGTATGCGCGTCATGTTTGTTGTTGAATGAATAATGACCACACTCTGTACCGTGTATATACACTGTTGTTTGTACACATCTGGATACTCGTTTCAATGCGTGCGTATGCACGTTTGTGTGTGTGCGCGCGCGCGTCTGTGGTCTCTGTCATGCGCGTGTCATTTCCACTGGCCGACCACATCTGTGTGCTGCAGACCTTAACGAAGTTCCCAGCTTATCCAATGCTGAAACGCGAACCTCACTAGCACCTTTTTTCTCTTCTTGTGGCATACCCAGAAAAGATGAAAACGAACGCGCACTTCCTCCCCCTGTCCCAACCACGGCACAACATTAGCGCCGTCACCGGTGTAAAAAGAATGTTTTGATCAAAGGGACTCATGAAATATTCATGACTGCACATGGCGCTCGGAGTGCGTAACAATGCGTTGAAGTTACCAGTAAACATAAGACAGTTGGGAGTCCAAAAAAAAAGAGAAACCCCCGGTGTTACACCCCAAAAAGGCGGGAGGAACAGAGAGTGGACGCATCCGCACACTGCCATTTGTGTTGCACTCCGCTGCGCGCGCTCTCAGTGGCGGTGGCTGGTGTGCACTGACAGGAGGGAACCCAGGGACGAGGCGGCTCCCACGGCAGAGGCCCCTGGAGACACACTCTGCTCCATGGGGAGGATGCAGGCCCAGCCCACTCCTGTCACACACCGCTCCTGGCACACACACACCACAAAGATGAATGTACACCACACCCACTTTGATGATTTACAGAAATAAAGTATGGATTATTATGGTGGTTTAGGTACAGTATAGAATGGTTCATATATATGTCTGTCTATGATTGCTGACTCACATACACAGGCGCATACGCACGCACGCACGCAATCGCGCGCACAACATAGGCGATCGTGCACTGGCACACATTCCGATCGTCTCCAAGTGACTCTTGCTTTCCAAACAGAATGTGTTCTCATAATCGTGAACAATTCAAGGCATGTTGACTATAAGCCAACTTATTTATAGTCCCAAAGATAATTTGGAACGTCAACATTCTAACCCGCCTTCAAGGTCTAAAATAACTCTGACTTAATGAGGCATTTAAGTCTTACTTTTCATCAGAGCGCTCTAGAAAATCACACCCACTGTAACCAATCGAAATAGTGTGATCAGTTACATCCCAAAAAATCCTATGACCTTTTTTTCCTCTGATTGAATTACATGTCGCCTTAATATTGGTAATGCATAGCAATCAATTAAACAAGCTGTCATCTACTCAGTAGAAACTCCAGTTCTAGTTGTAATTTGGATCAGTTCTTGGTTGAGGAGACTCTGAGCTTGCACTCCCCTATCTGTAAGTAATCCCATCCGTTCATCACCGACCCTGTGGCAGCTAAAAAAAAAAGACAAGGAGAGAAAGTATCCTGACGCGGCAACGTCGCTGTCCCCGTGGTGACCCTGAGCTCTCACCTGCTCGACGGCTTTAAAGAGTGTGAGGGAGAGAAGGGAATTTCCATTTGGTGGATCGATACCCTATCACATTATCACTGCACCAATTACAAGGCATTCTGGGGCCACAGTAGGCGTGCTGGGACCTCTCTGGTTTGGAAGCTAAACTGCTACGGGCGACTGGATATCCATCCCAGTTGTTCACCGCTATGTGACCTCTGACCCCTGCTAGTCCACGCTCTGCAGATTGAGACCTCCTATGTTGTGTGTGTGTGTGTGTGTGTGTGTGTGTGTGTGTGTGTGTGTGTGTGTGTGTGTGTGCAGCCTCGTGAATGAACAGTTGGTACGAAGGGCAGGAACCACGGGACAGGTCAAATATCCAGACAGACACCATTAATAACACGGCACCACACACACACACACACACACACACACACACACACACACACACACGGCACCACACACACACACACACACACGCACGCACGCACACACACACACACACACACACACACACACACACTCGCATAGGAGGTCTCAATATCACACAGAGGCAGAAGCCCACGTTACAATTAAACCATGCGTCATATTTATCTATTTAAGAAGCGTTTGACCCTTTCTCTTGTGTTTGTGTCTCAATACATGATGTGTTTGAGTTCATCACATATGGGTGCGTGTTTGCACATAGATGTGTGTGTGTGTGTGTGCATCAGTACCCTTTCTGCCTTACATGAAGTTTTAATGTGTCCCTAACCTTGTTGGTGTGTGTGTGTGTGTGTGTGTGTGTGTGTGTGTGTGTGTGTGTGTGTCCAGGCTGATCCTCAGGGAGAGTGGTCAGGCGAGGTACCTCCATTCCGCGGTGCTTGTCAGCGGCACAATGCTGGTGTTCGGCGGGAACACTCACAATGACACGTCGCTAAGCAACGGAGCCAAATGCTTCTCTGCCGACTTCCTGGCCTATGACATAGGTAGGGATGCTGAACACTGGGATGCAGCCGTGACACATTCACTCGTTCATTCATTTCCCCCCTGGATTCTAATGTAATAATAACTCATGGGAAACTATTTAATACAGTGACGGGGTTATAACCCCCTTAACGAATTACATAAACCAAACAAAAACAATACTTTTGAAATATACCTCATTTCATGAATTGCCGCTGGAAGATATAGTTTGGGGATCGAAGTTTGGAAGTCAGATGAGAGGGTTATGCAGCACCGAGCGACGAAAAAAATGAATTTCTTCTCAACAAAAGATTTAAGATCAGTCGTTTGTTCTTCTTATAGTGAAAGTATCCCGTCCAGTTCGTTTAATAGTGTCTCAATAGCGTAATCAACAGACCGCTTTACATCTGCGGCAGCCATCTTTGTTGTTGTTGAAAATGCCTCTACAGCGCTCCTCTGCACCGTATTTATCGTATTTATCCCGCCTCATGTTAGATAAACGGTTGTGATTGGTCGATCTATCTCGTACCGGGCAGAAATCTTTTTGCATGGGAGGGGAGCCTGACCTTATCTGCTGAGCAAATTAAACAGGAACTCGCGAGATTCAACTGGTTCCCAGGCCACACCATAGGCACCAAAGGCCAGATGGTGATTGTTGAAAATCTCCCAAGGAGAGAAAGATAGAAGGGTGGACAGAGAAGAAGGACATGTATAGGCAGAGGGAGCACAACATATAGCAACACAGTGTGAAACAAAAAGAGCAGTGGTAGGATAGAACAGAAGTGGGAGAAAGGAAAGGTCATTTTCACTGTGACATTATGGCTCATAGTACTTCCCTTTAATCAATATAGTTCTATAAAAGAAAAAGTAAAAAAACTGGTCCATTGGATGACCAATGAAATATTTTAAGTATCCTCCTATGGGCTATGTTCATTTTGTATAGTCATGTTCATGATCTAAAATCTGTTTTGCCAGGTTATAAAATAATACATACATTACTGTCAAAGTCCAGGACAAATAAGGTTCACACAAGGTACTCATTCATTCAAATGAGAATACGTCAATTCGATAATTTAAAAGGTCCACTCACAAAAGAACCATAATAAATGTATTATGTAAAAATGCATGAGGAAGGTCTCACTCGCCTTGCAAGAAAAAGAGGTAAAACATGAATGTAAATGTATTCACAACCAATGTGACCTCATGTTTACCACAACAAGCTGAAATCAGATGGGGGGTGGGACCATAGGGCAGTGTCTTCTTTCTGATTACAATCAGTTTGAATAAAAATAAAAAACACATTTAAAGGTGTTGTATGTAAGATCCAAGAGTTGTAATGAGAAAGAGCAGAAAACAGCGAAGGAGAATAGGATTTTGAAATGAAGCAACCAAATAAAGTCCCCTCCCTCTCTGCTGCGTCCCCCTATGTTTCTCTGCCGTTGAGGACGTTTCACTCTTAACCCCTATCTACAGTAGCTTTAATATGTTTAGTTCAATGAACGATGAACAAGTCAGTAAATATTCAATCGGTTTGAATTTTAAAAACGCATATCTAATACATTTTTTGTCCATGTATGAACAACGGGTCGGTAAATAGTCATTGGGTTTTTATTTTTAAATCACGTATTTCATATGTTTCATTAAACATTTCGGGTGGGGTTTCAACTGTCACCTTACAACATCTCAACCTGTGTGATGATTTTATGGCCTGGCTGTTTGTAGGCGGCTTGTCCCTCACTGCACTTGAAAGAGGAGCGGCCAGGACCAAGGGACCTGTAGCTATATTCAGAAGAAGCACAATCCAATCAATCAATTCCAATCATCAAAGGCATCATCTAGCAGCGCTTGAAACGTGACACGTCCACTATGGCTTTACATCTCCTGACCTTTGTCATGGAGGTCTGACCCTGTCACACACACACGCACGCACACGCGCACACACACACACACACACACACGCACACACACGCACGCAAACGCGCACACACACACACACACACACGCGCACGCACTCGCGCACACACACACACACGCGCACGCACGCACACACACACACACACACACACACACACACACACACACACACACACACCCTATCTCTGTGTATCATGCCGTTAATATCCCTTATCTTGGGATACTGAACACACACTCACAAACGGCCACACACATGCGCAAATCGGGGATATTAGACACAGATGCACACATACGTGCGTGCCGCGTGTCTGAGTGAGCGAGAGAGGTGGCCAGTGGACGATAAATCAGGGGGTGAATCTGCAGATTCAAGCATTAATAAATAAGTCATGGTAGGTGGGAGACCACGGGCTTTTATTGGACCCTGAAAACATGAAACAAACACACACACACACACACACACACACACAGTGCAGAGGGGTGCTTGCGAGGCTTGAGAATGGAGAAAGAAACGGAGGTATAGATGGATAGAAAATGTGTTGCATATTTATAATATGTTCTCAGTTTTATTAAGCGGAGCACAATCCTTTTGCTTTTCTCGCAACAACATTTGAGATCTTAATTTTCTATATGAACATTTAAAATGACTTCCATTTAGTTACATATTTACATATTTGATCTGACACAACTTCTTCAAACAAATAATCGTCTTTGAAATAAATGTCCCTTGGACGTTATAGTGAGTCTATAATGTCTATAAGAATATTTCTTAATCTTGTTGACCAGAACGAACCTGGATCTTAACCTTCCCTCAAGTTGCTCCAAATTCCTTAACCTCTCTCCTCTCCTCTCCCCTCCTCCTCCCCATCTCCCCTCCTCCTCCCCATCTCCCCTCCTCCTCCCCATCTCCCCTCCTCCCCATCTCCCCTCCTCTCCCCATCTCCCCTCCTCCCCATCTCCCCTCCTCTCCCCATCTCCCCTCCCCTCCTCCCCTCCTCCCCATCTCCCCTCCTCTCCCCATCTCCCCTCCTCCTCCCCTCCTCCCCTCCTCATCTCCACTCCTCTCCCCATCTCATCTCCTCCTCTCCCCATCTCCCCTCTTCCTCCTCCTCCTCCTCCTCCTCCTCCTCTCCGTCCTCGGCAGGAGATATTTAATTAGTTGCACCTGTGGAACACCTCATTGCTCGCCCGCATGCATCCCTCCTTCTCCCTTTCTTAATGTACTCTCCCCATGCCCCCCCCCCCCCCCCCCCCGCCCCCCCTGCCTCTTCTCTCAGTGCTAATTTGGTTTTGTTTTGCCACACTAACCTTGGGAGTGGAGAGGCGGCCGTTATTGGTTTCTGACGCTTTTTTTTCTCACTCCCCGCTGCCACGCATTAGACTCAGAGCCACACAGAAGGCTCTTTTCATTTGGATCTAATTCTACCCCACCCCCCCCCCCCCCCCTTCCCACCCCACACACAGACACACACACACACACACACACACACGGACACACACATCCATCCATCCATTACCGCTCCTAGCTCCCCCTCCCCATGCTGCTAATTACATTGGAGGATGGGGGGGAGATGAACTCTAATTAAAGATGTAGCCCTCTCCAATTCTACCTTCCAGGGCACTGACGCGTATCTGCAAGCACACACACACACACACACACACACACACACACACACACACACACACACACACACACACACATAAACACACACATGAACACACACACACACACACACACACATAAACACACACATGAACACACACATAAACACACACATAAACACACACATAAACACACACATAAACACACACATAAACACACACATAAACACACACATAAAAAAACGAGTGATGCGCGGTTAAGATATTTTCTCACCCAAATCCGCATGTTTCTGTAACTGCAGCAGCAACCGCTACTCGAACCGTGGGCTGCTATTCAACCCCCTGTTCTATCATGACTGACGTTAGTGGAGAACAGGCTTCCTTTATTTGGGCAAAACGTTATTCATCAAATTATTTTAGTTATTCATCAAAAACTCATTTGCAGGTGAACACAAGTAACGAATAACAAATAATAAAATAAAACACGTATCTTGTTCTTAAATAAATGAGAATACAATGTCCATGTAATGTACATTGAAAAGTCTCCAACAAGGACAACAGATAACAACCAAATAATCAGAAAATAATCCTGTAGGACTTTGTCAGACAGCCTGTAATGGCATTAAAGGATATGCAATATCGAACTTGAATGAAATAATATGGATAGCATTCAAGAAATAGCTGATAGCCAAAAATGAAGAAGCAGATTTGAACTAACCCGCCCACAAATCACCCGCATATTATAAATACCGGAAAATGTCTGATCCGCAATCCCCTACACCCGCAGCTAAAGTCGGGTCACGCACTCACACACGCACACGCATCAAACATGGGGCGCAACAAAACACAACTGTCACCACGATCACACACACACACACGCACACACACACACACACACACACACACACACACACACACACACACACACACACACTAATGAAACCTGGCGCAGGCAGGAAGCTTGTTTCATGCCTCGGTACATTTAAGGGCCGCACTTTCGCTGTTGCCCTCACCTCAACCCCCACCCCTACTGTCACCTCACCTCACCCCCACCCCTACCCTCACCTCAATTCCCACCCCCGCCCTCACCTCACCTCACCGCCACCCCCGCCCTCACCTCACCCCCACCCTCCCACCGCCCTCACCCCACCCCTACCCTACCCTCACCTCACCCCCACCCCCACCTCCGCCCTCACCTCAACCCCCACCCCCTCTGTCACCTCACCTCACCCCCACCCCTACCCTCACCTCAATTCCCACTCCCGCCCTCACCTCACCCCCACCTTCCCACCGCCCTCACCTCACCCCCACCTCCCCACCCCGACCCTCACCTCAACGCCCCCACCGCCCCCACCCCCTCACCTTCCCCCCTCACCTTCCCCCCTCCCCCTCACCTTCCCCCCCCACCGCCCTCACCTCCCATCCACCACCACCCTCACCTCCCTCCCCCCACCGTCCTCATCTCACCCCCCACCACCCTCACCTCAACCCCCACCCCATCCGCCTCCCTCCACCACTGCCCCAACCGTCCTCACCTCATCCCCACCACCGCCCCTATTGTCCTTGCCACCCCCCCACCATCGCCCCCA
This sequence comes from Lota lota, assembly GCA_026745465.1. Taxonomy (NCBI): domain Eukaryota; kingdom Metazoa; phylum Chordata; class Actinopteri; order Gadiformes; family Lotidae; genus Lota; species Lota lota. The sequence continues at coordinate 615,316 of JACYXH010000256.1, forward strand.
CCTCCCAATTCTTTCTCTGTCTCCCCCATGCCATGCATTATTAACACAGCCTTTCTCATTTCCTGGGAGGAAATGAAAATGTGTGTGTGTGTGTGTGTGTGTTTTGTTGAGTGTATCTGTGTTGAGGAGTGTGTGTGTTTGTGTGTGTGTTGGCGGCATCTGAACTGGAATGGAAAAGACAGCAGCAAGTTCAGATCTGCATCAGAAGCCATTTTTTCCCATTGGTATCAACACTAATATTAACGTTTGCTTTTGCAAAGCAGTTGACTTGAATTTACTTGCTGCAGACAACCATTTTTATAGATTGCAACTTCTAAGTATGAGTCCTCTGGAAAAAAAACACGTTTCAGAATGTCATTCTCTTCACTACCCACAATTTAGTCTTGACTGTTATTACAGACACATTTTATGGGGCCGAGTCACAGCGATTGGCTTGTAAAGCACTATAGTTGACGTTAATGCGATTGACTTCTGAGCTCTTTACGTGCGATGCTGTCACCGGCGGAGCTGATTGGACAGAGTCCCGTGTCCTTACGCAGTGTCATCTGTCGTATTGCTCGCTCCCTTTTTTTAAACGAGTGCTCCCAATTAGCCCATCGCTTAACGAGGTCGTTAGCAACCTGGCCTCCTCTTGGAACCAAAATCGCTTGCGCCGCATTCGTGTTTTTGGGTGGGCTCATCTCCCTAAATGGCAACTAGTCACTGGGAACACACAAACGCACACACCACCCCAAACGCGCACACCCTCATAGTCGCTCATTTACATGTTTTTTTAATGGGATCACAAAGGGTTCATTAAAACGTCAAGACAGCTGTTAAGTAGAGAGGGAAATATTTTACAGCGTTGAAATGCAATGTTTGTTATGGAGGGAAAGCTCGAGAGAGAGAGAGAGAGAGAGAGAGAGAGAGAGAGAGAGAGAGAGAGAGAGAGAGAGAGAGAGAGAGAGAGAGAGAGAGAGAGAGAGAGAGAGAGAGAGAGAACAGAGAGAAATGCTTAACATGCTTATTTACTTAAGCCCTCTTACAGGTTATCTCCCTCACCTTATGATTAGCTTTGATGTGAGACGGCCAGGCTAGGGGTGTCAAGTGTGCATATCTATCTAAGCACCTCTCTCTGAAATATCACTGTGTATCCCACACCTAGCTGCTCCCTCTTCATGTGCAGGATGCAGATGTGAACTTCATGCGTTGCCTGAAACTACTGATGTATACGTTGGCGTCATCCCCAGGGATGAATGATTTCCTGGAGAGAGAGAGAGAGTAATATTGCTTCCTTATCACCTACTGGGAGTACGGAGAAATGATGCACCAAATAAGATTGTCAAACTAAATCATCATACTTGGTCTCTAATGTTGCATTGTCTGTTTCCTTATTTTTCTCCCTTGAATAATTTAGCATTCACAACTTTATATGTATGTTTTATGTGTGTGTGTGTGTGTACCTGTTTGAGTGTGTAACTGTGTGTGTATCTGTGTGTGTAACTCTGTGCGTGTGTGTGTGTAACTCTGTGTGTGTGTGTGTGTGTGTGTGTGTATCTGTGTGTGTAACTCTGTGCGTGTATGTGTGTGTAACTCTGTATGTGTGTGTGTGTGTAAGTCTGTGCGTATGTGTGTGTGTAACTCTGTGTGTGTGTGTGTGTGTATCTGTGTGTAACTCTGTGCGTGTATGTGTGTGTAACTCTGTGCGTGTGTGTGTGTGTAACTCTGTGTGTGTGTGTGTATCTGTGTGTGTAACTCTGTGTGTGTATGTGTGTGTAACTCTGTGCGTGTGTGTGTGTGTGTAACTCTGTGTGTGTGTGTGTGTGTGTAGCTCTACGTGTGTGTGTGTGTAACTCTGTGTGTGTGTGTGTGTGTATCTGTGTGTGTAACTCTGTGCGTGTATGTGTGTGTAACTCTGTGCGTGTGTGTGTGTGTAACTCTGTGTGTGTGTAACTCTGTGTGTGTGTGTCCACAGCCTGCGATAGCTGGACAGTTCTCCCGAGGCCAGGTCTACACAGGGATGCCAACCGATTTGGCCATTCGGCCGTGGTGAAGAACGGGTGAGTCCCTCTGTGAAGCTAAACCCTAGATCCGCCTGGCAACACTCTCACAGACGCAGTACAATGTGTTCAACTTCCTTGAACTCATTTCTTGAAGTTCTCTATAAATACATTGACTTTATTTGTACTCATGTTTTATCTTTCTCTGCCATCCGGAGGTGCAATTGCGTCGTTGGGATAGGTGTCGAAAGATTTCTAAAAACATTTATTTTGGTTTGTTTTGTTCTGACCTTGAGGCCTCCCTCTCTGTTATAGTTTCCACTGGATCTCTCTCAACACCTCTGTTATGTTTAGAAGTGCATGTGGCATCCAGTTCTTGACACTGATCCCTGCGTCTAACTTTACAAGTTTTCCTTTTCCTTTTTCTGGCAGTGTCCTTCTTTATTTTATCTATAGTAAGGTGCAAAAACAGCTCCCTAGTCTTACCCTCTCCATGATACATGCTGGTATTTTTTTCAAATCTGTGTGTATTATGTAAGTTTGTTTCCCTGAGGAAGTCCCGAATCATGTTATTGTTCCCACTTCTTGCACAATTTTAGTCATTTACAGTGCCCCTATTTTACATACAATCTGGGAATTACAAGCTTCGCCCAGCTTGTGAAATAGTTTTCAAAATCCTTAAGAAAGGATATTCATAGCACAGAGCTTAGCAGTGGCTCACTGTAAATAAAGCCCTGAAAAAGAAACACATCAGACATATGCCCGAGAGGTTTTTCATCTCTGTGTGTGAGAATCTAGAGTTGATCGCATACATGAATGAATCAAATACTTAAAAATAAAAATAACCACAGCCATGCCTTAGCTTGCCTTTGACTAAACTACTGTTTAAATGTAGCTAACTACAGTAGCACTGGCTTCACAGTTATAATACTATAACTACTACTACTAATAATAATAATAATAATATTTGTTTGCAATGTCGTCAATTACGCTTTTACAGTTTTTAACAACTGTGTCCTTTTCCAATCTTTAAACTGCAAGTCCTGTTCTGCTTTTGCTTTATTGTATTTAACAAAGCCTTTTTAACACCTAGGCCAGGGACTACTGATGAAAAATAATCTCTTGGCTAATACTGGCATTTTTATACCATGTGTAGTTATGATAAACCATGTGTCTCTCAAATAAGCTCAACTAAAAAGTAAAGCCGTGTCTCTGCCCTCAGCTCCATGTTTATCTTCGGAGGGTTCTCCGGGCTTCTCCTGAACGACGTGCTGGCCTACACCCCTCCATCCTGCCCGGCGTGGGCTGATCCGGACGCTTGTGCTGACGCCGGGCCGGGCGTCCGCTGCCACTGGGTCAAAGGTCAATGTTCCCCCTGGGAGCCCCGCCTGGCCGCGGACACGGTCCCCTCTCCTTTCTGCCCCCTACGCCCGGGTACGTCACAGGTTACCCTGCTCTAAATGCATATGCTCCCTCTCCCTCTCCCTCTCCCTCCTTTTTCCTTCTATTCAAAAGAGCTTTATTGACGTGCGAAATAAACATTTCATTTTGGTTTAACCAATTCAACACAAATAACGATGTCTACTTGGAAACATTTTGACATAAAGTATGATAAGGTGCACATTACAGATTTCTCCGCCTCTCTCTCTGGCTATTCATTTATTTGTCTATTTCTCTTGAATGCAGTGAGGTAAATCACTCTAAAAAGCATCATTCACAATGGACAGCCAGAAGGCCTAATTTTTTGGTGAGACTAATAATAATTATACAGAATGCTTTGGCCTCTGAAGTTTGTTTGCGTGCTGAAATTGGGGGGAGCAAGAGGTCAGCGCAACAACAATTACCTCATTCCAGAGCAATTAGCACAGGGCTAAGAAAATACGTCCCCATCTCTCTTGCACTCTCACCTTGCACGCTGATGCAGCCAGATGGAGAAATCTGCGGTTGGTTCACAACACACATTCTTTCCTCTTCTTCGTCTTGGGCAGGCCCTAGGCCTGAGGTGACTACTCCTGCCTGTGTATTCACAAGGTTTTCTTCATAAGGAAGTCTCAGTTTGATGTTTTGAGCTAAAGCACTAGTCTGTCTTTTCTAGTGGTTTAACCGTTGTGTATTATCGCCCATTCAGGTGTGAACGATCTTTTGTGTATGCACGTTCCTGCATTTTATTCGTGTCTTTTTTTTATTATTCTTTTATTTGTGTCTATGCAAGTGGCCCTTTACTTACATCCAAATGTCCGTTGATGGGGCTGGTCCGTCAGTGAATCATGTCTTCGAACCGTTATGAAACACATTTTTAAGTCTCCAGAGGTAATATTGTACATTTTTCACAGATTTTGCAATTTTGCTTACCTTCCAAGCTCCAAATCCTCCCCGACTTCCAACTTCACCCCAATTTTTACATCTTTTTGATGATTTAACTGGACACCTACCTCTGAAAGGTCCTGTCTGGAAAGATTAATTTCTAGTCCAAGTTTGAACAAAAGCAGACACCTGTCCTCAGCATCTAACCACGGCAGACACTTAACAATACCACAGGGATTTCTGTATTACTCTGACGGTGCAGTTGGCCTTCTTTTGGGACATTCTTGCTTGATCAGCACTCTAATGATTAGTGGCGGAAGCCATGGATCTGTATTCGATTTATACAAATTAAATATATTCTAAAAAAAATTCTGATGATATTACTAAAAAACTTTTCTTTTT
>JACYXH010000256.1:630000-652500 GCA_026745465.1 Lota lota
TCAGAAGCATTTTGACTGTTGACTATCACAATTTTTTAATTCTGCTTCGCAAACTGCTACACACAGTTCGTTGCTCAAAAAGATAGTATTCGCCACTCTGTTGTATAATCTTGCCAAATATGTAGAGGGCAACAGTAGAGAATGAAGAACCTCTGCAATGGGTCATTTGTAGAAGAGGTACTATGGGGACAGCATGATTGCCAGAATTGGTCATTGGTTTAGTCCTTACATTACATTGGTCAAATGATTGACATCGAAGAGTGAGGAATCATAGAAGAGTGAGGAATCATAGAAGAACGATGATTCTGCAGAACAAAGATTGCATTACTGGACAGCACATTTCTGGTTAATAATGAACCTCATGTTGTACATGAACATGAAGTTATTGATGAATACCATTGCCAACCATTGCAAACATTTTGAGGCTTTGATACATCCAAAATGAAACCTACACATAAAACACATTGAATATATGTTTAATCGAAGTTCCTAATCCAAACCCTGATTTATGTTAATAAACTAGTTAAACTAGTTAATAAACTAAGCATTTTCATTCGAGTTCCGATCCCACAAGGTTGGGGGCATGAGCATTCTGCAGAGTCGGGTTCTCAGCTTTTGCCAGGTAGATGGTACACACACCCAAAGCTAAATACAGAGGGGAACTGCGACCTGGTCATGGCGTTGACAAGGGCTCCATTTGAGGTCCCTTCAAGTCACTCTTTGTTTGCAACCAGTCACCATGAAATACCACTTAAGTCAGTCTAAACACACTCAGCCCACACTCACTTAATGTAGCAACAGCTTTGAAGGGATGTCTGCAGGTTGGCGACTGCATTTGTGAAGCAGGTGTCGTTAGTGAAGGCAACAGGCATTATGGAGATGGCTATTGTGTCTACTGTGTAATTAGATGACAAATGCATGTGAGTAGAGTTAACTGAGCAGCCAATGAATGCTGGCAGTAGAGGCCTTAAAGTCAGGCAGCTGAAAAAGAGCAGAGACCCAGAGTATTCTGGGAAAGTGAACGAGCTCTCGGAAAATTCCTAGAAACAAGAATAATTGTGGCGCGAAATCAAAAGCACCCGTGTTTATTGCCAAAGATGACGTGTAAACCAAAGTCCTCATCGAGTGTGACACGCAGGGTGGCAAGACACAGTAACACAAGTGAGGAAAGACGTTTTGGATTTCCAATCTGTTGTATTTATTCCATCACTGTCATAGCATCATAGTATGTTTTTTCTCCTTAAACAATGTATATCTTGGGTATGTAAAGGATACAGGAAAGAGCTGTCTTCTTACCATTGCCGAGCTGAAGACCGACCAAAGACTCATTAGGTATTTCTGTATATTTGATAGACTTGATAAGGCTGTGTCCCATCATATCTGTTGGTAGGAGGGTTGTCCACCTCATCGGTCCCCCCATTGTGATTCTACTTGCTATTCAGTCTAGCTCTAATGTTTGTCCTAACACAAGTTACGTCACGTTGAAGTTCGTTTTTGGTCCGTGCGTGAACTTTCCATTACAATCCAGCAGACTTGCTCTAATCGCAGTCTAAAACAGTCCCCACACTTGGCCTAACCGGGAGTGCCAACCTGCACATTGCTCTTCAAACACTTCACTGGCTTTGGATTCAACCCCTTGGAAATCAAATAATGAACACTGGACAGACCCAATCATCTCTGGATACAGGATGCAGAGATACACACTTGATATGTATAATAATATCATATATTATACATATGATATTATTTTGCTTACAAATACATCATGCTATGGCTCTCTGAATTCCATGGCAATTTTATATTGTCTTATATTTTATTGAGATCATTATCATATCATATTCGGTGCTAAAATATGAAAATTAACTTTAAGATTTTATAGTGAAAAACAAACACATTTTCAAAATGCTCCTGCTATTTAACAAATGGCAAACATCGGCTGGCAGGTTTTGCATCTCGTCGCAAAACATTCTATAGTTTCGTCTTTGCTTTAAGACATTCTTTTTGATTTGCTAATTTTTATTCCATGTTCGTGCCAATTGCATGTGAGTGCAGACTGCTTCCCAGCCTATTGGTGCCATTCCAAGATTGTTTTTCTCTTTTTCCTGTTTTTACCTTTGGCACTTACTTAATAGAAGCCATACTCTGATCCTTCTGTTGTGTTATTTATAGCTTATATTTTGGAAGCTGAATATGTGTAGGAGGCCATCATTGTTTTTCTTCTTCTGTTTCTCAAACTTCTACCCACAAGGTACGATGTGTGGATATGTAAGAATGTGGTAGCGCTGTGTTGCTCGGAAAGGCTTTTTTCTACCCGGTTAGCCTTTGAATCATTTTGCCAGGTTCACTTTGTGGTTTGAACATTAATCGTGGGGGTGTTTTGGATAGAAAAACAACCTTGGCATGCACTTTAGGCTGTGGCTGATACATACCGAGACCTCGGGTCTGGCAGGTCCTGATGAAATAGCTGGGATCCACAGCCTGGCTCAGGGCCCTAGTGGAGTCTGTTTTAAATACATTTTCCTGCTGCCCCCAGTTGTTGTAAGGTTCAGCACATGACACACTTTTGAACTAATTAAGACTTGAATATGAAACAAAACTTTACCCCGGCCACGCCTTGCTATTCTTCTGTACTCGCGCTGCAAATACTGCAAATACAAAAACTGTTATCAGCTGCATTTGCTCAGAAAGTATGCTGTAATAATTATTTTCTGAAATAATAATCACTATTGTTAATAATTATTGTGAAAAAGAGATCCAATCACATATCTCGTCAGAGAGTTTGCATTCAAGTGTGGCCACAGATGTTGCAGATCCGATGACAGAAAGTCACATAAACGACAAGTGTATCAGAGGCCGGATTGTTGTGGATTGATCCATGTGTCACGAAATGTCAGTGTTTCTGTTTCAGAAACCAATGGCGACCTGAATCCTAGTTGTTAGGGTTAGGGTTAGAGAAACGAAGGGATGGAGGGAGCAGAGGATAGAATGATTTTTTCCAAACTCTCTCTTCTGCTCTATTCTGTTGTCTCTCTTTTTTTTAACTCTCATTCTTACCTACAGCAGATTTCATTCACATAACATTTTTTACGTCATTGACAAAACACATACATACAGGAATACAGGACCTCTTTAGGTCATTGATTAATTGAAGTGTCACAATTTTCAGTTGCTCGATCGCTGTTAATATTACATTTCGTAAATAGGCTGCTATCTGAAACATCAGGCAACTGGCCAGCAAAGGTACTTTTTCTCTGCATCGTGGATGAAATGTTAAATCAGCTTTGACCTTCCGATGTGTTTTCCACTCCTGTGGGAAATATAGGCCAAGAAAGACGTCTGCTGTGGGAACAGCCTTCAAGTTGTGTTCTGTAATGGGAGACATGTGCAGCTGAATCTCTGTGTAGAGCGAAGCAGGGGAGCTGAGAGCCATGTACACACACATGGGAATGATGGAGACCTCTCCTTTCTTATTTCTCTTCCTCCCTTTTTTTATTACTTTCTCTCTATCCCTCTCCCTGTGTTGTCTCGGCCCTTCCCAAATTGTAAACCGTGATTGGCATTCTGCACATGGTTCTTATTCAGTAAAATGTAGTCCTGTTGAACATTTGAGCATTTGAGTTGTTTTCATTTGCAATTTGTTTTGTTTTCCACATTCAGAGTGCAAGTTGGCAAATGCTTTATTAAACAATGAAATGCTGTGTAATCTACAAGTTGAAGCTGCTTGCTTTGAGAACTATAGTTTCAATTGCCGTTTAATCTGGGAAGATCTATTTTTGCAGTGTAGGCTACGTGCCGCACCAACAAGGGTCTGGCACCTTTCTCTCTTTGAATTTTGCTTTGCAGACTCTAACCTCTTTTGACATAGAAAGAATTGATGTTGTGAAGCATGGAGCAAAATATGCTCTTGACAAAAAGGTAAACACTGTTCCTTAAAGCTTGCATGCCTTCATTCGAAAGGGATCATTCTCTGAACTACAGTAAGCTTCTGTGTTTTGTAACACCTTTAATAAGAGGCAAATACCATATCACAAAAAAAAAACTAAAACATTATTAATTTGAACTAGTAAACGAATTCTGAATGTCAGGGCCACGTCTTTAATTCAAATATGTCTCCCAAAGCTTGGGGGATGTGTGAAAGGTTAACAGCATACTTATCTCACATGGCATTGAACCATATGTGTTAGTTATTAGAATAATCATAGCAATCCAGGCTCTAAATATTATTATCCTTAACTAGATGAACAGCTTCACGCCCTATACCAGTTACCAGAGAGAACAGTTGTTGCCTATATGATCATATCCACCATCTACATTTCATATGAAGATGGATATGATCAATATATGAAATGTAGATAGTGTTGCAACAAATTGCTGATTTAATGTATAATAATGTTTAGTTGTGGACAAAAATAAATGCAGATATATTAGGAGCAGCTTAATGTTCATCATGAGCCCTTGTTTATTTCTGACCCTGATGAATATGTAAGAAAGCATTTCCTGAAAAATGAGTGTGGACTCTTCTATCTAGCTTCTACCTGCGTAGGTGCAGTTAACACAATCTAATGACGCACACAACATATGCTAATCCTGCTTTCTCGTACAGGAAGCACCATGTCTTTGTGGACAATGATCAATTAACACACTATTGTTAATTGACTGGCAGCCAATTGTATTTAGATGAATCCATTGACTCTAGATAGCTGTGACTATCCCCGATTTTCTTTTTGCTGGAAAGGTGTATGGTTTACAACGCAATGCCCTGTAGGTCACATGTCAAAACAAACTGTAGAACCCTTCTGTATCCCTGTTTGATTTATTTTGTGATTTCCTCCCCCCCTCCCCCCCTCCAGCCCAGAACTGCTCGGGCCTGCGGACATGCGGGGACTGCCTGGGTCAGGTGGAGTGCGGGTGGTGCAGGGACCCCAGTGACACGGGCCGGGGCGTGTGCATGGAGGGCTCGTACCGCGGGCCCCTGAAGCCCCTCACCAGGGCCGGGCCCCGCGACCGAGACAAGGAGCGTCCCGGGGACAGGGGCATGGTGCTGGACCAGGCCCTGTGCCCGGCTGATAGGGGGTTCCACTGGGCCTTCATCCAGTGTCCCGGTGAGCAAGCTGGTTCTCTACCTCTCTCATAGACCGCACCAATTAGTGCATAAACCCCTGGTGGGCCATGGGGAAACGGTTATCAATGCATATAAACAAAGGAAAACTAAAGTCCCATGGATGACTTAAAGTGATTTCATCATCTTTGGGGTCAAGCTTGCTGAAATCATGTGCAGCTCATTAAGTTAATTATGGGTCTGCAGGCGTTCCACAGGCCTGTACCAAGAATCGACGTCATGACGTACACCTACTGTATGTTGGCCCCTACTATCACACCTCTGTGAAAAGAAGCCTATTTGTGGTTCCTGATGGGGAACGGCCCCCAATTACAAACATGGCTTTACACACACGCATAGACGGCCTAACCCTACCAGAGAGTGCTAGGACCCACTCGAAGGCCGAGGTACAGGGAGGGTCAAGGGGTCGATGGTTGAGACGAGGTCAGGGCCTGTGTATGCCTGAGTTGGGCACTGAGTACATATGAACATACATATGTACGTGCTATTATTTAACATTCTACAAGTACACTATTGTGCGAATAACTTGAGCAACATTAGAGTTAATTTGAAAAAAGTTAGAAGCAGATAATACCAAGTTAAAGTCAGTGGGGATAGTAATGATTTTTTTATATGGGATACATCTATATTTAATAATTATGCACACACCATTTTCAAGTCTGTAATTTGAGATGGCAAAAGCCTGCTCGCTCTTCTCTTTCTTAATTAGCACCAAAACACACTGTATACAGTATATACACACACACACACACAGACACACACACACACACACACACACACACACACACACACACACACACACACACACACACACACAAACTTACCCAGCCCCCTGTGTGTGTGTGTGTGTGTGTGTGTGTGTGTGTGTGTGTGTGTGTGTGTGTTTTCCCAGCGTGCCAGTGTAATGGCCACAGCAGGTGTGTGAACAACAGTGTGTGCGAGCGATGCGGGAACCTCACTGCTGGGACCCACTGCCAGACCTGCATGCCCGGTTACTATGGCGACCCCACCAACGGGGGGAAGTGTAACGGTGAGTGTTGTGCGTGTTCTTCATGTCTTCATGTTGTATGGCGTTACAAATGACATTTTGTAACGTTTTTAAGGGAAAGATAGGGGGTTCTTTTGTCACCAATAACCATCTGAATATTCTTTGACGTAATTTCTATCCATCTTGGGCCTTTAAACTATGCAGCATTTGTTTTCTTACTACTTATGACCTTTAGATATATTATACTTAAGCCTGACTCATTGCAGCCTACTGTTTGTTATAATACGTTGTATTATACAAATGAATACTTTCTGTTACAGAAGCCAGCATAAACACACGCCACGTAAAACGACTTAGTAATTATATTTCCATCCCGTTGGTTTCCCGGCATCAAGTACACATGAGCTACCAGATGGGGGCAGTGTTTAAAAGCTGTGGGTCAGGGCTCCACTCAGGACTCCACTTTATGACAAGCTTTCAAAGAATGAGCTGGCACAGAACAGGACTCTGAGTGTGGGGTTACAAACAGCAGAACAGGCAAATGCTACATGTGTATTTCACACAGGGCTGTGATGTGTGGCCATGGAGGGACTAGAGTCAGCAGCTTAGCCTTCGCGGCGCGTCAGTTCCATGTCACATTGCCGCCGATAGTAATCAGATTTGACTGGTGTGGGAGTTAGAAAGACCGGAGGTGAATGTTTCATATTGATGCTGCTGACACCAATGTATGCACACACATTGACACACACACACACACACACACACACACACACACACACACACACACACACACACACACACACACACACAGATTAACACAAACCTAACACACAGACATTATCACACAAATATTAACACACACACACATACACACACCCACACACACACACACACACACACACACACACACACACACACACACACACACACTCACTCACTCATTCACACCCACACACACACACACACATACACACACACACTCTGGTATGTAAAGAGAACAAACAAACAAAGCCTAGGCAACATACAGCTGCAGTGGTAAGAGTCACCAAACCGTTTGTTCAGGGAGAGGAACGCCACTGGATGCATGCTACATAGTCAGCCAGACTGAAAGCCTCTTAGTTTGAATGATGTCTGCAGGACATGGCCACATAGCAATCTGTAGTAGGCCTGACTGTGTGTTGAGGACAAAGAGAGAGCATGGGGCAGAGCAAGGTGTACGATTGAGCGCAGCCTGGTCCGCGCGCGTGTGTGTGTGCGCACGTGCACATGCATTTGAGTGTGTGCGCGTGTGTGTGTGTGTGTGTGTGCGTGCGCGTGAAAGAGGGAGAGCAGGAGGTGCTGCAGCATCACTCTTTGCGTGACAGATGTGCGTTTTGGCTCGATGGCGGCGTGACATTAAATCGCTCTTAATCATTTTCTTATTTCCTGCCGTGGCTGCTGTCTGCATCCCCGCCAGAGCGGCTGGCGTCTGATAAATACCCCTCCTCTCCCGCTGCCGCTGCCTCTCAGGAACCCCTTCTTGCTTCCTTTCCTTCTTTACCTGTCTTTCTTTGTTGCCTCCCTCCCTTGTCCCCTCCTCCTTCGCTCCGTCTCATTTTATCCCTTCCCAGTGTGTCCTATAATGAACTGTTGATGATGAGTGTTTGCTTTTTCCCCGTTCACACTCTGCTTTCAAACTCCTCCTCTAACCCTTTCTGCCCTTCCTTTCTTTCCTTTTCCTTTCATGCCATTTTGCTTTCGTTTTCTTTTCTCACCTTATCTTGCCTTCTTCTCTTCCTCTCCTCTCCTGTCCTTCTTTTCCCCTCTTCCCTTCTTCCCCTCTCCTTCTTCTCTTCCCTCCTCCCCCCTCCTCCTCTCTTCTCCACCATAGAACACATCAATGGGCCAGGCTACTGCGCTGGTTACAGTGAACTGATAGACAGGTGTGTCATCCAGCCAAACCTCCCGGCCGCTTCCTTTATTGGCTTCATTGACTGCGCAGGGCCATATACCCACTCATCCATTTAAAAATCCATCTAGCCCTGGTCTGTATGTGCACTCCTCCCTCCCTCCCTCCCCCCCTCCCTCCCTCCCTCCCTCCCTCCCTCTCCCAGTGCCCTGGGCTCTGCCTCCAGGCTGCTCTACAGTCTACAGTAACTTTCTGTCTGGCTTACATCTCCTCCCTCTTTGTTTCTTCATCTCTCTCTCTCTCTCTCTCTCTATCTCTCTCACTCTCTTTTACTCTCTCTCTCTCTCCGTCTCTCTCTCTCTCTTTTACTCTCTCTCTCGCACCCCATCGGTCTTCCTTGCCGTGACGCTGTCTCCTTTTAAAGAAAGGCTACAGCTGCTTTTACCTTCAGGTGTGGGATGGGGGGCCACGATGTGCACCTTGACGGGGGACTTTGAACAGTAGAGACACAGCCTGCTGCCGATCAGATGGAGCTGTGCGACCATGCACAGCATGAGGAGGGAGAGAGAGGGAGAGAGGGAGATAGGGAGAGAGAGGGCAGATGAAGGAGAAGCCCTTCTGTCCCTTTGTCTCCGTGACTCGTGTGATTACCTGACCTAGTCAAATGTGAATACATTTGACCGTGTGTGTGCGCGCTTTACTCAGAGCTGTCTCAAGTAGCAGTAGGATGGAACCAGGTAGGATGTAGGATGCAACAGTAGAACGGCTCTAGGTAAGAGGTAGGAGGCGACAGTAGAACGGCTCTAGGTAAGAGGTAGGAGGCGACAGTAGAACGGCTCTAGGTAAGAGGTAGGAGGCGACAGTAGAACGGCTCTAGGTAAGAGGTAGGAGGCGACAGTAGAACGGCTCTAGGTAAGAGGTAGGAGGCGACAGTAGAACGGCTCTAGGTAAGAGGTAGGAGGCGACAGTAGAACGGCTCTAGGTAAGAGGTAGGAGGCGACAGTAGCATGGAACAAGGAAGGATGATGGAACGCAGCAGTAGGATGGAATGCAGATCCTATTGATGATACACTTCTATATTTAATAATCACGACCAACTAAAAATGTTGGTTACATCTGCATAGCAGACTGTGAGAGGGACTATTCCAGGTGTCGCTGAGGGTGTACAGATTGACCAACAGACAGACGGCTAGACAGACAGAAACAGCTGGCTTCACATTTGTGAGAAACGGTGGATGATACAGCACTTGGCACCGCGATGGAATGCTAAGCAGCGCTCCTGTACTGAAAGTAATTAGTTTGGATGCCTGCGTGCCTTCAATGCATTTGAGTAATGCACTCCTCGTCAGAGATGACTTTTTATTATGATCCGTCTGTCTTCAGTCAATGTTTCTACATAAGTTATGGATAAGCTGCTCGGGCCGTGAAAGGTTTTCTGTACACTTTTGTGTGTCGAGTTAGATACCTTAAGGATCCCATAACTGAACGAACATGGTTCTAGGAATGCCCATAATAACCTGGATTCTCAGACTGATCGCTGGTTTAGTCATGAGTGTTGGTTTCATTCATTTATAATACAAAGGGAAACTAAAGTAATGGCAAAGAAAGTTGCTGAAATCACTCAAATAAGTGATGTATTCAGGCTGGCTGTAGTTTGGATCTGAGTGAAGCATGCTACGAGCGCTCCAGTGAAACCCTGAGTATGAACTAGAAGCCACCGGCTCATCTTGTCTGCTGCTCGTAGCCCACCATACTTCACACAGCACACTTTTATTGCTTTCATAAATGTTGCATGATCCACGACTGCAGCTGACCCCCCCCCCCCCCCCCTCCCCCCGTTGTTCGCTCATATTCTTCCTGTCTGATATCCCATTCTCACTCACCTGTTTGTTCTCCTCGGTTCCTCCATCTCCCTCCGTCTCCCTTTTTTACACTCTCTGCCTCTCTTCTGTCTTTCCTCACTCACACGATTCTTTTCTTGCACCTTCTGTGGTGTTCTCTCCCTCGTGTATTCTTTTTCATCTGTTCATTTGTCTCTCTCCCTCTCACTCTCTCACTCTCTTCTCTGTCGCTGACAAACTGCATTAACATCGATCTCCGTTTACATACCTGCTTCTTTGCCTTCTTGTCCTCACTCTTTTTGCCATGTCTTTCTACCCCTTCCCCACTTTCTCTCTCTCTGTCTCTCTCTCTCCTAGTTGTCCCACCCTCCCTCTGTCTCTGTCTCTCCCTCTCTCTCTCTGTCTCTCTCTCTCCTAGTTGTCCCACCCTCCCTCTGTCTCTGTCTCTCTCTCTATCCCTCTCTTTGTCTCTCTCTCTCCTAGTTGTCCCACCCTCCCTCCCCCTCTCCCTCTCCCCCTCCCTCACTCCGCCTCTCCCCCCTGCAGGTGAATGGTGTACAGTGTGTGAGCGGGGGGGGGGGGGGGGGGGGGGGGGGGGGGGGGGGGGGGGGGGGGATGTGTGTGTGTTTCTTTGATGCAGAGCTGGTAGAGATGCTGAGTACACATGTCTGTGAGAAGCTTCCAGTGCAGCACCACCTATCATGGTCCATGTCAGTCCAGGACAGGACAGACCTTGGGGTCTGGCTCCACATGTACAACATACCGTATGTGTAGGCTTGTTTCTGCACATTTGAATGAGCGATGGACAGATTTAATTTGTGTGTGTGTGTGTGCGCATGTGTTCCTTTTTTCAATATCAGGTGTAATATTGTACTTGTGCATGCTAATATGCCGTAAAAAAAGAACAGACGGTTGTCTGCATAAGCAATTGATTGGACGTGTGCAAATGCTTGCTGTGTTTGTGTGTGTGTGTGTGTGTGTGTGTAAACAGGGACAAAGAGAGAGAGAGGAACAGAGGGGAGAGAGAGCATGTAGAGGAATGAGATGCCGAGAGATGGAACACAATATGTTTGTTTATATATTATTTGTGTGCATCAGCATGAAGCCTGTGTGTGAGTTTGTATGTGTGTGTGTGTGTGTGTGTGTGTGTGGGTGTTGGTGTTTGCGTGTGCGTAGGTTTGTATAAACACAAAAGCAAGGCAAATAAAGATGTATTGATATGCTTGTGTATGGGTGTCTGCCTGTGTTTTGGTTGGGGTCTGGGTACCTGTTGAGGCCCATGGTGGATTTGAATAATGCCCAGAATTAGCTATTCTCCAAGCTATTTACACAGACTTTTCTCCAGAAAAGTCAGCTTCAGTAAGCTATGCTCCCACATGTCATAGACAATAGCTGTCATTGTCTTAAGAAATATTTCTGTGTTGGAATGTTTTGACCTATATACAGGCTCTGACATTGTTAACTGGAAGTGCCTGTAGCCAGGAAACCCAGTGTTTGGTTTTGTCATTGTGAGAGGGGGTGTCTTTAAAAGCATTACCACGGATGCAGACGTAAAGATATGAGGGATTGTGTTCTAGAGTTCTCTCCGCAGCGAAGCCTGAATTCCAGCTGAGCAGAAGAGCGGGCTGTGCGTCTCCCAGCGATACATTGGGAGCTGAACGCTTTAACTATGCACCGACCTATCTGACCAGGATTTAGCTGAGTTAGGAGAAATCTGCTTCAAAGTCTCCATTGTGTCACAAAGACGTGTGTGTGTGTGTGGGTGTGTGTGTGTGTGTGTGTGTGTGTGTGTGTGTGTGTGTGTGTGTGTGTGTGTGTGTGTGTGTGTGTGTGTGTGTGTGTGTGTTCGTGCGCATGCCCCAAAGTGCAAAGGCCATTGGGGAAAATCACACACACACACACACACACACACACACACACACACACACACACACACCCATCCAGCACAAGTTAACCCCACACTGCTTCAGTGAGTGTCAGTAACCTCTTATGAACCCAAACTGCCTCGTTGGCAAAATGAGACAAAGGAACTGTTGCTCTCAGCAGAATATAATGATGATAATGACATTATTAATACTGATAAAGATGTAACCTGGTTTCTTCCTAAAAATGATTTCGTTTTTTGATAACTGTGTGTGTGTGTGTGTGTGTGTGTGTGTGTGTGTGTGTGTGTGTGCTCACATACACTAGCTGTAGCAAAGTCTATTGCTGGTAGTGTTGAGGATGTTTCCCATATGGTATACAATAGAAGAAATGTGGGGAGAAGATCCCTCATGAAAGTGCCACCTAGGTGGCTTTTCCCACTCCACCTAGGTGACTTTCCTCGGGCTCCTCCAAACAAAGGACACAGGGTGGTGATGTTAAACCGGTTTATTGCCAAGGTTGAGTATAATGATACAAACAGATGGTGCTCCATGCTGCCATGTAGGAGATCTCTCCCTCTGTGTGTGTGTGTGTGTGTGTGTGTGTGTGTGTGTGTGTGTGTGTGTGTGTGTGTGTGTGTGTGTGTGTGTGTGTGTGCTGGTGGTGGGAGTGCCTGATGGGAACCCTGGGGCAGATTTTAGGGCTGCTCGTCACGTCAGAGATACTTCACACCATTCCTTTGAACAGACTCACACCGCCGAGCCACCGGTGTTTGTGGGTTTGTGGTGTCTGCACATCTATTTGCACTGTGGCACCCCACATCCCCTGCGTATGCGCAGGTTAAGGACTGCGTTACATGTTGTTGTGGTTTTTTCTTCTTCTCCTGATCCAGTCCTGTTCAGAAATATCACGTTTTGTTGTAGCAGATCTGCACCACAGTTGAACTGAGGGTCCGTCATTATAGTCCATTTCATATAGAGCTGTAAAAAGAGAGAGCGGAAGAGAGCATAATGAGAACGATTTTGAAACTAAGCAACCAAAATAATGTCCCGTCCCTCTGAGCTCCCTCCCTCCCTAAGTTCCTTCACGGTTCATTTCACGGTGCACGGTGATCGCCGGGTAAATTGGATCCTCCGAACCAAAAAAGAGATGCCCTGATTGGTCAGACATGAGCCGGGAGCTGTCCAAACGGATTGAAACAGATATTCTCACAGCGCATTTCACCAACTAATAGCTGGCTGACGTCTAACAAATTGCACTCAAATAGTTGCTCCAAAGAAAATCCTCCTTACAGCAGCCTTAATGCACAGAGAAAGGGTTGTTTCGTTTTGACTCGACGGTTTGGATGCCGCAGCATACATACGTCACTGTGTGCTCTGCTGCTGATCCGTCAGGTGGTTCATTAGCACGGGTAACACGTTGTGTTCTAACAAGGCTCCCGGGGTCCACCCGGCCCTCCCTGCTGGCGTCGACACGTTCACGGAGGGGGAGGAACAGACACAATGTGCAAAGGCACCGCGGTTAAGGCACCCCAAACTTGACGATTTTCGCACTTTAAACCTCACCAAACGGCTTTATGAGAGACGGAATACCGTCACGTTGGTCTGTGCTGACAGTCTGTCTTTGTTTCGTTTGCTGCTGAAATAGACGACCCTGACGTTGACGTCAGCACTGCCCTGGGGCTCTAGAAGGGACTCCCATCTTCCTAACACTCCTCTATGTACATGAGGAGATCCACTGAGTTTGAACTGCGTGGAAGTGAACACTGATTAAAAAGACAAAAGGCAGTTGTGGTATAGTCACAGGCTGATGACAGCGACAGATGGCAAACAGACGTTAGCAAAAACATTGCTGTATTACCGGCCATTGGTTCCTCGTATTTTCAATTGTTTCAAATGTCGATTTTAAATCCAAAGTAATATCATGTCTTCGCTTACCAGTCCAAGCATTATATGAGGAACATGCAGCGATATTGTGGCTTTTACTAACGTGTCTTCAGCTAAATCAATACACAGCATTGGTTGTATGACTGAATCCTGGATCCTACACTAAAATAGATTCTGAATTGTAGTTCAACTCAGCTAAAATAATATTTTCTGCAATCGTTAGACCATTGAACTGGAAAGTACTGATGACAATTATTGTGGTTTGAATCTACCAGTGTCTGTTAATACAGAGATTAATAATTGAATGGGAATGTGGGTATGAGGAAGATATTATTGGGGTGGTTCTGTGGAGAGGCAGTGGAGAGCGATTAGAATGTGAGTTTTGGTGGTTAGAGGTCCACTGGTTTGGAAGCCAAACCAGAGCGTAATGAAGGTGGGGAAGTGGAGAAGGTTTTGAGTGTTAAAACAGCAGTTTAAATATACTTGAGTACAGCAGGGACCCGTTTTTGTCATCCCCCTCTCTTGATGAGCATGGTATAAATTACAGTGCTGAGGGAAAGTTAAGTTGTAAGGAGAGAAGCAGTGCTAACTGCTACTGCGTGCTGTATTCGTTCTTTCATTTAGTATTTATTTCAAACCGTAATCGTCATGCAGACTGTGTTCCTTCCTAAGCAGTCGTTTGTGTGTGTGTGTGTGTGTGTGTGTGTGTGTGTGTGTGTGTGTGTGTGTGTGTGTGTGTGTGTGTGTGTGTGTGTGTGTGTGTGTGTGTGTGTGTGTGTGTGTGTGTGTGTGTGTGTGTGTGTGTGTGTGTGTGTGTTTGTGTCTGTGTGTATGCATGTCTTTTTGTTGTGATTGAACCTTTGTGTACACACTTCTGCGTGTTGCGCTGGTGTGTGTTTCGTTCTGACTACGTGCGTACGTGTGTATGTGCAGACACATCGAAAGGCGGCGATGTGGGAAATTCTATCGTCTTTTTGAGGGGGCTTGCACAAGTCACGGGAATATGATTTATATCAAATCAGCTTGCCTGCTAAGAGGCCCCCTTCTCCCCTTTTATTGCAGTTTATTTTCTGTATTGTCAGCAGGTGTGCTGCTGTGTAATGCCTGCTCCATTCATTCACGAACTCTGCTCTTTATTCATATTCCCTCTCTCTTCATCATCTATTGTACTTATTAGCAGCATGGCAGAGCATGGCTAAGAATGGAATAGAATAGAATGGACGAGAATATAATAGAGCAGTGTGTGTTTGTGTGTGTGTCCTTCATCTATCCCTTTCTCTGTTTTTCTCGTTTTGTTCTCCCTCTATCGCTGCCTTTCTCATTTCTTCTTATTTTTCTCACTCCCTCTTTTTTTTGGCCTTTAATCAAATCTTTTTTAACTCTGCCTTTTGCATCGTCTAGGTCTACTTTAAATCCAGCCCCACATCCCCAGTGTAAGCGTGGGTGTGTGTACCCACGTATGAACCTGTGTTGGCCTCTGTGCTTAACTGGACACTCGACACAGTCTGTTAAATCAATATTGTATTTTCAGCTGGGCAAGCCTCTGGCTGGGCCAACAGGTTTCTCTATTGTTTTCAAATCCCAGAACACTGAGGCCTTGATATCGCTTAAACACTCAACTGCCTGATGAGGGGGGAATGAGTCCAGGTGAAACCAGAAAGGAGTGAATTTAGTAGAACTAATAGTAGAATGAGACCGCGTTCATGTGAACATGTATTTTTTTAACAATCGCAATGCGGCGTTATGAAAGTTTAAACACCATATTTGACATTGATTTTAATGAATACATGTTTACAATGAGGCATCCTCTTGACCCTTTTGGCCTTCCGTAATACACAAGGATGCACACGCACATACGCCACACTCACACAGGCGAAAGAGAGACCACCAATATTTACCGTTACTCAAACATGTTGATTGTTTGATCCAGCTGCAATTGTAGTCTGACTATGACTTTGAAAGTGTGGGAACGCATTCCCAACAACATGAGTTATTATGACACCACCCAGAAGAGATGAAGCTCTACAAGCACCCCTAATCAACAACTGCTCGTATACCCCCCCCCCCCCCCCCCCCCCCCCCACAGTTCAAAGCTGCGATCTCAAAGTGCTTCCCCTTTCCATGAGCGATCTCCTCTCTAAACGGCAGATCAACACAGATGATTGTGGAAGCAGCAACCTGATGTGCAGGGTTTATTTAGTTCGTTTTTTTTTGTTGTGATTGCTCAGCTGTTTATACCACATACATCACAGCAGCTCAATGTTTAGCCACGTGCCTTCGGCGCTCTATGGCTCTAGATCAAATGGTAAATGTTCATGGTTTTGTGTTTGACAGACTTGCACGTTTTCCACACAGTTCTCTTTGCAGATCCTTGGGGGAATTTGTTTTTTGAGATTTTGAAGGTTTGTTTTTAACCATGGAACTTTTGTTGTCCTCGCGTCCTACTGTATTATAGTCCTGTTTGTCGATCTGTCTCTCGCTCTCTTTCTCTCTCTCTGTCTCGCTCACTTTCTCTCTTTCTCACTTTCTCTCTCTCCTTTTTTCCTTTTTGTTTAAATCCATTCATGTCTTTGACTTCCTCCCCTTGTGTTCTTGCTCTCTATCCCCTGCTTTTCTCACATTTGCAGTTTCAGTGGTTTGTCAGCCAGGTGTCTGAGGTGCTGCTATTACAACATAAACGACCTGTCCAAAACACATCATACTTTTGATGACTTTGATTAAGCTCTGTCTCTGTCTGTCTGTCTGTCTGTCTGTCTCTGTCTGTCTCTCTGTCTCTGTCTGTCTGTCTGTCTCTGTCTGTCTCTCTGTGTCTGTCTGTCTGTCTGTCTCTGTCTGTCTGTCTGTCTCTGTCTGTCTGTCTGTCTCTGTCTGTCTGTCTGTCTCTGTCTGTCTGTCTGTCTGTCTCTACAGCGTGTAAGTGTAACAACCACGCCAACATGTGCCACGTCAACACAGGGAAGTGTTTCTGCACCACGAAAGGCATCAAGGGAGAGCAATGCCAACTGTAAGTATTAATATATATCTTTATATATATATATATATATATATATATATATATATATATATATATACATATATACATATATTTTATTTATTTATTAATTTATTCACATGCTTGACTGTAAAATGAACACATTGTGTTCATTATATGAAAGATAATA
The DNA here is from genome assembly GCA_026745465.1 of Lota lota. NCBI lineage: Eukaryota > Metazoa > Chordata > Actinopteri > Gadiformes > Lotidae > Lota > Lota lota. The sequence continues at coordinate 646,747 of JACYXH010000256.1, forward strand.
CATAACAGCTACTTCATCCTTATCCTACTTCTTAAGTTAGTTAAAATATTTACCAGTTAGCCATGATATTTAGCCATGATATTTACAAGACAATGTGTGTGTGTGTGTGTGTGTGTGTGTGTGTGTGTGTGTGTGTGTGTGTGTGTGTGTGTGTGTGTGTGTGTGTGTGTGTGTGTGTGTGTGTGTGTGTGTGTGTGTGTGTGTGTGTGTGTGTGTGTGATTCGATGTACTTTCTGAATCTGTGTTGGTTGAGTTTGTGTGTGTTATATCGCTAACAACAAGCCAGCTTTGGTTAATGTGTGTGCTGTGAGCCCACTGTGTTTTCTCACTAGGCCCTAATGGAGTCAAAACGGCAGTGCCTGGTTGGACTGCAGCTAATTGTGTGTTGATATGTTTGAGTTGTGTCTTTCATTTGCAAGCACACTGAAACATTCTTCAGAGGAGCAACTAAACACATTCAGCTATTGTAATTAAAACTTACACAGCGGCAATGTTGGCGGTAGCAATTACATCATGCTGATTTTCAGTTGCTGTTCATCAGCCATCTTCTTTGCTCCCCAGTCAGACCAGTTTGTGTTTTTCCCGAGGGTTTCCAAAATGGTCAGCCAAGCAGTCATTTGTTTGTTAGTTTTATTGTGAACAAGCAATCCCCCTGAGGGTGGAAGGTAATTCACAGTTTAGTGCTTGTGTGTGTGTGTGTGTGTGTGTGTGTGTGTGTGTGTGTGTGTGTGTGTGTGTGTGTGTGTGTGTGTGTGTGTGTGTGTGTGTGTGTGTGTGTGTGTGTGTGTGTGTGTGTGTGTGTGTGCGCGCACATCAATACTGTCCACACTGTATTTATGTGTAGGTTTCTTGTATTAAGCACAACATTGTATTAAGCACAACATAACCACCCACTGATTTTCTTTCACTGTCACTCTCTCACTCACCCATATAATGGACTCTGATGTATGGCTGGACGATATGGCCAAAAATGATATCACAATGTTTTTTTATATTGATTTATTAATTATCATAATATATACTTAATAATAATAATAATCATAATAATGCTCAATTTACAGTTTTAAGAGTATTCTCCTTCAAACAGAACTTTAAAGAAACCTTAATTATGGTTTATACTGTAATATACAATTATTTATTATCAGAATGAAAAGGTGAGAAACTTTCAACAGAACCAGCATGGCTTTACGTTAAACACTGAATAAATAAAATAATATTGTAATCAAATGCCTGGTTTCAAACGTCTCTCAAACATTGTAGAGGTAGTGTACTGAACATTGATTAAATAAAAGAATACATATCTAAAGAACTGCTAGAGAGAGTAGAGCTGAGGGAGTGAAATTATCTTACTGAGCGTACTGAGCATCTATGCCACTCATTCGCTCCTTGAAGCCCTGTTTTTCAACCGTGCTTATAGGCATCATGGCTTCAGGGATTCAGTATGTAGTTCAACGAAGGGAGCGTCTTTTTGGATGACACACCAGCTATCGTGAGTTGTGACCTACCGCGGATTGTTTCCTGTTGCGTGTGGACTCTGTGATCATGAATGCAGACATGAATCATTTTGTACACATACAGATATGAGGATGCCAAATGACCCGAATAACGTCTTAGAGATGTCGCATTACCACGACCGAATTTGGTCGTGTTAATTTAACACGTCATATTTTGACGTTATTATGACGGGTCTCATTTTGGCGCGTTAACACGCAAATGGTCTTCAACAGCCAACGGGTTGTTCCATTCTTATTTTATAGGGGTGTTAGAAATATTACAGCATAAAGTTAGTGATGTATCTTTACTTGCCACGGCTGCTTGGATTTTTTCCTCATCGTCCGATGTTGCTAGTCTAATACATTCCCTAAATGTCAAATAATAATGAAAGTAGACATTGGCTAAACTTGTAGTTATAGCTTGTTATACAATACAAATAATCGTGACGTTACATGTAGGCCTAGAAACCTCTGAAATATTATTACTAAAACAATGATTTTACATGAGGTTCGAGCAACTTTAGTCTGTGATCATCAGTCCTGATTATAAATGGAGAAGAGTCTGGACTATTAAGTATAAGTTAGAAGTTTCCTCTGGTTCCAGACTTTGCCTACACAGTTTGCAGTTGCAAAAATATTTCTGAATACCTTATCTTGATTGAGTGAACTTTATTTTGGATAAATTAGACATTAGGTATTTTAGTAATTAGTCATTAGTAAATGAAAACAAGCTGAGATAAGAGGAGGAGGATTCCCAGGTAAGGGAGTCACATGATGTCACTGACAGTAAAGTACATAAATGCTTCTGATTGGTTGAGTGCCTGTCATCTACTACTCTACAGGTCCCTTGTGCGCACTTTGTGTGTTTTTACATTTACCTGTGTATATGTTTGTGTGTGTGTTTGAGTGTGCGCTCGGTGGTACATGCGTGCGTGCGTGCGTGTGTGTGTGTGTGTGTGTGTGTGTGTGTGTGTGTGTGTGTGTGTGTGTGTGTGTGTGCGTGTGTGTGTGTGTGCATGCACACGTTTTCTTTTGAGTGTTATCCTCTGCTGCTCTTTAAGCAGCACTTTAGTGGGGTCCCGCTTGTTTACTGTCTCATGTTGCTCAGCCTGCCTCGCGCTGACTGTTGATTTAGCTTTAATTGGTCTGCGCTTTGCCAAAGAGCCCTTCTAATTGAATGCTAATTCGCTTCCTTAACCGGAGTGCAGAACGTGTGTGTGTGTGTGTGTGATCAGTGTTGCTATGTATTTGTGTTGTGTTGAACATTTTGACCCCCCTGTTTTGATCTTGCCATAAATGTCACACGTGACCATTGCATGATGAAAAGTGATTACTCTTTGTTTTGCAAAATAGCTTTACGTTTGATAAGTTTGATTTGTAATTAGTATACTTTTTAAAGTAACTTCCTATTTTCTTTGAATTCCTTATCAACATAAATCTTATAATGCATGTTTTAGTAGGCCAAGAGTTCAAAATATATTAAAAAAAATACTGGAAGTTTTGCATCATCCCACACAAACAACATTTACCATCTATTAGGGTGACCCAAATACCTACTTTCAACTTTCAGCTAATCACTGCATTTGGTTCTGAACTCATATCTTCACCAGGTTTGTGTAGTATAGACATGTATACATAAATGCCTCATTGGCCTTTCGATCGTAAGTCAACGCCAACGCCATATTAGAGAGGTAAAGACTGGCCTCTAAACAAATACAAGTGCACATGGGAGCTGTGTTTTTTCTTGATAAAAAGCACTGTAACGTTTACACATCAGCTATCCCGAAAAACCGCAGCTCCCCCGTTGACTTGTGTTGGTTCAGGCTTGGCCTCTTTTACTATGGCAGCGACGGCTCGAGGCAGTCAGTGCAGCACATATGTATATATGTCTATGGTCCAGTCTACTACCCGTGTATGGAAACAGATTTGTGTCAATATAATCAAACAAAACGTCCTAAATATCAAACACCAATTTGAGAGAGAATAAAACCCATTGAAGCTAAAGAAAATGAGCAACAAAGTGTAATTTGCAAACAAATCATTTGTGCAATGGTGTTAACTTGGTCTTTAACATTTTTGATGATATGTCCTTGTGTTTACAGTTCCATGTAAACACAGCGCGGGCAAAAGTCTGATCAGTGAGAAAGAGGCAGAAGCCTCTTTCTCACTGATCAGACTTAGAATTGATCAGTGATCAGTGATCACTGATTGAAGTTCTTAGAATTAGAATTAGCATCAGACCACTGACTTTGTTCAGTGCAGAGTTTTGGTTTCAGCACATATAAGCGATACTTAAACCTCATGAATCTTGTGATGAAGTTAGTTAGTGGTTATTGAATGCCTAGTGCCGCTGTTTAGGGGGTCCGTGTCCGCCACAACCAAAACCCGCGCTTGCTTCACTGAGCAACGTCCAGGGCACTGAGATGTCACTCAAAAGCTCATCAGCCAATGAGGACGCACCCCTGAAAAAACCCCACCCGCGAGAGGTTTGTTTCAGAGCTGCAATCAAAAAGTCAAGCAGTGCAAACTTAACCGCAAAGCCGACAGTGCAGGCAAAAGTCTGTTCGGTGAGAAAAAAGCAGAGGGGGGCTATAAACAAAAGAACATATTATCAAAATGTGAAAGATTAAGTTTACGCGATTAATACAATAACTTGTTTGCAAGTTATACGTTTTCAATTCAATTCAGTTCAATTTTATTTAATGAAATGATAGCCATTAATCACAGGTACAGTCTCAAAGGCCTTGACAGGCCATATATTTATGACACCCCCCTAGCCCTAGGGGGGTGTCACCTTCATACAAGCAAAACATTTTAAATCATTTAAAATAATTTAGTTAATACAAATACATATAAATAGGGGGGTGGTGATGGGGGGCTGGCCGGTTAACCGTAAGGGGAATCCAGGCATCCAGTCACCGCAACATGCCAGGCAGCCAGTCACAGTCACCGCAACATGCCAGGCAGCCAGTCACAGTCACCGCAACATGCCAGGCAGCCAGTCACAGTCACCGCAACATGCCAGGCAGCCAGTCACAGTCACCGCAACATGCCAGGCAGCCAGTCACCGCAACATGCCAGGCAGCCAGTCACCGCAACATGCCAGGCAGCCAGTCACAGTCACCGCAACATGCCAGGCAGCCAGTCACAGTCACCGCAACATGCCAGGCAGCCAGTCACAGTCACCGCAACACTAAATGTAAAATTTAGCTTCATTGAGTTTAAATCTCCCTCAATTCTTATTTTTGTTTGATATTTGAGAAGTTTTGTTTTATTACGTTGACACAAATCTGATTCCATACTCTTGTCCTGGTTAATAAAAAGAGCAGAACAGTAATTAGTGTTATGATGGTAGTGCTTGAGTACCAATTTATGTTCACAGTAAGCTATCTTTTAACGTAGTAAAATGTCAAGGATCTCACACTGTTGGTTAATTTAGTGATATGTCATGCTTTTCTTAAGTCTTTCATACTTGAGCATATACTTATAGCTGACATCTTTTCTGAGTACCATTGTACCAAACGGTTATTCATATAAACTACGATAGAATTACCCACTGTACATACTTCTATTTTAAATTATCCTCAAATTATCCTCAACCACCTCCACCCTTCCAATAAATATGCATTGTCCCATGTGTTGGAATATGTTAGCCTATTGCTAACATATGTTAGCTTGGAATGACAAACTCTACTGCGATCTGTGTAAATTATTAAACATAAATACATTACATTGATTGTATTTGTATGTATAATAAATCCCAAATACATTTAATTGTAAGTGTATGCACTCAATGTATTTTTGTGGTGATCTAAAAATAATTTGTTAATTTCAATAGACTAGTGTTTATCTGTGTGTGCACACATTTCTGTGTGCCTCTTTGTGTGTCCGTCCTTGGCGGAGCATGTGTGCGTGTTTGCTCGTGTACTTGTATTTGTTCACAGGCGTCAATGCGTACAAGTGTTTCCATTGATGAACCACTTCAGTCCGTCCTGATTCTTATTGTATATCCCATTAGGGTCTTTAAGCAGCTTAAGGGTGTGTTCACATCAGGGGCCCGGATCCGAGTACGCTTGACCCCAAAGTCCAGTACGATCGATTTGTGTGAACACTGTGTACCGTACTCATTTACGGATCAACGCTGATATTCTGCATACCTGTGTATGTGCATAGCACGAGCCAATCTCACCCTCTGAACCGCACGGCCATAGCTGATAAAGTAGGAAGGCGGATGAGAGGTAGTAGTAGGTAGAAGCTATGC
>JACYXH010000256.1:655000-685000 GCA_026745465.1 Lota lota
AGTAGAGAGCGCATTTCTGTATTGGCTCCCGTATTGGTCGTATCGATACAGACATAGCATCAGTTTTACAAGAAATAGATACAGCATAAAACACAAGCATTAATGTGCACTGTTGGATTTCTATCAGAGGAAAAGACGTGGACCATGTTCTCAGTTCTTCTGACCAGATTCTGAAAAAGCCCTGTCTGTTAACTTGCTCAGTTGATGACGCCATGTTCATCTGATTGGCTGAAGGTGTTGTCTGTCAAGGCATGGCTTCAAATAAACTGCTTTTGGCCAAATGCCAGACAGTGCAAAAAGAGACTGAAAATACCTTGCAAGATTAACAAGCTAACATTGGCAACTCACTCACTTTAATTCAGATTATGTTAAGAACCTAAGCAGAAGGACCTTCAATTCTTTACATATTCAGACCATATCCTTCATTTCTGATGCGTTGACAAATCACCAACAGATGTAAGGCTGTGCAAACCATTGCTGCACCTTAAACCATTTCCTCCCTATCAAATAACCCAGACCACCAGAGAAGCAACGGGAAGCAGACTGTTATGTTTAATTCTAGAAAGGTTACAGCTTGAAAAAATAAAAAGCCTTTAATATCATAGCTATTTTCGCATGGATTTAATGAACCGTTCTCTCTGAGTCCCACTTTGCACTACACAAGGCAAACAATTATGTTAGGCTATCACATTGTCTTTTCTATCAACCAATGACCACTTATGTACGGAACAATATGTAGTACATCCAAAGTCCTGTTCCATAGGAGTCAAGTCAAGTTAAGATGATGGTGCACGAGTGACGCGGCGCAACATTTTGATAGAGATGGAGGGAGCGAGGGACTAGAGGTATTTGTTTATTTGCCCAGATGCTAGCAGAGAATGCATTTATAAAGGTGAGGTTTTTTGTGCAGGTGCTCGATTCCCTTTTTAAGGTCAGATGAAGGTCGAACTGTTTACTCAAAACAGATGTTTTGTAGTGTGGTCACACACATGCACACGCAGGCACACACGAATGCACGCGCCCACACAAACACACGTTTTCTCTCCCTTTCAGAGAACTGACTGCCGCCCTTGTACAGCTCTCAGTTGAAGTTCTGTCAATGTCAATAGCTCTCCTGTTAGAGTGGGCCTGTCATGATCTCAGTGAGAGAGAGAGAGAGAGAGAGAGAGAGAGAGAGAGAGAGAGAGAGAGAGAGAGAGAGAGAGAGAGAGAGAGAGAGAGAGAGAGAGAGAGAGAGAGAGAGAGAGAGAGAGAGAGAGGGAGAGAGAGAGACTGACTAACAATCAGGACGAACAGCAGTCACTTCAAATATCCCTTTGATGCCATCCACTCATCTGGTGAATGCTATGGATCACTTGAATATGTGGTTACACAGATTTACTTGTGACGCTGACAAAGTCAATGAATAATATGTCAGTAATGTGAGTAATATAAACGAAAATTTACGTCATGATTGTGTGTTTGACGAAGATAAAGGCAGTTTTGTATTGCATAGTGAAAAACAAGTTACAAAACTATGAATTTACAATTTGTATACGATTTTGGATTTTTCTATAATTTATGTCATTAATGTTTCAGGAAAAAAATGGTTCTGAAGCACTAGGTGGCACCAATGTTGTGCCCTGTCTATACCAACTGACATGAACACACAAACATACACACACACACACACACAGAGAGACACACACACACACACAGATATACGTGCACACACACACAGACACATACACACTCAGAAAGAGACGCACACACATAAAGAGACACACAGACACACACACACACACACACACACACACACACACACAAAGGCTTCTCGATGCATCGGAGTCGTCCGGGTCCTTGGGATCACTATGGCTACATCTCAAGTGTTGTGAGTGTACTTGATGTGTTTGACTACACTGTGTCCTGCCATTAATCTGACATTATCTCCTCAGCCGTCGGCTAATTGTGACGCCGGGCCTGTTTGAGTAAGACCATGTGACCGCCTTATGCTTGGCGCTGACATGCGCGTACATATTGACACACCGACACAACCTGTTGACGCACACACATATAAAGACATTGACATCATTTTAAAAGTCGTGCATCTCCCAGCGTCTGGTGCATTTAGCCACGTAGAGATACGGCCTGGCGCGGGGATAGATAGCATGCTCACTCATAGTCCAGAGAGCACTTATTGACCGTAACCTGTTATCTGTGTTTGGGAAAGTCCCACACACTGTACAATTTGGTAATGGGATGTATTAGATTGTCTATCACATGCATTTTGTTCCATTACGCTCCCAGCTCCCAACATGATTGTTTGTCAGATTCATGTGCCTTATGACCAACTGCTGTTTTTGATCTAAGGATAACGTAACATATAACATAACATATAACATAACATAATGTAGCCACTCTGGGCTACCGACCAGGGTTAACGAACCTCCACAAACACACAGTGCTGAGCAAAACTGTCACTTTTATTGCTCACTTCAAATAACAACAAAAAACCAACGCTTGTCCGTCTCTGGGGAAATGCGTGATCGCCTTCTCGGCGTGCTGCATCCGTCTACTCAGACCCGACCTCACTGAGGGAAGAGCACAATACACATCAGTATTTAATAGCTATCTAATTGCGCTCATTCCCTACAGCTGCGTCTGAGACCCCAATTGAGCCGCTCCGCCCCTTCTGCCCGCAGCCGGCGCTAAACCACGCCCCTCCTTACCACATATCCCCACCGCCCCACTTAGGCCGGGGAGCCGTCCGGCCGACAGCCAACTCCCCCCCCCCCCCCCGCCCAACTCTGGCAGTCGGGAGAGGAAGTCCGCCACCACCATCTGCGCCCCCGGCCTATGGACCACCCGGAAGTGAAATGGCTGTAAAGCCAGGTACCACCGCGTGATCCGTGGGTTGGTGTCCTTCATGCGGTGGAGCCATTGCAGGGGGGCGTGGTCCGAACAGAGGGTGAACGGGCGCCCCAGGAGGTAGTAGCGCAGGGCATCGACCGCCCATTTAATGGCCAGACACTCCTTCTCCACGGTGCTGTACCTTTCCTCCCGGTCCGACAACTTCCGGCTGAGGTACAGCACCGGGCGGTCTACGCCCTCCACCTCCTGGGACAGCACGGCTCCCAGCCCTCTGTTCGACGCATCCGTCTGCAACACAAAAGGGAGATCGAAGTTAGGCGTGAGCAAGAGCGGCTCCCCGCAAAGAGCCTTTTTAACCCTCTCAAACGACGCCTGGCACTGCTCGGTCCACTGGACCGGATCTGGGGCACCCTTTCGGGTGAGGTCGGTCAGGGGGCTGGTCAGCTCCGAGAAGGCAGGGATGAACCGCCTGTAGTACCCCGCCAGCCCCAGGAACGCCCTCACCTGCTTTTTGGTCTCGGGCCGCGGGCAGGCCGCGACCGCCCTAGTTTTCTCTATTTGCGGGCGCACCTGCCCACCACCCAAGCGGTACCCCAAATACCGTACCTCCCTCCGACCAATCATGCACTTCCCTGGGTTGGCCGTGAGCCCTGCTCGCCTCAGTGACTCGAGCACCGCTGCCACTCGCTGCATATGCTGCTGCCATGTGTCACTATGAATGATGACATCATCTATGTAGGCAGCCGCATATGCCGCGTGCGGCCGCAACACCCTGTCCATGAGACGCTGGAAAGTGGCCGGGGCTCCGAACAACCCAAACGGAAGCACATTAAATTGGAACAACCCGTACGGAGTGGAGAAGGCCGATTTTTCCTTAGACTCTGGAGACAAGGGAATCTGCCAGTAGCCCTTGGTTAAATCCAGTGTCGAAAAAAAACGAGCGGTGCCTAGCCGATCCAGGAGTTCGTCGACCCGAGGCATGGGATACGCATCGAATTTTGACACACTATTCACCTTGCGATAGTCGACACAGAACCGGATGGACCCATCAGACTTGCGTACCAGTACGATCGGACTGGCCCATCCGCTGTGCGACTCTTCTATTACTCCCATCTCCAGCATAGACTCTAATTCCGCCTGAACCACCTTCCGCTTGTGTTCTGGCAACCTATACGGGCGCGTTCTAACCGTCACGCCGGGGGAAGTTTCGATGCGGTGGTCAATGAGCGTCGTGCGCCCCGGCCTGGAGGAGAACACGTCCGCAAACCGGTGTTGCAGCTCGGCGACCTCGGCCCTCTGGTGCGGCTCCAGTGACCCATCGCAGGGGACCCGGGACGGCTGACCCGGTCCGGCCACCTCCGGACCGAACTCGTCCTCCCGGGCCACCGAGGTTACCATAGCCACTGGCCGCGCCTCCTTCCAACCTTTCAATAGGTTGAGGTGGTAGATCTGCCGCGATCCCCCCCTGTCGGACCGCTCGACCTCATAGTCAACATCCCCAATTCGCCGTGTGACCACAAAGGGTCCTTGCCACTTAGCGAGTAATTTTGAGCTGGATGTTGGGAGCAATACAAGTACTTTATCTCCCGGTGCAAATTGTCTCAGCTGCGTCCCTCTGTCATACAACCGTCGCTGACGTTCCTGGGCCTGAAGCAAATTCTCCCGTGAAACCCGACCCAGTGTATGGAGTTTTGCCCTCAGGTCCATCACGTACTGAATCTCATTTTTGCTGGCGCTTGGACCCTCCTCCCAGTTTTCCTTAAGTAGGTCCAACACGCCTCTCGGTCTCCTACCGAACAACAACTCAAATGGGGAAAACCCCGTGGAGGCCTGGGGCACCTCCCGAACGGCGAATAACAGAGGGTCGAGCCATTTGTCCCAATTCTGACTATCTTCGTGTACGAACTTACGCAGCATGGACTTTAACGTCTTGTTAAACCTTTCCACCAGGCCGTCTGTCTGGGGATGGTACACACTGGTTCGGATCGCTTTTATCCCAAGTAACCCATACAACTCCCGGAGTGTGCGTGACATAAACGTAGTGCCTTGGTCAGTCAGAATCTCTTTCGGGATTCCGACTCGGGAGATTAAGTGAAACAGTGCCTGCGCCACGCTCTTCGCGGAGATAGAGCGCAGGGGCACTGCCTCGGGATATCGGGTTGCATAGTCCACAATGACCAATGCAAATCGATGTCCCCGTGCGCTACGGTCTAATGGCCCGATGAGATCCATACCAATTCTTTCGAAGGGGATCTCAATCAATGGTAGAGGGCGCAATGGCGCTTTTGGGGTGGCCGGGGGGTTGCTTAGCTGACACTCGCGGCAGGATGCACACCACCGACGTACATCCCCGTGAATGCCCGGCCAGTAAAAGCGGGCCATAAGCCGGTTCCGTGTTTTATCACAGCCTAAGTGACCTGCCATTGGGCTGTGATGAGCCGCCTGGAAAACCATTTCCCGGCGGCTTTGTGGGATGAGTAATTGACTCACTTCTTCCCCTGACTGAGTGTCCCGACTCACTCGGTAAAGCCTGTCCCTAACCAACGCAAAATATGGATGTGCTAACACGGTCTCGGGTGACACCTTCTGGCCGTCGATGGAAAGTACACGGTCGAAGGCGAAGCGCAGTGTATCATCCCGGGACTGTTCGAGGGGAAAGTCATCCATCGGGGGAAAAACCCGTATTACCGGCGTCTCCTCCTGAGGCTCCTCCCCCCCTCCGACCTCGGGAGAGCTCGCGTCACCACTGAGAACGGAGCACATCACACATGTCCCTTCCCGTCGGGGCCGCGTCCCCTGTTCCTTCACTAACCTACCAAAGCCCGGCCAATCAGTGCCTAATAGTAGGGGACGCGATAGGCGGGAGCTAACCGCAGCCTTAACTCTATGCTTTTCACCGCCGTAGCGAATTTCCACAGTCACGACTGGATATTTGTGCACATCCCCATGAATACACCTTATATGCACCCACGATGCCTCTCCCAGAGCCTCAGGTCGAACCAAGCTTTGGTGGATCAGGGTTTGCTCACTCCCTGAATCCAGCAACGCTCGGTACATACTCCCTCGCATCCTTACCGGTATGCAGTATTCCTCCTCCAGATCGGGAGAAGAGGCCGGCGGCGCGGCCACCCGGACCCCTTGCCCCACCTCCATCTGGGGGCAGTCCCACTGGCGGTGTCCGGGTTGTCCGCACCGCCAACACTCCTGTCTCGCCGAATGAGGAGCTCTCTGCGGGTTTGGGGTCCTAGAGGCGGAGGCCGGGCCCGGAGAGGACCGGTACCGACCCAGTGGGTTAGCCCTAGGTTGGGGAACTATCGCTGATGAATGGGGGTTGTCGGTGCGAGGGGTTACGGGGGCCCACGATGCCTCCAGCGGTCTCCGGGGTCGGGAAACCGGGCGGACCGGCGCCGCGGGGAGCTCCCCTTGCCCTTCCCGGTCTCGGCAGGGCAACGCCAGATGGTCTTCGGCCAGTGTAATGGCGGCCTCCAGGTCCGCAGGCCGGTGGCACTGGACCCACTCGCCCGTGGCTTGGGGTAAACCCTCGATGAACCGGTCCAGCGCCACTTGTTCTACCACCTGCCGACTGTTGCGCTCCTCTGGTCGCAGCCACCGTGCCGCGGCGTCCACCAATTGGTGTGCGTAGGCGAAGGGCCGGCCTACCTCCACCATCTTCAAACTCTTAAATCTGCGCCGGTGTCCCTCCGGCGGCAATCCGAGGCGGTCCAACAGACCCCTCTTCACCGTGGCGTAGTCCCCACGGGCGGTGGCAGGCAGCGCATGTGCCGCGGTCAGGGCTGCTCCAGACAATAGCGGAAATAGTCGGAGCGCCCACTCAGCCTCCGGCCAGCCACACGCGTCTGCCGTCCCCTCAAATACCTCCAAAAAGGCCTCCACATCGTCCTGAGGGGACATCTTGGGCAGTGGGATTTGGGGTCGGTCTTCCCCTCCTCCTTCGCCCCGCCGGCCTATCCGTTCCGGCCTCACCAGCCCTAGGAGCATCGCCCGCTCCTCGGCGTGCTGGGTCGTAATTTCCACTAAGGCCTGGGTCTGCTGTCGGTGGGCTAAGATAAGCCCCTCCTGCGTCTCGGCGATCCGCCGTAAGGCCTGCACAAATGGCGGCTCGGGCACTTGGCCATCCATTTCGGGAAAACGGGAAAAAAAACACTAAACGAAAGGACCTGGTCCCTGTTCAGGCACCACTGTAGCCACTCTGGGCTACCGACCAGGGTTAACGAACCTCCACAAACACACAGTGCTGAGCAAAACTGTCACTTTTATTGCTCACTTCAAATAACAACAAAAAACCAACGCTTGTCCGTCTCTGGGGAAATGCGTGATCGCCTTCTCGGCGTGCTGCATCCGTCTACTCAGACCCGACCTCACTGAGGGAAGAGCACAATACACATCAGTATTTAATAGCTATCTAATTGCGCTCATTCCCTACAGCTGCGTCTGAGACCCCAATTGAGCCGCTCCGCCCCTTCTGCCCGCAGCCGGCGCTAAACCACGCCCCTCCTTACCACACATAACATATAAGAAATATAACGCTAATAGCACCCATGCAGGCTTTCTGAGATATTTTAGAAATGGGGCTTTTCACCTTCCGTAGTGAAATGATTGATCGTTTTAAAATGTAAAGATTGTTTTAGCTCGCCAAATTAACTTTATTCTTTTTGATTTGGGAAACGCTCTGCAAAATCATTAATTACATGATTACATGCCCAATTTGAGGTTAAAGGAGTAGTATTCTCACCATCAGGCAGACCATGTTAATAGAAAACGAATCGGTCCATTTATACAGTATAGATATATAGTAGATTGTGTAGGTGAACTCTCTAACCTCTAAACCAAATGACTGCAGCCATTCGGGTCACAGCACGTGAGCTCTACCATAGAGCACCCATGGGACCAATTGCCTACAGGTTATCTGTAGCAAGGAGCACCAAGTCTGACTTCAGCCTGGCTGTCCTCCAGACATCTGGCAGTATGCAGGTTCCGCTGTATAGACTTGGGGTCCCCAGAACAACCAGAGGTTAATAGGCCCTGGACAAGAGGTTAGACACGGATTCAAAGGCTGGGTAAGCTGGACCTTATTACCCATGTACCATCGAGGCTCATTTGGGGTCAACAGCTCAATGTCACTTTAGGTCTCTGTGTCTTACGAGGTTGTTTTGACATGTATGAAAGGTTATACACCGCTGCTGTTTTTTGTTATGCATGTTATCGAACTCTAAAGAGTTGATATGTGTTTTTCGCCCCATGTCTGTGTTCTTTGTTCACGTAGGATTCATGACCGCCCGTCCCTTTACATTCAAGATCATGACTTGAACCGTGCAGACAAATACGCACAGATGAACCAGTGTCATTGGCAGATTTGAGTGCATGTGCGTGTCTGCGCGCACGTCAACGACTATGTTTTTATCACCCTGCTTTGTGATAAATATACTTACCCGTTTAGGGATGGCAGTGTTCTCTGATCCTTTTTAAGAGGACATGGAACAAGCGATGATATCGCTCGGTTAATGGCCTGCTCTATCAAACCGCCCGTCGCAACCTTGTTATTTAACGATTTAGCCCCGTGGGCAAAGTCCGCGCTCGGCCACAACCTCCAAGCCTGCATCGCCGGGACATTTTCTTTTCTTTTAACGAACCAGTGTCAAATTGCATCGCAGTCAGCTACAAGGGACTGGGACTAATTAGTGACGAGCGTCGACGGTGCGTCCCACCAGCTCTGTCTGAAGGAGGGAAACACCAGACCAGTCAAATTAGCTCCTCACCAGTCGCTGCCCAGGGGCATGCTGGGAGAGGAGGAGCGCGGTCGATCCCTAATGAGGATCGCTTGGATACTAAGTGGCAGCTACACAATGACAATTAGTGGACAATGAGAACCGCCCAAGGAAGGCTGGACGCACGCCATGTCAGCCCGCGGGTCACAGCACCAGGGATAGGCACAGGTTGCATGCGTTTTACTCATTCGCTAATTACATTTATTGATTGAACACTTTAATACAAATGTACTTTTTATGACCGTGGTTGCATTCTCGTGTCCATCCTATCTGAATTATATAGAGTATAGAGTGAGACAATAGCTACCATTTAGCGACAATGTCAGCTTCGTTTGAAAGTGTCAACTCAGCAGTCTGAGGGGTTCCTGGCCTACAGCCCCTTATTAGTCTACAGTCAGGCATCAGGCCCAGAAACCTCAATATCTGCTGACAGGCACTGCAGCAGGACGCCTACCCAGCATTAGTTAATTGCGACCATCAGACTAAAGCCTGGCTTTGCAAAGAATACCCTTTTGAAGAGAATCCTTTTTGAAAATGATGTGATTTTAAGATCCGCTTCTGTGTTGCTGTAAGCTAATATTTGGAGCGCCGCGTTGTGCGTTGTTCTAATGCAGGAAGAGACGACCATGAGGAATACTAAATATACAAACAAAGAAACCTTGGGGCGCCTTCAACTTCATCGACAGTGGGGTGAATACAGTAAACCCACTTCTAGGACCTGCCTGGGTTCACGCTGTAGGATGCGTTGACCTCTGCCTGTGTCCAGGCTAGAGCTATGTTTCTTCCCAGCCTCCCTGTGTTTATTTCCGTATAAACAGCCAACCTTATCTCTAACCCTGTTCCCCATCAGGCGGCTGTTGCAAATGCGAAATAATGAGATGTTAACAAGCATTAAATGAAGCCCCCTGCGCTGGGATAGCGACGCTGTGACATTGTAGACGCTGTCACGCTAGTTTGAGCTGTCTCATGGTGGCCAGCTAAACCAGTATGAATTTGCAGAATCTTTTTTTCCAATAGTCATTTTGTTTTCTCCTTCATATTCTCCTAGAGCACTTTGTTGTCGACGTAATCAACATAAAAAAATATGAAGGCAATAAGAACAGCCAACCGTAAACTCCAAGAAATGGCATTGACGATTTAAATTTCAGCTCTCAGAGGTTGTTGATGCCTTTTGTGCGCTTTTCTGTAATTTTCCCGGCGAAGTGCGTCACCAGGCAGTGTGTAATTGGGATTTTCGTTTTTTGTACTTGGAGTTGTTGCAATTGCTTTATAATTGAGTGAGATGAACTTTAAAGCAGGGCTCACAATGTTTTCTTAACAGGAATGAAGAGTGTGTTGGCAGTGCACCCAACAGGAGTGCTAAGACACATAGAACCCTGAAAATAGATGAAGACACACACACTCATGTTTTCCCCTTCACAGAGTTTCTAAACCAAAACACTCTGAAAATGAACTGCAGACCCTTATGGGATAAACAACTCGACTGCAGTGTTTTCCTGCCTGGTGGGGGGGGGGGGGGGGGGGGGGGGGGGTGGTAGGGAGGGGGGAAGGAGGGAAGGAGAGATGGGGGGAGGAGTTGGTGAAGGAGTAGAGGAGATGGGGAGCAAAGGAGAGAAGGAGGAAGACATGGGGCAGTTGGAGGGAAGGAGTGGGGGTGAAGGGGGAAGGAAGGAGGGGGGAGAGAGGGAGGACGACATGGCGGAGAGGGAGGGAAGGAGTGGGGGAGAGAGGGAGGAGGGTATGGTTTAAAGGGAGGGAAGGGGTGGGGGAGAGAGGGAGGAAGACATGGCGGAGAGGGAGGGAAGGAGTGGGGGAGAGGGAGGACGATATGGCGGAGGGGGAGGGAAGGGGTGGGGGAGAGGGAGGACGATATGGCGGAGGGGGAGGGAAGGAGTGGGGGAGAGGGGGAGAGGGGGAGGACGGCATGGCGGAGAGGGAGGGAGGAAGACATGGGGATGGTGGGAGTTAGGGAGTCGGGGATATGAGGGGAGGAAGGAAGGGACGGAGAGAGAATAGAGAGAGATTGTGGAGATATGTAAAATGAAATCCCTTCTTTGATCTGATGCTATCTTTTATTGCGGCTAAGTTTCCGTGAAGGAGGAACAAAACACAAGTGTTTGTCAAACACAATTAGCTTTCGTCTTGGTAAAGCCCGAGGCCAGAGGCCCGGTTGAGAAGGAGGTGATTGTTGAGAAGCTCTGTGGGACAACTGTTCCGTCTCTCTGTTGGCTTCTTAAATTCACGCTGATCTTGGTTTTTTAACTCCAGACTTTTAACTCTGATCGACATTAATGCCGACATTTGCATCCAATAACCAGCCAGTTCCAATGGCGTCATGGCCAGTCAAGAACAATTTGATTTGGATTTTTGAAAATTACAATCTCAAAGGGCTTGGATTGGCCCTTATTTTGAAGTGTTGGATAAATGCCTCCTAACCTTCAACCCTTAGAAAGGCGAAGGGGACATTGTCCTTTAAAGCCATGGTGGAGGTTTACACATCGCCAAGGATACAGGGGGTTCAGGACCATGATGCCTCGGTGCACAGGTTCCCAAAGGTCACACGCACAGCTGCTGTTAGGAGTTGGTTCTTTTCAATCAGACACGGATCCTTGATGAAACCAGGACCAGGCTGAGACCCAGGGGCCCAAAGGCCAGAGGTAGACAGGTAGACCATTACCCGATCCTAACCCTAATCCCCATAATGAATAGTGAACTGTTCTCCTATTATATGTATACTTTCAAGTATACAGAAAATCCCATTTTACACACAGCGATGCATGACGCATCTCAACGGATATAAATTATATAAACTGAGCACAAAAGGTATCAATCCCTTGAAGAATAGAGTTTAAATAGTAAAAGCCATTTCCTGGAATTAAGGGATGGATGGTTTTTATTAGCATAATAAGAGGTGTTCTATATGAAACAAACTTGCTGCTGATTAAAGGAATAGGAGAAAGCCCTCCCCTGGAAAGTGGTTTGATAAGACGCGTGCACACACACATACACATCCCCCCCCCCACACACACACATGCACCCACACACACACACACACACACACACACACACACACACACACACACACACACACACACACACACACACACACACACATACTTAACATGCATAGACTTTCCCAAATTCCCCCTTCATTCTCTTGCCTATTCAAGTGGTGTCCTCGTCTTTATACTTACTACTTTCCATTCCACCAACTTCCTCTGTCACTCTGTCTCGCACCCCCAAACACAAACTCCCGTAAGCAAACCCTCCTTTTTCGCTTGCATGCGCCCCTCACTTTGCTTTCTTTCTCTAGATTCCACACACATTGCACACACACTATACACACTCACACAAGCGCACACACACACACACACACACACACACACACACACACACACACGCACACTAATTCTTCTTCCTGTTCAACACAGCGGAAGACGAGGTGACCCTGTGTCTGCTGGCCATTGTCTCGCTGTCAGAAAACCATTCCTAATGCCTCGATGGCAGCCACTCTCACAAAATATTATTAGATCTCAGTTGTAGTTAGTATTTGGACAACCGCTCATGCTCTATTGATTGGCCATTGTGCTTGTGTACAGATGTCACACACACGCGCGCGCCCTCGCGTCTATTTGTGTTTCTGAAGACATTGACTGAGATGTTTGACAGAATCTTGACCACTGTAGCTACATACTTATAATTGAATATCGACTGGAGGGTCAACATGGCACGTTGTTGTACTCATGAATCTGTCTGGCGTCTGACAGTGACGTCCATTTCAAAGGAAAAACGTATTCAAGAGAAGGTACACCACCAAGTGGTTTGTATGTCTGTCTCTCAACCTCTTTACCATTGTCTCTCTTTTCTTCCTTCTGTGTTGCCTAGACAACCTGTTGATCGACTACCAGTTTACCTTCAGCTTGCTTCAGGAGGACGACCACTACTACACCGCCATTAACTTCATGGCTACACCTGAACAGGTAGCCCAGGTGCACACACACATGCTCAGACAAGCACACGCACGCACACACACATGCACACACACCGGGTTTTGGGCCTAATGTAAATCAAATTGTTCCGACGATCCCTTTTCAACACAAGTTCTGGGAATGATTGACGCATTGCTCGTTTTGCTTTGCCAAGGCCAACAAGAACCTAGACATGTCCATCAACGCCTCCAACAACTTCAACCTGAACATCACCTGGTCCTTGAGCTCCACAGGTAGGTCACGCACCACGTCTTTCTCCTCGAATCGTTCACCTTCTCTTGGATCTCGTGGTGTACGCTTGCTGTTCGGCTGTTTGAGGAACAGGTTAATTGAGTGCGATTAATCATATGAAAAAGAACGTGTGCAAAAAAAAAAAAAAGAGAGAACGAAATGAATGAAATCAAAAAGAATTAGGTAAAGGCCACCGTACGTTTCTATATTTCAACCTGAACCGGTAGGTATGGCTGCTGCAAACCAGGACGATCAAACTCTGAGAAACTATGGCAAGCCCTTTTGACATTTAATCGGTTGGGCTGACTAGTAGCGATTTCGTTTTCACTAGTGGAAATGACATTTCGGCATGTCCAAATGTCATTTTGACTAGTTAAAATGTTCATTTAAGATATATGGAAAACAATTTTGACATGTTACAAATGTATTTTCACATGTATAAATTACATTTAGACTAGTCGAAACTGATTTACAGATATCTTTAATTTTATTATAGATATCAGTAATTCCTTTTTCACTAGTAACAATAACGATTACAGATATCTACAATTGAATTTCCACATGTGAAAAAAGGATTGTAACTAGTGGAAATGTAATTACCCATTTCAGATATCAACAATTGTATTTCCGATATATCCGACATATCAACAAACCATTTCGGATACGTGGGCGTCATATTATTAAAATATCACAAAGCCATTGGTCGACGTTTAATTATTAGTTTCGGCTATATCACCCTAATTACCATATTAATTTCAGATATGTCGCCCTAATTACCATATTAGTTTAGGATATGTATGTACGTCATTGACGATATCTACAATTACATTTTGACTAGTCGAAATTCCTTTTTTGATATCTAAAATTCAATTCTGACTAGTTATAAAAAGAATTGTGGATATCTTAAATATAATTGTTACTAGTATGAGTTACAATTGTATTTCAGATATCTGCAATGCAATTCTAGATATCTGAAATGCAATTCTAGATATCTGAAATTACATTCTTACTAGTTACAATTCCAAGCCGACATACCAATAATTCAATTTTGACTAGTCAGAATTGAATTTTAGATATCAACAATTCAATTAATGATATCTGTAATGTAAGAACAATTGTAGATAACTACAGTTAACATTTCCACTAGTAAGAATTGAATTGTAGATATCTACAATTGACATTTCCACTAGGGAGAATTGAATTGTTGATATCATATATATCATATATATCAATATCATGATATCATTAATTAGAATTGCAACTAGTCAAAATTACATTATGGATATGTCGACTTGGAATTATTATAGATATCTGTAACTGAGTTTGAATGGAAGTCAATGGTAAAAGTTGACTAGTTGTAATTAAGTTACAGATATCTACAATTGACATTTCCACTAGTAAGAAATGTATTGTTGATATCAAGAATGAACATTTTGACTAGTGAAAAATTAATTGTAGATATCTTTAATTAGAATTGCTACCAGTCAAAATTACATTATGGATATGTTGGCTTGGAATTATAACTAGTCAAACATGAATTGTTATCTACAATTGCTATTTCTGCTACTGATTAAATGTTAAAAGGGCTTGCCATAGAGAAACTGCTTTCCAACGTCATATCGGAAGTTTGAAATAAACTCACACATAGTACTCACACAGTTGTCCCCATGAATGACACAACGATACTTTGGTGACTCGCTGCAAAACCAACTTTCAGTCCACCTCTTCTGTCGCTTTGTTGCTGTCGGTGGGTTTATTATCAGCGGTTGGGTCCTTGTGAATGTGGCCATCTGTGGAGCCCTGCGCTGGCAAACAACCATAGATAAAAGATTTGGATAAACCAGACAAAGTGATCGCAATGCGATTTTGAAAAGTAAAATGCGTGAGCAGGCTACTTGGGAAATGCCGATCAGCCGATACGACATTGGAAACTAGGAGTATTTAAAAAGAGCCAATGTAGGTTCCGCGTCCCACTTTGGCTTCAGAAAGAGAGCTGTGTGGCGTGACGTGTGTTCGTACACGGTTCATACAGAGCACAGGGGCCCATTGGGGGGCCCCAGTTACAGCATCAGTCAAGCCCCCCTCAAAATCCTAGTCTGCCTCGGACCAGGATTCACTGTCACTGTCGTCGCAGGGATAGGCTTGTGCAATGAAAATGAAACAGCTGTACAAAGTTTTGAACATTTGGAAATGAAATACTATATTGAGTTCTAAAGCCACCTTTTGTCTGTTCAATATTTTACCTGTCTGCTACAATAAGGCAATGCATTTGAATTGATAACGTCTTCATTTGGAGGCTTTTCAAATCAAATTTTGAAGTTTGCGATTTATTGCTATTTATTCGATTAATTAATCAGCATTTCATGTCATTAATACAGTAACACATTTGAATCAATTCACAGCCCTAGTTCATTGTATAAAATATAATGTATTGCCGTTTTAATCGAAAAACATGTTGATTAAGATCCGTTCAATATTCACCCTTGTAGTCTTAACTATATTAATATTTAATGCAATTAAAATGTCCTTATGTGAGCTCATATGAAAATTACATTTTTGGTATAAGTACTAGAAGTCAATCAAAGAGTTAAACCACAGTTTATAACGATGCAATCTTTTATAGTAAGAAACTTTTCAGGACCTCAAGGTAAATGATAACGATTTTTGTTTTAGGACTGTTTTAGACTTCTCTTTTTCCACTTTAAACTAGAACTACAGCTAGAAACCTTTGAATTCATCGAGAAAAAGATACCTTTGAGGCATTGCAAAAGGCACAATTGCGATTTTAATTAAGATAATAGC
Organism: Lota lota; assembly: GCA_026745465.1. NCBI lineage: Eukaryota > Metazoa > Chordata > Actinopteri > Gadiformes > Lotidae > Lota > Lota lota. The sequence goes on from JACYXH010000256.1 coordinate 670,659, forward strand.
ATTTCCGCGGTGTTATAAAAGCCATACAGCCTCTACAGTTCAGCTTTCTATTGATAGCAAAGGATTTGTGTGTGTGTGTGTGTGCGCGCGTGCAACTGTGTGTGTGTGTGTGTGTGTGTGTGTGCGTTCCTGCCATTGTAATGCAATGGAGATTATGCAGGGTTTTGTTGCAGTGCAATGGGTGTTTGTGTGTGTGTTTGTTTGTGTGCGCGTGCATACATGCATTGTGTGTGTGTGTGTGTGTGTGTGTGTGTGCACGCACATGCATGTGCACACTGCATACTTGTATCTATTGTATCGTCTCTCCTGACCTCTCGTTGACCCCCTCCCGGTCCAGCCGGCACCATCTCAGGCGAGGAGATGCCCATCGTGGCTAGAAGCAACATCAAGGAGCACCGCGACAGCTTCTCCTGTGAGAAGTTCAACTTCCGACACCGCCACAACATCACCTTCTACGTGTACGTCTCCAACTTCAGCTGGCCTATCAAGATCCAGGTGAGGCTGTTGGGCAAGGCGCTGCAGCTCATGTCTAACCTGCGTGTTTAACCTTTGCCGAAGAGGCCTCTGAGGTCCTGTCCAGTGGTGACCTGCCAAGTGCCCGTGTGTGTATCGGTCTGTGGTCGTGGCTAATGCTTGTTTGTGGTTTGGGATGAGTCAAGTGCTCCGTCAGTGGGAGCTTTTGACGAGTCTCTCGACGAAAGACACAAGGGATGCGCGTCTGGGAGACCTGGTTCACCGCCCGCGGCGTGTTATTCTGCTTTGTTCGTGTGTCTTTTGGAGATCGGTTGTACATGTCCTCTGTACTGTAGTCTATTGGCGTGACACCGGACACCACACACTCAGCAATCAATCATGTTTCAACAGCAGTCCTCTCTATATGAGAAGGGTGAGTCGGACAGTACAATGGATGTGCAGCAAACATTTACAATTCTGTGGATTCCTAAATGCAGATCTAGTAAGGTGGTCATCAGGTAGCTCATGACGGTACTACTTGTATTACTAGTAGTATAACTATAAGTAGTAGCAGCACTCGCACACATGTATGCAGCGTTTGTATATTTTAATACTGAATGGCAGAGTGGTTCTATAGCGTTGACTCTGCCGTCAGCCGTCGGGAAGTTTCTTTTGCACTGAATGTTGGGTCCTGATAGCGCACTAAACATAAACCACTCTGAAGATGTGTTTGGCAAATCTACTGTCGCATTTAAGCATCTGTGAGCTCGCCAGTGTCTCCCCATCAATTATGCAGCATGCGTTAAATCCGCAGAGGCAGGAGCCACACACGCACCCAAACATGCCCGCGCAAGGCTTATGATCCATTAAATGGAAGTAGACGTTCGGTGGCAATACTCTCAGATGACTGTCGCGCGACGTGGGGGGCGGGGGCTGAGTTGATGGACAACGGCAGTGAAAGCGAGAGAAATCGGGAGCAGGAAGGTGAAAACACTGGGGTTGTTGCGACTGATGTTGAGACTGCTTTACAGAAAAACAGGCCTAGTAAGGGGAAATCACAGGCCTAGTAAGGAGAAATCACAGGCCTAGTAAGGAGAAATCACAGGCCTAGTAAGGAGAAATCACAGGCCTAGTAAGGAGAAATCACAGGCCTAGTAAGAGGAAATCACAGGCCTAGTAAGAGGAACACAGGCCTAGTAAGGGGAAATCACAGGCCTAGTAAGAGGAACACAGGCCTAGTAAGGGGAAATCACAGGCCTAGTAAGGAGAAATCACAGGCCTAGTAAGAGGAACACAGGCCTAGTAAGGGGAAATCACAGGCCTAGTAAGAGGAACACAGGCCTAGTAAGGGGAAATCACAGGCCTAGTAAGGAGAAATCACAGGCCTAGTAAGAGGAACACCGGCCTAGTAAGGGGAACAAAGGCCTAGTAAGGGGAACACAAGTTTAGTAAGGAGAAATCACAGGCCTAGTAAGGGGAACAAAGCCCTAGTAAGAGGAACACAGGCTTAGTAAGAGGAACACAGGCCTAGTAAGAGGAACACAGGCCTAGTAAGAGGAACACAGGCCTAGTGAGGGGAACAAAGGCCTAGTGAGGGGAACAAAGGCCTAGTAAGAGGAACACAGGCCTAGTAAGAGGAACACAGGCCTTGTAAGAGGAACACAGGCCTAGTGAGGGGAACAAAGGCCTAGTAAGAGGAACACAGGCCTAGTGAGGGGAGCATAGGCCTAGTAAGAGGAACACAGGCCTAGTGAGGGGAGCACAGGCCTAGTAAGAGGAACACAGGCCTAGTAAGAGGAACACAGGCCTAGTGAGGGGAGCATAGGCCTAGTAAGAGGAACACAGGCCTAGTGAGGGGAGCACAGGCCTAGTAAGGGGAACAAAGGCCTAGTGAGGGGAGCACAGGCCTAGTAAGAGGAATAGATCAATGGCCTCTGACTGATGGAACGTAAGGAATACAGGCAACACTGCAGAGAATGAAGTATGGAGTGGGCATTGGAATGGGGCAAAAGATGGATCGACGCATGAACGGATTGATGGATGAACCTTTGGAATGACAGTGAAAGACGAATGGATGGTTGGATGGATACAGTGGTTGAGAGATAGCTAGAGGATTGAATGGATGGATTGAGGGACGATGGATGGATGGGAGAATGGAAGGATGTACGGCTTGATACGTGAATTGGTGATAGAGAGACACATGTATAGATACATAGATAAATAACAAACAGGTATTAAAACAACGGCATACTAGTACACGGAGGCATACATAATGTGGTTAGCTTTGCGAGGTCCATAATCTCTTCCACTAAGACATGGACATCTCACACGCTATCAGATCGTCGTCATCAAATAAAAAACATTACTTGCCCTGGTTCAACTCCAGTACATCCATCAAGCGTTATCAGTGCCGTGCTTAATACAAACGACCGGGTGTGTTGTTTAGTGGCCTGTGTCTCATTAAGGGCTCATTTGGTCATTGATCTCTCCCCCCCTCCCACATATGCATTTCCCATTAATGCTGCATTTCCAGAGCTCCATATAGCTGCAGGTTGGAAGGGGATAGGATAATTACCGTGCGGAGGCCCATCCGGCCTCTGTGTCGAGCCCCAGATCAGTAACCCGAGTGGGGGTAGCAGAGCGCCCGGCGCCGTGACCTTGGTGGCTCCTGACGTCGGAGCGGTAGGACGACCCTCAGGGATTAGCTAGAGGATCGCTAATGGTCACGTCTGACAGATTGGATCTAATATCTGGTTATAATCACAAATAGAATGCATAGAAATACGAATACACGATGCATACACAACCTTAATGTGATTTGGTGGTTTAGTGTTGACACCGCTGTGGTGCCACTTTGTGGTATTGAATACAATTAAATTGCCAGATAAAAAGCCTCCTTAGATCTGATTTTGGGTACTGGTCATATGGTTCATGGATGTTCCTTTCTTTGTGAAGCACCTCTGCCTTTCTCCTTTTGTCACAAGCACACACACATACACACACACACACACACACACACACACACACATACAGCCACACACACACACCCACACTCACACACACCCACACACACACACATACACACACATAGACACCCACGTACACAAACCCACACACCCACTCACACACACACACACACACACACACACACACACTCACACACACCCACACACACCCACACACACACTCTCACACACACACACACACACACACACACACACATAGACACACACGTACACAAACACACACACACACACACACACATACAGCCACACACACACACCCACACTCACACACACCCACACACACCCACACACACACACACACACTCTCACACACACACACACACACACACACACACACACACACACACACACACACACACGCACACACACACACACACACACACATAGACACCCTCGTACACAACCCCCCCCCCACACACACACGCACACCCCCACACACACACACACACACACACATACACAGACAGTTGCAGCCTAGCGGACCTGTGAGTGCATGGCTCATGGTAGTATGACCTCATGTGGGCGCTGAGGGCTGGTCGGGGGGCAGCGAGGGGCTTTGGAGTTGCGCATCGCGGCGGAACAGATTTTGATTGGTTCTGTCACACTGACCTTGCACCTTTCGACCTCCCACCGCTTTAATTACCTTGACGACTGGAGTTTAACCGGAACCTCGCTGGATTCGCTGCTCTGGTTAATGGATTAGAGGGACCACATTTTGACCTTAAGATTTCATGCCGTGTTGACTTCTGAGGGCTAATTAATTTGTATTTATAGAAGCGCCTTTCATTCAGAGACTCGATCACGGGCAAGACCACAGAAATAATAATGTTTTTGGCAATGTGGAGGGCTCAATCAATGCAGGTTATGTTGCATACGTTTTAAAATTAAATTAATCAAACCAAAGTAATCATTATCACCCCAAAAAGTATTCACATTTGATATGTTACAAATGTTTTGTTTTGTTGTTATTTTTATGTTTTATTAATGTGTAGCACTTATTTATTTAAACGCTTCTCCTAAATGTGGTCTTTTTAACCCTAACAATTGCAAGCACCGGTGATCGGGCCTCAACAAGCAGTGAAGTGTGGGCAGCAGCTTTCTTTTGCCAGGATCACTTCCGAGTTTTTTCTAGACTTAACTGTACTGCGGTCAGCCCCGTCTGATGGCTCTTCCGTGACTACACCATGACGTTCTCCTTGTCCATTAGTCTCTATGTGCCTCCTCAGCGCTCTCTGTCCTCTCCACGCACCGGGCTCGTAGGCCAGACAGACAGCTGATTAAAAGGCTATTCACTCAGGTGGCCGGACATTTTGTTCCGTGGGCAGCCTGATTGGTGGGCTGATTCAATTTTCTCCTGATTGTTCAGTCACTTATGTCCCGCTGGGCGCCTGCATCACAAAATCATCAGATGTCTGACTTGTCACACTTGTTGTGAAGTACACACACACACACAGACACACACACACACATGCATGCATTAATAATGTTTGTGTGCGTGTGCTTGCCTGCCTGCCTGCTTGCATGTATGTGTGGTTGAAGTTTAAATGCTCAAATACATGCTGGAATATTTGTTTGGAACTCAGTGGCTAAATTAACTCAGCATTTCGTTGTAAGTACCCACTTGTTGATGCTGGGCCATTGCTCCATTTGAAACCAATAGAGTATACAACTTGGACAGAGCAACAGTGGAACATTGGAGAAGATGAGACAGATTGCTAGCACATGTCGAAAATATAAATGTTTTTAATTAAATCACTACGATAAGATACTAATACTCTCAGCAGCAATGAGGTCACATCCCATGATGTCACTTTATATATTCCCCCAAAATCCATTAAACAGATCAAATACACTTTTATATATATATATACATACACACACATGCACTTCTTGCATCAGAAAGGATCACTTCATGTAATCGATTACATAATGAGAAGTGATCTACCCTAAGAAACAATGTTAACCATGTGAACGTGCTCGGCTTCCTTAGCATGTGGCCACACATGGAAGCGAGCAGGCTGATTTGCATGATGTGTGGGTGGAAGCTGCTCTTGGAAAGCGGCTTACTTTGGTCATTAGGTCTCCTCATGAAAATGCAAATGAGGGGGAAATGAGCGAGTTCGGAAAAACAGTATTTCTTTCCTTCGGTGAACTGAATCGCATGTCACAACACACGTTGAAGCAATCCTCGGCCACATGCAAACACTCGCTGTCACACACACGCGCACATACACACCAACACACGTTTACAGAGCACACTAGAGGTATTAAGGTTTGAACGCAAAATGTAATTCATTTGATCATTAACGGCCTTCATTAAGAATGCATATACACATGCATACAGACGTTTGACCAGAATAAGAACAAGATAATATGTGTTTGTGTGTGTTGAAAGGGCGTTGAAAAGGTGGGTGGGAACATGGCCATCCAGAGAAGACTTTGTGGACAAGCTCTGTGACCTCTATGGTCTGCCATTTCTTATTTCCAAAATAAAGAGCTTTTGTTCTCCAGTATGCCTCTGCTGTTTCTCAAGCACTGGCTCTTCCCTCACTTTCATTGTTTCTCTCTGGCTCTGACTTTGCTTTTCTTTTCTTTTTTTCCGAACTTTCTTCTTTTGTCTTTCTATCCTGTATCGATTAGCCAAACTCTGTCTCTCCCTTTAGCTTTTAACAAGCAGACCTAGCTTAGCATTGGGGAATTCAGGACAGCCTGAATCTGTCGCTCCTGATACAATTGTCCTGAAGCCATACAGTGAGCTCCGGGTAATGACTAGACCATGGAGCGCTAGTCCGCAGAGTCCCTGTCATCTCTCCTTTTATTCTTCAGTTATTTTTACTCTCTCTCTCTCTCTCTCTCTCTCTCTCTCTCTCTCTCTCCTTCTTGTGTACTCTTTACAGTTTTTATTGCCATTGCTACTAAGAGAGAAAACTTGTATACATAGTTCGAAAACAACTTTTCTTGATCTTATTTTTCTTTCTTTTTAAAGAGACAGTGAACCCACCGTTTCAGCTGGAATTCGAACGCTATGAGAATTAAAAGAATTATAGGAAAGTGGGGGCCATGTTATCCCCATGGTTACAACCCACGCCAACTTTGTTATATGTTTTTAGTACCGTCGTTGTGTATGAGCTTTATAATGAGCGATGTTGTATGTGAAATGCTTCACCATCCACACACACCGTGGCGTTATACTATAAGTGTCCGAAAACCTCAACTTTCTCTCGGACTCCACAGTCAACCGCTGCCCAGACAGAGCGCCACACGTCCACACACACCGCGCCGCCGGGGCCCCTTGGTCGGGACGTCTGAGTGCCTCGGAAAAGGCCCTCAGACGTCACGAAAAGAACGCCGCCTGCGTCCGCAGCAGAGGGAACGTTCACGTAGTGTTTTGGGGAGAATGGAAAAAACATAGGATTCTACCCCTTTTCTCTCTAAATTGGGGACTTATTTCAGTAACAGTTATTCATTGGCATAGATTACTATGTTGACAATCATATAAAACAGATTAGCACGTTTAAAACAAAACTAAAAACGGTTTTGGGTTCACTGGCTCTTTAAACGCCACCTGTGGGTAACCAATGGTTGTTCTGCATGGCATAACTCCAGAGCTCTGGGAGACTGATGTTCACCGCTGACCTAATAATGACCGAATAGTGACTACTGTACCCACCATTATTAAAGCTGTGCTTGAACTCCCCTTTACTGATGTGTGCCCCGCCGCTGTATCTGTGGTGTGTATGTGCTGGATGGCTAGTGCAATCCTGTGTGTGTGTGTGTGTGTGTGTGTGTGTGTGTGTGTGTGTGTGAGGGACAGAGGACAAGAAAGAGAGCGAATGTATGTGTGTGTGTGTGTGTGTGTGCATGAGCGGCGTCAGAGGAGTATGTGTGTGTGTGCCCAAGCGCAGCCTATATCATCAGTAAGAAGTGGGGCGGCAGGAGGGCAGGCCCTAATAGCAGGACTTTAAGCCTTTGTGCCTAGGCAAGCTTTCTCCTGCTTCATCCCGTCCGTAATGCTGTGTCCCTTTGGAATTAAATCAGCTTCTCCCTCCAACGTCTTCACTCTCAGGCCCTTTTACCTGCTGCCCAAATGCCTGTAAACCACTTAAGCTTTCCCCTCTCCCTTCACTCTTGAAAACCCCTCTGTGGAATCAATCCAACACCAAGTCATCACATATATCAGGTCTATTTAAAGGTACCCCTGTAGGGTATTGGTTCATATGTGTGTCATACGCATTGTGGCTAATGCTTAGAATAATGTAGATCCGGTTAGCAGAGTTTAGCATTCCAGGTATCTTGTTAGCTGTAGCACACACAGACGGGCACGCATGCACACACACATACACAGGCACGCATGCACGCATGCACGCACACACGCACACACACACACACGCACACACACACACACACGCACGTACGCACACACACACACACACACACACACACACAAATAAATGTAATTTGTGATCATGAGGCTTAATGTTGTATTGTTGTGTCAAATGTCCCATGATGTATTGCTTACTTATCGTAGACGTAGATTCCAATATTAGATATCTATTTCAAATATAAGTCATTAATGAATTCAACCGTTCATAATGATACAGACACAATCATAAAAAAAGGAACCCAGGAGCATTTAGCAGAGCTTCCGGGCCATAAGCAGAGACCGGTAGATTTATGAGACAATTAGGTGTGCTCCGGAAACACCTTAATGTGTTGAATGTCTCGGCCGCTACATCTTAAGCTCTTTTCAGTAAAACAAGGCACCAGGGATGACCGGCCCTGTCTCTTATGGAATACTGCCTTCTGTCTACAGGGCCTACAGGGGCAGAAAGAAAGAAAAAGGCAAATCAATTATGGCTTTAGTAAATAACGCTGTTTTCATGAGGGACTTAAAACGCAGGCTACAGAGGCTTTTAAGGAGCTTTGAGGGCTAAAGCTTTGTTCTCTATGTGTCCAGTGGGGTCCATGTTGCATGCTACATGCTACAAACACACACACACATGTTGTTACACACTTGTTAGAACCAGGCTCGGCCATCGCAACAAAGATTGGATTCCACACATGATGAAAGGATGAAGTAATGTATTTATTAGAAATAATATTAGAATATAACATGTCGTCTGTATAATCAGTGGCGAGTGTAGCATATGGATGAGTGGAAAGTACGCTGTGGGGATCTTGTATGGCGTGACCACAACACAGAACCCAACAAAGGACCATCAACCATACAGCAAAACACCAAACCTAAAGGAACCAAAACCAAAAGCCAACCTGGGAGTGACTGGCTGAAGGGGTACACCTGATGGACCCTGCAGGCCACACCTGCACAGGTGCACCCCAGCAAGGACGTACATGAGAGAGAGAGAGAGAGAGAGAGACAGAGAGAGAGAGAGACAGAGAGAGAGAGAGAGAGAGAGAGACAGAGAGAGAGAGAGAGAGAAAAAATGAGGTGATGAGGTTGTCAGGTTAGTGTGTGCACAAGCCTGTGTGAGGAAGAGAGAGTGTGTTTGGTTGCATTCCATAATTGTTCGTTGTGTGTGGGCGTGCTGATGAAATAGGTGGAAATACCAATATTCACGTCCCGGTTTCTTACTGTTATGGCCTCCTGGCTGAACTGTAGGTTAGGAAGTACAAGGTCAAACTATATACAGTACTACCGTCAATCCGACCTCAATACATGATAAAGAGAGGTAACTTTGATTGGGGTTATCGTGCTAGAGAGCAAAGTGCTGCAGCATAGACTTGCAAGACTAGAAACTTTCTGGAAGTAGAGCATCAAAACAATGCAAAGAGAACTCATGCTGTGGCTGCAGTTAACGCACTCTGTGCAGGCGTTGGGAAGCAAAGGAGTGACTGTGTGTGTGTGTGTGTGTGAGTGTTTCTGTGTGTGAAGGGGGAGGTGGTGTGTGTTGAGGGGTGTTGAGAATGCTTTGGACACAGCTAAAAACCGTGCTTGTGTAAGATATCTGAACATTTGCCCTTAGGTAGAAGATAGAGATAAAATCCACAACACTTGCATCAGTTTCAGATGGTGTTCCATTGCACATGTTTGGGGATTACACAAGCTCCCTGTGTACTCCATGCTGTTAGCGATGTGTGTTGTTATTCTGTCTGTGATTGTGTGTGTGTTTACTATACACATGCCAATTAGCATGGCGCTCAGTCAAACTCTTCACGTATCAGACCCTTCCTTAAGGGATACACCAGTATTGGAATAAACTTTGCGTGTGTGTGTGTGTGTGTGTGTGTGTGTGTGTGTGTGAGAGTGTGTGTGTGTGTGTTTCTGCGTGTGAGTGTGTATGTGAGGCCACCCTAGGTGTAATCAGTTTGTCCAGCTTCAGCCTGACTGCCCCAGTAATGGTATTCTACATTGTATCATCTACTATTGTTTGCCCCTTACCTTTCCTCTTCTCCCTCTCTCTCCACCTTCCCCAGATTGCCTTCTCCCAGCACAACAGCATCATGGATCTGGTGCAGTTCTTTGTGACCTTCTTCAGGTAGGTGTGATTGGTTATTCACACAGCCTTATCCAGGCTACACACACGTGCACAATCACACACGTGCACATGCACACACATACACCTACACACACACACACACACACACACACACACACACACACGTATAACATACACACACCCTCATCCACACACGGCACCAAATCCCTGTACACAAACACACGTACACACACACAGGGCACCAGACCTGTAAACGCACACACACACATACGTCTCAAACTCACATCGCACACTCTTAGCAGCTTAGTGCCCGAGGGCTGATTGCAACACTCTGGCGTTGGCCCACCTGAACTGAACTCTGAGGGGTGGTACAACCTTACTGGCCTTAATCCTCACTCCGCCCCCCCCCCCCCCCCCTACACACAGAAACACACTCATACACACACACATATAGAAGCAGCAGAGCAGGTCGATTCTAAAGACAAGCTTCTGTGTTGAATGATGAATGGAGCCACCGGTTGTGTTTGCTTTGGTTAAATGGGACAAGGTTTTGGTGTTTGATGCAGAGAGCAGCATGCAAGGGCGGCGCTTCAAAAGGAATGGATAAAGAAAATCAATCAACCGTTGCTTAGCAGATATGGCCCTTCAACCTAAACAAACCAAAAAAGGACTCATATTTAGGATAATTGGACGTGTAATTATTTTAAAAAAGTGTAAAGGTTCCCAGCCCACTCGCCATCCCGATGGTGGGGTGGGGGGGGGGGCAAAATTGCGGCAAGAAAATTATAAATATACTTAGAAAGTAAGTGATCATCAGAACATGCTAGATAATTTATGGGTGTAGTGGAGTGGATTGTATATGTAGAGCGCATACTGCGAGCCAGTGCTGGGGTCAGTGGGGTGTGACGTTAGCTAACAACATAAACGTTATTGCCATTCAGTTTGAATCTGAATGGCAATTCAGTTTTAAACCTATAAAAAAACACCTATAAACCGCTTGTTAAATTTGTGTCTTTTATTATGTAATAAATATTGGAGTAAACAACGTCCGACTACTTTTGGTTGTAGTGTATAGCTATAGCCAGTGTGTGTGTGGCATAAGGTTAACGTTAGCTCAGCTCAGCTGGGTTTACCGTGACCTCACACTAACCCTGACAAAGGGTGTGTGCGTGTGTGTGTTTATTCTGGGTTGGAGTTGGAGTGAGTTTTAACGTTCCCTCTACCTCTAGGCGCCAGGAGGAAGATTGCCTAGGGCACCAAATGAGCTCGGTCCAGCCTTGGTAGCATGGGATGGAATAAAACCTTCACAAGCCATGGCTCCACCTGAAAGAGCTTGTCGTAGATTTAGTTCTCAACCTAAGTGCTGTGTTTTCGTGCGGTGGTGAGAAAGTCAAACAGCCATTGGAACTGAGCAACGGATGAAAACAGCTTTGATGCACATCCAAAGTCGCTGAGTGTGTTGTGTTCAGATTTGCTTCAACATATCTAGGTGTGTCTTTGAAATGTCTTCTCTTCTCTATTTGACTATATTTTAGTCATTTCACTCGGCTTCTACCTTGACTTCCTAATGTGTACCTACTCTCAAGTCAAAGAAGAGAAAAATAATTTGTACCTAGGTAAATGTTATATTAAAAAGGTATAACACAAAACAACTCGAAAAATAGCTTTGAGTTGAATAGGAATACAGCCATTTCAAATTCCATTTCCACCCCCTTCACAGTTATCTCACTCTCTCTCTCTTTCTCTTGCTCTCTCTCTCTTTTTGTTTATTAAAGAGTAGCCAGCCGGATAGGCCAAGAGTGTTTTTTATGGGATGTTTGACTGGGTGCAAGACGTTTGACTTGCAGCAGCCACAGAGGCACAGACAGTGGATCTAATGAGAGAGTGTTTGTGATGAGAGCTCAAATGAAGTCTGCTGTCTCCAGGCAAAATCCTGCCAGTAAACTTAGACAAGTTTGTTTAGTTTTGTGTGTGTGTGTGTGTGTGTAGGTGTGTGTGCGTGCGTTTGTGTTTGTGTGTATGTATGTGTGAGTGTGTGTGTGAGTGAGTGAGTGTGTAAGTGCGTGCGTGTGAGCACATGAGTGTCTGTCTGTGAATTTGTGGTCATGTTATGTATGTGGGTTTTCCCACTTGCCTGAATGTGTATGCGTCACCCTGGTTGTGTGTTCATGCATGCATGTGTGTCACGGCAGCACCACGCTGGTCAGTCAGGCGTGTGTCCTCGCCCAGAGCCAGCTCCTGGTCATGAGCGACCTACAGGCCAGCACATGGGGGTGATGTCATCGTTAGGGGACGGTATTATTCAATTGTGCCGGGAGTGTTTTGATGTTTTACGTGTGTATGTGACTTCTACTTTCTACTGACTCACTAACGGTGGGACGGCAGGGGCACCGAAGGTAGAGCAGGTGGCGTGGCACCTGGAAGGTTGCTGGTTCGATCACCTCCTCTTCCTCCTGCTAGCTTAGTGTGAATGTGTCCCTGAGCAAGACAGCTAACCCTAACTGCTCCTGACAAGCTGGCTGTCACCTGGTGGATGTGATGAATGTATGTATGTGCTTGAATGTGTTTATGAATTTGTTTCAATTCAAACGATTGCAGACTCACGGGAGGTCCATAGTGGGCAGTTCCAGACATACAGATAAGAGAAACAGAAGTAAAAGCGATTCGGTTGCCATGGTTACAGTGGACTCCACATCTGTACGCCAGTGCCTTCACAAACTGGATGTGAGGCTGGTGCTTCTAACCCCAATGACAGAATTCCTAGACCCAACCAGGCCACACATGTATACATTTGATATGTCATTTGTTAGCTTTCTTCAATTATAACAAAAACAACACAGAAACCAATAAACATATACAATGCTGTCTGAGAATATTCAGAGTGGCATTATAAAGTGGCAAAACATGATCTGAGAAATAAGAAAGTCTATATGACAAGGTGGGCAATTTCTGTGAGTTTATGTGTCAGTGTGTTGTATTGGGTGTGGTATATCCAGTAGCCCGCTATTGAAAATGTTAATGCACTAAGCTTTGTGATTTTGCACTAAGCTCCACTACTATTCAGTTGATCTGGTTATCTTAAGGTGTTTTCACTATATTAGTTTCCTGTTTTAAAGTTGTAATCCCATTACAATTACTTCTAAACTTCAATTTCTCTAATCTCAATGTATCTGTGGGGTTTACATTAACACTAATGGTTATTCATACCTTCTTCAGGGTTGGATACACTTAATAGTTGAAACCTCAGAGATTGACTCTGCTCTTTAAGAAAAAAAAACATTAATCCATCTCTCGCTCTCTCTCGCTCTCTCTCTCTTATCTCTAAATGAGGCAGAAGAAAATGTGAAGACGGTCATAATTAAAGAGCGTTTATGCTTTCCATCTCCCTAGTCTCAGATGCTAATTGGTGACACTGCAGTTTAGCTTGGGCCAATTACTCCCCTGGCTAGCCTCACTTGATTAGCAATTAGCTTCTCTCTTTGGCATGTAGTTTCCTCTCTCTCTCTCTCTCTCTCTCTCTCTCTCTCTCTCTCTCTCTCTCTCTCTCTCTCTCTCCTCATCTGTCCTGCCTTTTCTATCCCTTCATCTTCACTTTGTCCGTCGGTTTCCCTTTCTGTCCATTGTTTTAATACTTTCTTTGTTTACCTCTATACTTTCCCCCAGATATTCTCTCCCTCCCCCTCCCCCTCGCTCTCTCTCTGATGTGTCCCCATAGCAAAGGACCCAGATATGTATTGCTGAAAGACTAATTTGACTCTCAGCCGGACCGTTTGGTTTCAAAATGATCATCTTTATCTACATTCACTCATTTCCCTGGGGGACATTTTTGTCCACTTGCCAAAATGTTTAGCAAGTTGGAAACTTAGTTGTGTGTTTTACACATAATTACAGCACATTTTTCTGGTCAGAAGCTGGTTGAACCTTTCCTAAGGCGTGTGAATCACTGAGAACTAAAACAAAGGCAATAGATAAATATAGTTTAAAAATCTTGCATGTATGCTTGGTAGCAAAACAACACACCTTTTATTTGAATAACTGGGAGCATGATTTAGCGTTGTAAGGGTGCACCACCGTCGTAGAAAATAAATATACTTTATATTTAAGATCTGATTATCTGCTTTTTTTTTGTCCTCACTGGGAGATGCATCCAATTTTACGCTATCTCCAGTTTGTGTCAAACCAGTATAGCCTATTGATCCTGGGTTCTGCCTGCTGGGAGCTGGATTGCAGCAACATATCCCTGAGCTCTTCGCATCATTGGCTGTTCCACAACTCTGTGTGTGTGTCTGAGTGTATGTGTGTGTGTTTGTGTGTGTGCGTGTGTGTGTGGATGCACGCATGTTTCTGTGTGATTTTCTCCAACCCTAGGTTGCTGACACCCAACCACGGCTCCCCATTGAGATGA
>JACYXH010000256.1:690000-692500 GCA_026745465.1 Lota lota
AGCCCAGCTGACCTGAAGCTAAGGCCCAGCTGAGGGGAGGTAGAGGCCCAGCTGAGCTGAGGTCGAGGCCCAGCTCAGCTGAGGTTGAGGCCCAGCTGAGATGAGGTTGAGGCCCAGCTGAGATGAGGCTGAGGCCCAGGTGCGATGGGGTTGAGGCCCAGGTGAGCTAAAGCTAAGGCCTAACTGAGGGGAGGCTGAGGCCCAGCTGAGGGGAGGCTGAGGCCCAGCTGAGCTGAGGTTGAGGCCCAGCTGAATGGAGGCTGAGGCCCAGCTTAGGTGAGGCTGAAGCCCAGCTGACCTGAAGCTAAGGCCCAGCTGAGGGGAGGATGAGGCCCAGGTGAGCTGAGGTCGAGGCCCAGCTGAGCTGAGGTTGAGGCCCAGCTGAGATGAGGCTGAGGCCCAGCTGAGATGAGGTTGAGGCCCAGCTGAGATGAGGCTGAGGCCCAGCTGAGATGAGGTTGAGGCCCAGGTGAGCGAAAGCTAAGGCCTAGCTGAGTGGAGGCTAAGGCCCAGCTGAGGTGAGGCTGAGACTTACTTTTTTGCAAATTATTCATTTATCTTGTCAGGCACAATGCACTGAAAAGGGAATGCCCTGAAAGTGCAATATCTCATTTTCGGTTTCTGAAGCAAATTCCTGGAATGTACTGCAAAGCTTTTAGTGCATGAGGGCACCAGGCAGCACTCAACCTTGGGGGGGGGGGGGGGGGGGATCTTTTATGTGAGTTAGCACAAAGCACTTTATTCTTCCCCTCCAAACAACGCACATTCTTGGAGTTTTCCTGTAGGGAAAATGGTGGAATATTCACAGTCACTAATGGCGGACAAGCTAGCCTAGTGATTAGCTCTGTGCATAAACGGATAATGGCATGGCAAATTATTTAATCGAAGATTTCCAAGACGTCCACACTTTATTCAGCACTTACACATCCGTCCCCATCCCAATAGTATGAATTATTTCATTTTTAGCAAGTTGATCCCTCAGAAACTATAGGAGAGGCTTATCTTGGGGTGAAAACATGTACAGTTGCGTCACAGTTCAATGCATTGTTGGCATGGGGGGCTAGAGACGGGGGAGGAGACAGCAAATACAGTAACCACTCTGTACCTTTTTGTACACTCTACAATGGGCCCCGGGCTGATTCCACCTGCAGCAGGGAAATGAGCAAAGCTAATCAATGTATCTGATTGCTGTGTTGGTATCTCCCCACACCCACACAGCAGAGGACTGATTATTACAGAGATAGATTGCTGACGCTCACCGGCTCCAGTGCTTCGTATGGACTGTGATCAATAAGGCCTAAATACGTCTAAGATGTTACCGGAATTGCTCGTTTTGGTTGATGGGTTTGTCTGAGTAAACCCACGTGTGTTTTTCCCACGTGCACGCCTCGCCTCGGCCCAGGAGATATCATTTGGTCTCGTACAGTTAAAGCATCGCAACGAAGCTAGCGACGGACATGTCAATTGTTGTTTTGTGCCGACGTAGCAAGTCTGTGACTCCTTCTCACGATCATACGTTGGTTAGCAGCACAATGCCAAGTCGAGTTCACTTACAGGTGTGGATTTTGTTTTCTGTTTGCCTGATCTTTGTCTTTGTGTATTCCTGTTTATTTTCACCTCACAAGTTTAGAAATAGCCAAAACGCGGAATCCAAACCACTTGTGATTAAACTAATTGTTGCCTTAAATTCAGCCCTTAAAAGAGCTTCATATAAGCCAAAACGTTTTCGTCCAATATTAGTCATTACTAATGAAGAGTTAAACTTTGCGTCACTGTGTAAGTGGGTGTGATCTCCGTCTGGTGCGTAGCATCATCTTTGACGCAAGCCTTCACTGCGTCTGTCACCCAGCTCCGCTCCTCTCCTCTCTCGTCCCACCAGAGACACTACCGCACCGCACCCTGAGGTGAAAATGGGAAGTCTTCACCGTCAATTATGGATCACAACCAGCCACAAAACCACAGAGAAAAGACCAAAAGAAAAACACACGCCTATTAATAGCCTTATGTTAATTGCTTCTCTCTCTCATACTTTCGCTCTTTCCGTTTTTTCTTTCTTCCTTCCTCCCTCTACTCCCAGTAACCAACAATCCTTGTTTTGTATACGAGATCAAACAATCACAGAGGACTTTGAAATTCTAAATGGCAGAGCTGTGTGTGTTGGGGGTTCTCCTTCATCGGGTCGACCCCTAACTCCTAACCCGGCCCTTCTGTGTGTGCGTGCGTGCGTGCGTGCGTGCGTGCGTGTGTGTTAACAACATTGTTCATATTTCCTACAAGCGTGGGTAATCAAATAGCTGTTTAAGAAACTCAGAAATAGCATCCCACCACTTGATATGAACAAATATGACAGACAGAAATATTGAGGTATTTTTTGTTCACATGTAAAGCATTCACTGATGATGAACTTGACTCAATGAACTTGATTAAGTAATTCATCACAAACATCATCTCTGGTTTTATGAAAATTTATTTATTTAACTCTCAGTGTATACATTCATTC